>OZ035883.1:66682384-67282384 GCA_964034835.1 Muscina levida
CATGAAATTAAAAATAGGAGAAAAAATAACGTACAAAAAGTTCAGTCTATTAAAAACAACATGCGCGACGGTTCATGTATCGGACTTTTTAAATAAAAACTATATTAATTTATGATTTTAACTTATTAAGCACTTAAGTCTTCAGGTGGTGCATGATTGTGTGGGTTACATGTCGCTCATCAGGTTGTGCACGACAAAGCGGACACTTGTATGCAAATTTCTTTAACGGTTTGTATGGACGGTCCCCTATGTGTCGTCAACCATTTACTATGGTCATGCAAATATTCTTGATGATGTCTTGCAGACACTTCCTACTGGGTATTGAACTATTTCTAAGTTAGGGTTAGGGTAGGGTGAGGACAAGTAATGACACAGTCGCAAGGCTGTAATAACACCACTCGGAGAGCATATTGGTCCATTGTGATTGTCCTATTTTGAAGTAAAGACTAAATGTTTAGAATATTTTAAAAAGATAGTACAGCAGGAGAAAGTTATCAATATTCACTGAATTTCGGCGTTCTCTCTCCTTCAACTTTATATAGATAAAGTTCTCAGAATACATGGCGACACTATGTTCCTTTGCCCTTAAGCCAGCTCAAACAATTAGTGAATTTATTAGATTCTATATGTTTCTTGACGATACTTCATTGAGACTATCAAAAAACCACTACCCTAGGAATTGCTTCCTTCTTCTGTGCAAAGACATAGCAAATGCTCAATGTTCTCAATTTCCTTCTCATCATCACACAGTCTGCAGTTGTCCTCCTATGTCACCTCCTAGTTAGATGTAGTGGCCCTAACGTCGCTCTTCTTTGAAGAGCTTGGAAAAGGCATTGCAAATGCTCAATGGTCTTACTTTCTTCCTCATCGTCACACAGTTTGTAGTAGTCCTCCTGTGTCGCCACCCAGTTAAATGTAATTGCCCTAACGTCGCAGTGTATAATGCCAATTAGTCGCCTAACAAACTTCCCCTTCAACTCCAAGAGTGATCTAGTTCATCTTCCATCCAGGCTTGACCAAATATCCCGTGATGGTACGCAATCTGTGAGGTGTTCCCAGGATACATTTTCCAACGGTTCAATGTGACGGTTCAAAATTACGCCTGTATGACACATTGGCGGTCGCACTGATTCAACCGATTGACCGGGGATGAGCCCTCTTATGTGACTGTTTTCGGGTAACCAGCAGAGTCTATTATTCGTAGTGTTGAGAGCGCCATACGACATCTCTGCTCCAATCTGTGCACCTTTGATGCCAAAGCCTTTAAAGCAGCCCAGTGGCGAAAGGAAGGACCTAGAAGGCCTTATGGAACGCCTTCAAAAGCAGAAAGTAGGCCTGCGCTCTGCATTCCCTCTTCCTTTCCAAATAACATAGGGTGTCATTGGGTGGCAAGGTCTTCCATCGTCGCTTCCTATAAAAAGACTTGATGAAAGGCCTGCATACACATCAAAAAAGAAGGACTAGAAAGATAAAAATTGTTTAGTTTATTGTTAGATATTTCTCACTTCTATATATTTTTCTTTATACTTACACTTTTTTTCAACGACAGTGAGGCTTCCTAAAGTTTGAACTCACTACCTCGCGATTGTTAGTCAGCCATGCTACCATCTAGCCTATGAACGTACATTCGAATTGTTTGACTGAAACTAATCATAAACTATTTGAAGAACGAACACCTTCCTCGTTGCCATGCTACCATCTAGCCTATGAAGGTACAATCGAATTGTTTGACTGAAACTAATCATAAACTATTTTAAGAACGAACACCTTCCTCGTTGCCTTTTCTTTTCTTGCCTTCTTTGAGAAGGTAGATGGAAACGTTGATTTTCCCTTCTCAAAGAAGGCCTGCAGAAGAAGGCAGTTCTCGGGATGTTTCAAAAAGGAAAGAGAAGGTCTGTTTTCAGGCATGTGTAAACAAGGCCTGAAGACATGATGTTTGCATGTCTCAGAAGGCCTTGTTGCATGCCTGCTTGCAGAGGCCTTGGTAATTTTGCCGCTGGGAGCGAACGGTTGCCCAATACAACCACAATACGAGTTTGTGTTGGTGTTGCTCTCTTTTCTCTCTCACTGTAGTGAAGGAAATTGTTATACATAAAGTTTTTATTTGGTACGACCCAAAGGTGTAACACATAAAAGAAGTCACTTTATACCCTAGGTTTCTTTGAACCAAATTCGATTTATGACTTTTTAAGTCGTTTGAGCCATGGCCGTCTGTCTGCATGTCTGTCTGGCTGTCCGGCTGGTGCGCACGATAACTTTCGAAAGACGCAACCAACTGTTTTGAAATTCTGCACAAGTTAATATTTCCCCAAAACTACTTACGGTATTGCAAATAAGCTAAATGGCCCCGCCCCTTCTGGTACCACCCATACAAATACATCATTCCGCCCATTTTAGAAATCGAGTAATAATATCAATAAATCCAACGCGATCGTACCCAAATTCTGTGTTTAGTAAAGATATAACAGGATTAAGTTTTGGAAAAAAATTGAAAGTCTAGCCACGCCCCTTATGGTACCTCCCATACAAATTTACCTTGCCGCCCTCTTTAGAGATGGAGTTATAATATCAATAAATCCAACGCGATCGTACCCAAATTCATTATTTAGTAAAGCTATAGCAGGATACAGTTATGGAGAAAAAATGGAAGTCTAACCACGCCCAATCTGGTACCTCCCATACACATCTGGTACGGCCCACTTTAGAAATCTATTAATATTATTAATAGAACTAACGCGATCGTGCCCACATTCTGTATTTAGTAAAGTTCAAGCAGGATAAAGATTTGGAGAAAAAATCTGGAAGTCTAGACACACCCCATCTGGTACCTCCCATACAAATGTACCACTCCCCCCACTTTAGAGATGAAGTTATAATATCAATATACTCGACACGATCGTGCCCAATTTATGTATTTTGTTAAGTTATAACAGGATAAAATTTTGGAAAAAATGTTGGAAGTCTAGCCACGCCCCTTCTGGTACCTCCCATACAAATGTACTTTTCCGCCCACTTTAGATATGGAGTAGTAATATCAATAAATCCAAAGCGATCGTACCCTAATTCTTTATTTGGTGAATCTATAGCAGGATACAGTTTTCGAGAATAAAACTATAAATTTAGCCATGCCCCTTCTGGTACGCCCCATACTGATCTGGTACCGCCCACTTTAGAAATCGATTAATATTATTAATAGAACTAACGCGATAGCTGTATTTAGTAAAGTTCAAGCAGGATACAGTTTTCGAGAGAAAAACTGGAAAAACAAATGTACCACTCTGCCCACTTTAGAAATCGAGTAATAATATCAATATAACAGAAATTTTTTTGTTTTACTGAGGGTGATGGTATATGTAAGTCGGGTTGCCCGACTGAAACTTGCTTACTGGTTTTTTTTTGTTTTTGTTCCTTATGTGAGCGAATGCGTGTGTGTCTCTCACGCCCTTGGGCAACCTTACGCCGTTTGCTGCTTTAAAGCCGCTTGACTGTCCACGTAGGTTGTGACGGTATCCTCCAAATTCATTGCTAATATTGCCTCCGCAGATTTCATAATAGCAAAGATCCAATCTATACAATGTTGACTATAATAGAAATCCTATCTGAAGGCATATGATTCTGCCCCAAAGTATATCCCAATGAAGATAAATTTTAAGCAAATTTATTCTCTCTAAATCCCTTTTCCACTAAAGAGCTATCTTTACAGTTTTTACTGTTTTTGCTTCTTACCCTCATTATCGAACAACCCCCTTGTTCTGTATAACGAAGCAGCAGCCTTTGTTAGATCATCGGCAAATTGTGCATCCGTACTTTCAACATTTAATGCGGCAAATAAAAAAGAAATATCCAATAAAATTGCTGTTTTTTTTTTGCTTAATTTTCAAGCTCATTTCCAACTGTTTCAACACAGAATTTAGAGAAGGGGAGAATCAACCAGGCTACAACACCTGCTTCTTTGTTTCACTTCTTCTTGCATTCATACTCGTACCAGTTCTTTCCTGCTATGTATTATTCTTTTGTGTCTGCTCTGAGGTCTTTCTTAAAGAAAAGTATTTTATTCGTTTTACTTTTTGCTGCTAAGTTTTAATTCGATTCGATTCTGTTTGTGTTGGAAAGGTTTACTAGTGATTCTGTTTGATATGAAAAGAGGAAGAGAGGGAGAGAGAGGGAGAGGAAAAAAACCCTTGTCAGACATTTAAAAGAAAGCTATGATAACTACAAGCTGGCTGGCATACAAAATACTCTACATAGTTGCTTGCAAACCAAAGAAGTCAATCTTTAAAATGTCTGTGTGTCATAATTTCCTTTCATTTAAGTGTCTCCTTAGTGTCAGTCATGCAATTGGGTTCACATTTTGCAAAGACAGAGGGACTGCCTACATTTGTCGTATGTGTATGAGTACAACAACAACAATATCATCAACATCAACAAAAGCTAAAAATTCTTTTCAAAGCATTTTGTGTTCTCTGGCCGTTCCAGTCATTTAACCATCAGTATGTGATTTAAGCTTTTATGTGGCAAAATTGGATTTCCTTTGTCTGTCCCCTCTGGGGCTTATGGAGTTTTAGGCATTCCCACGCATTTCATAACTAAGCAATGTGTGGGACTTCATACTTCCTTCGCCTCCCCCACTTAGTTGGCCGTTTATTTTTGCAACAGCTGTTCTACTGGCCCTGATGAGGTTTTGCAGTCACTCACTCCAGCTTAAGCCAAGTTATAGAGTTACTTTTATAATTTATTGCACCAAAAATCGCATTCCTTTGGCTTCGTTTTTGTTGGCATGGTTTTGCTCTTAAGGTGAACTTTTTTTTCGGGTTACTTTTGTGCATTCGTAACGACTTTTTAAATAGTTTTTTGGACAAAGTGGTTTTTGTTCCAAATTTTATTTTTATTGGATGCCAGACAGACAGACGAGCAGTCAGTCAGAAGTACTGCAGTGTTGTTGCCTAAAATGAAATGCGGTTTGCACAACGGGTAGAGACAACAAGTGCAGCAGGAGAGAATTAGGTTTGTGTGGTTTTTCTATGGAGGAAGTTTAAGTCTTCAGAAATTTAGGGGTATTACACATAGTTTTGAAGATAACATAAAAAACTATACCAGTTATTTTAGATGGACATTAAGAGAATAACATTTGTGCAGGAATGCTGCAAGTATGTGAAACGTGAAGTCACCACCATATGTTAGGACCAAATTTGTCCTTTCGTTAGGTGCCGAAGCATCCATCCGGCTGGCATCATAAAAATAGCCATTCAATTTCACTCGGGGACAATAACACATACATAAACTGAATGAGTTACGATTGACTTGGCACCCAGCTCCACCTTTCTCGAGCATCAAACTATTGATTTACTAGCGTATCTTTTGGTCTAAACCACAGCCACAACGTGACACCACCGAAGTGCTTTCTTACCTATGCGTCCAGGAAGTATAGGTATGAAACTACACTGGGTACTTCTCGTGTACGTGGGGGCGAACTCCAGAAAGGCTTATCGACAAGGACCCTCTGCGGGGTTCTAATGCCCATAATTAGAATTTCTTAGCTGACGTCTACTCGCATAAAGGAACAACCACGCCAAATTAATCATCCTATTTACAGCCGTTTGGTTGGGGCTCTGATGAATTACCCAGTCAGTCACCAACCATAGATTACGATAAAACTACTACTTGGTACTATAAAAGCTCTTTTCGGTATAAATGAGAACTTTTTGGTACAATAAAAGTACTATTTGGTTCATAAAAGGTACTGTGTGATTCAAAAAATTTACACTTTGGTACATTTAACGATTTTTTGATACAAAAAAGTACAACGTGGCTCATAAAAACTATGTTATGATTCAACATAAGTAAATTTTGGTACAATAAATATACTGTTTGGTACATTAAAAGTACTTTTGGATACAGTTAAATTATTCTTTGGTAATACAACAATATGCTTTTTGGTACAATAAAAGTGCTCTATACTTACTTTCTCTTTACACCCCATGATAGAGGTATGGCATAGCTTCTCACGTTGTTGTGAATTAACACGCTTTCTATTTTGGAATCACAACTAACGCCACCTACTGGTTTATCGACGAATGCGAACGTCACAATTTGAGAAGCTTTTACTAGACATGCCGATTACTCGACACTTATATTGCGAAGTTGCTGTCCACAACATCGAGGGGGACGGCAATGAAAAAAATATGTAGATAACTGGAGTCGGGAATCGAACCCGGGATCTCCCGCATGGCAGTCGTGTATTCTAACCATCATGCCACGGCCGGTCCCAGTACTCTATGGTACAATTAATGCGCTTGGTAATATAAAATATGAACTTTTTGGTGTAAAAAAAAATACTTTTTGGTATAATAAAAGTACTTTTTGAAACAAGAATAGCTCTATTTGGTTCATTAAAGCTGGAAAGTTCTTTTTCATACATAAATAGTATTCCTGGTAATGTATAATGCTTTTTTGTGTAACAAAAGTTAATTTTGGTGCAATAAAGGTACTTTCTGGTACAATAAAAGTACTTCGTGGTACAATAAAAGTACTTGTGATCATATAAATGTACTTTTTGGTTAAATTAAAGTACCTGTCTGTACAGTAAAACTAATTTCTAGTGCTGTAAGTTTTTTGGTACAAAAAAAAGGAATTTTTCATAAAAGGGACAAAATTTAAAAAAAAAATGTATTGGACGTTGAAGGTAATTTTTGACAGAGCGACATAAAATATAAAAAAAACCAAATCATAATCATTACTTGTATAAATATCTTTATACCCTCACCCTTCGGGTATGAGGGTATATATGATTTGATACGACCCAAAAGTGTTACACATAGAAAGAGACACATTAGATCCTAAGGTTCTTTGAACCAAATTCGATTCACGAATTTTTAAATCGTTTGAGCCTTGTCCGTCTGTCCGGCTGGTACGCATGATGACTTTCGAAAGACGTTACCAATTGCTTCGAAACTTTGCATAGTTTAATATTTCCCCAAAACTAGTTACGGTATTGGAAATGGGCTAAATGGCCACGCTTCTTTTGGTACCTCCCATACAAATGTACCATTCTGGCCACTTAAGAAATTGAGTAATAATATCAACACACCCAACGCGATCGTGCACAAATTCTGTATTTTGTTAAGCTATAACAGGATAAAGTTCTGGGGAAAAGTTGGAAGTCTCGCAACGCCCCTTCTGGCAAACTCAGTATTTTGTTAAGCTATAACCCGAAGCGATCGTGCATGAATTCTATATTTTGTTAAGCTATAACAGGATAAACTTTTGGATGAAAATTTAGAAGTCCATGCACGCCCCTTCTGGTTCCTCTCATAAAAATGTACCATTTCGCCTAATTTTGAAATCGAGAAGTAGAATTAATGGACCCGAAGCGATCATGCCCGTTACGGTATAACAGGATAAACTTTCTGAGGAAAAATTGAAAAAAATACAAATGCTCTATACCTCCCACTTTTGAAATCGAGTAATACTATTAATACGCCCAAATTCTGTATTTTGTTAAGCATATTTTATGTTTTAACCGAGGGTGAGGGTAAATGTAAATCGATTTACCCAACTGTAACTTTGTTACTTGTTTTTTTTTATGAAATTTATGACTTTTTTGTCAAAATTGGATATAATGGCAGAGTATATTCAGTTTTTTCTTCAATTTGTAACGACCAAAAGGAGGCGTGGTAGGTATGACATAAATAATCAGCATTGATTTCTGGGTCGATTTAAGTATGTGCCATTCCCATACTTCCCATACAAACTCCGCCTTTTTGTGTGTCTGTCCCTCTAACACAGAACAACAATTTTTTGCAAACCAGATTTCAAACCAGTTTTTTCATAGATTTTGAACTCCTAAACACGAAAATGATTTTAAAAAAATTTTCTTAGTTATTTAAATCGCTACCTTCGAAACGACATTTCTTATTTAAAAACTGTCTATGAAGAAGATCGAGTAAGAGATATCCAAAATATTACCAAAATATGAAGTGAAAATCCAAAAATTTAAAACAATTTTTTTAAAATTTTTTATAAAAAAAACGGCACCTAAGAAAATTTTTTAAAAATTATTTTCGGGTTTAGGAGGTCAATGTTTATGGAAAAAATATTTTGAAGTCTTATTTGCACCGAAAAGTCGAAATTTTGTGGGCTGGTGTAATCGGAGGTTAAGTTCTATAATAAGGAAGAACGGATAGAAACTACCACCACCTCCCATTCTAACCTACACTCCCCCCCCCCATTTTTTTGAGTATCTATCGATACGGTTACAGCAGTAGTTTATGAGCTTTGAACTTAAATTTAGTATGCAAGCTTCCATCCTCTAGTGGAGGTTAAGTTTCCAGACGAGCAAAATGAGACAAAAAACTACTCCCAGCTATCATACCAACTCCCCCTCTGACTGTTTGAACCTCTAACCACTAGCGTAGGTTATATTTTATGATAAACACAAAAACTACTACCACCTTCCCATTTTTGGGGGTTAACAAATTTAAAACATTTTAAATAATTGGTGTTTTGTAATTTTATGTGTGTGTTTTGTTTTTGTTAGTAATTGAAATACTTTTATCATTTTTACAAAAGATGAAGGCTATCTGAGCCACATATAGTCGAAATCTTTATCAGCGTTCTGGTGAATTGTATCGGTTAGTAGAAAGCTTACTGAGTTGACCGGTACCCCTTAAAATGTCTGTATCACGTCATGGACCCCCGTGGGGAGTATATGTGCGGGTACTCAAATGAAAGATATTTTTTAAAATGAATATGATGTTTGACCTATGGTGACCCCTAGGGCACCATTGGATTCGTCTCCATAATATCACAGTACAACATTTTTCAGCTCATTGATTTGAAAGTAGCCCCAAAAAGAAGAAGTTCTGTCAATTTACTTCAAACAAAAGAGTATAAAACGTGACAAATTCCCCTATACGATACTTACTAACTTCAAATCGATAAAAAATTATTATGGCATGTAACTTGACAAAACGAATAATGCAGAACTTCTTCTTTTTGGGGCTACATTCACGTGCAGTTCTCAGAATTGAGTCCCAAAATCATGTGTAATTCAACATATATGTTTCGTTTGAGTATCCGCACATAGGACCCCAACTAATGTGATTTTTACCTAATTTTCATTTATTTTAATTATTCTGACTAAAAAAAATCAATTGCAACATCTTCAATATTAAAAACACGATTTTTTGCTTTAAAGAATTCTAAAATTTTGACCTGGCTCGAACCCTATTTTACATGCTTATAGCACTTTGCGACAAAATCTTGACAATTTGTTCAGTATGTAAATCTCTATGTTACATATGTTTAAGCAACTAATTCAAGCGAATAGTTCACCTTTTTCTCGACCATTTTTAAAACAATGGCCATCATCATCAACATTTTGCTAAACTGCACCCCTTGATTGGCTTTGTGGGCAAAGCCATCCATTCAATGAGCAGTTCAGTGCAAGCCATTGTCTTTGAATTGGACATTCATACATAAAACGCCTTAAATTCATTGAAATTACCTCAGTTTTGTTGTTACGTTGTTTGTTTTGACTTAAAGGTTAATTTCACTTGGCATTGAATTGAAAGTTATACAATTTCAAGACAGACACAGCACATTTTTATGACATTCACTACACAAATTGCCAATAGCTCAGAGAGCCGATTCGCCATTAATGTCGTTCAGTCATATGCCAAGCGTAGACGGTCAGTTGGATGGCGGGTGATGGTGGCTCGTAAACTGAACCAACGCTCGCTCACATTGAATGTAAAACAATCTAAATGGGAAACAAATCATTGGCCACTTGATGTGATGAATTGTAATTATGTCGTTTAACTTGGGCGTGTGACTCTAAATCACCCAATACTAGTGGGGTACCATCTGGAGTTTACTAACGGGGAAGGTAGGGGGCAAGAAATGACCATTACATTTGTTATGATTTTTAAGAGCTTAACAAATAACAAAAAACAAAACTATATACAGCCGTTAGTTTTTATTGTTATGTCGTATTGGAGACCTAATAATTTGTATGCTTAAAACATACATTAACGAAAAATTGTTAAGAGACAACAGCACTCGCAGTATTATGATGCAATCCAAGTTCAATGTCTATGCGATAGTAGTAAACCTTAGTATATATTGTGGTAACATCTTAAAGGATTTCATTTATTTCCACAGTGTTGCAGCCTGAGGTTATACAAATGTAACCAACTCTTTTTCCTATTACATCAACTCCTATTTATTTTATTTTTTCCCCACTTTGTTTTCTAGAAATAATCAAGCAACGCCTTTTATTGGCCGAGCCCATAAAAATCATGCGGTTTTTATGTTTTGGCTAAAAGAAATTTGTGATAATCTGCAGAAAATCTAAAAGTGAAAAATAAAAAAAAAATATTTAATTGTCTTTTGGTTGGTCGAAAGCTCCGTCGTCGTAATCTTAGCAGACGACGTGACGATTGAGTTGCCAACATAAGCAAAAGGCAACTAAATCCAAACGAAAAAAATAAAAACTAAATAAACACATGTTAACAAAATGATTGTTAAAATGGATCCCGATGAATTGATTACATTTCGGGTGCAGTATCTGGTCGATACCGATCCACTCGATTGTACATCAATGTATCCCATACCCACAAGAGCGCCAACCTACGCCTTTGCCACTACAATGCCATTGGCCACACAACTTGGCACCATACTCCGTCTGCTGGGAGCACCACAAAGGGTAAGCCGAAGAAACTATAAACGAGTAGTATACAAAAACTCAAATATATATTTTAGTGTGTATAAGAAGTAAAATATGTATGAGTATTACATTATGTATTATGTCTATTGATGTCTATTTGCAATATATTTGAATTTCTTGCGAAGAAAAGTAATTTATTATATAATATTTTTTCCAATATTAATAAAACTGGCAATGTGCAATTTTACTGCACTTGTCCACTAATAGTGCAGCAGAGAAAGAACACCATCGTCTTGAGTTGGTCTCCAAATACTTAAAACCAATGTCAAAGCTTTGGGAAACATCGTTGAGTTCCTAGAGCGGCCAAAACGTACACCTTAAAGAGTAAATTTTGATGCATTGTTAAAATAAAAAAAAAAAAAGTCGTAAGTTGTGTCAAAGAGTTATTTTGAGCAAATAAAATATGATTTGTGGTACATCAAAAGTACTTTTAATACCCTCACCTACGGTTTGGAGGGTATACATATATAATTTGATACGACCCAAAAGTGTAACACATAGAAGGAGTCACTTTAGACCCTAGGTTTCTTTGAACCAAATTCGATTCATGACTTTTAAAGTCGTTTGAGACATGTCCGTCTGTCTGTGTGGCTGTCCGTCTGGTGCGCACGACAACTTTTAAAAGACGCAACCAAATGTTTTGAAATTTTTCACGAGTTAATATTTCCTCAAAACTACTTACGGTATTGCAAATGGGCTACATGGCCCCGCCCCTTCTGATACCTCTCATACAAATACATCATTCCGCCCACTTTAGAAATCGAGTAATAATATCAATACACCCAACGGGATCGTACCCAAATTCTGTATTTAGTAAAGCTATAACAGGATAAAGTTTTAGAAAAAAAATTGGAAGTCTAGACACGCCCCTTCTGGTACCTCCCATACAAATGTATTAGACCCAAATAATTTTTTGAGTAAAACTATAGCAGGATAGAGTTTTTGAGAAAAAAAAACTGGAAGTCTAGCCACGCCCCATCTGTTACCTCCCATACTTATCTGGTACCGCCCACTTTAGAAATCGATTTATATAGGGTATCCCAACAAGAACGCAATTTTTAAATCTGGCAACATTCGAAGTGTCATTGTTTGACATTTGAACAATTGTTATTGTTTGCTATTAGAAGGTACGAGGTTAGTAAATATGGAGCGCTACACGAATGAACAACGCATTCTCATTGTGAAATTGTTTTACCAAAATGGTGAAAGTTTTGCGGCTACAGTTTGCAAATTGCGATCAATTTGGGGTCACAATAATGCTCCAAAAGAGTCAACTGTAAAGAGATTAATGGTTAAATTTGTCGAAACTGTGTCTGTTAGTGATGTAAAGACAACAACGCGCCATCGACCAGGTCGATCGACCGAAAATGTCGCAGCTGTACGTGATGATGTCGCTCAAGGCAGGTCAAGCGCAAACAATCAATGGTGTTCCGTATCGTGAAATGATAACCAGTTTTTTCTTGCCTCGAATTGAAGAAATGAATGTGGAGGGCATGTGGTTCCAACAAGACGGTACCACATGTCATACAGCCAGAGGAACAATTCAATTGCTACATCAGTCATTTCCCGGTCGTGTTATTTGGCGTTTTGGAGATCTGAATTGGCCGCCTAGATCGTGCGATTTAACACCATTAGATTTTTTTCTTTGGGGTTTTTTGAAGTCTATGGTTTACTCGAATAAGCCGACGACGACTCAAGCCTTAAAAGAGGAAATTGGACGCTGCATTAATGAAATACCGCAGCATTTATGCGAAACGATCATTGAAAATTTCATTAAAAGATCGCGTGCATGCCAGCAAAGCCGCGGCGGCCATCTGCACGATATATTGTTCCATACATAACCTCATTCTGTCTACTTTACGATATAATAAAGTTTCACGATTTTTTTTAAATTATCTGTGTTTTATTTAAAATTTAAAAATTGCGCTCTTGTTGGGACACCCTTTATTATTAATAGAACCAAAGCGGTCGTGTCCAAATTCTGTATTTAGTAAAGATAAAGCAGGTAAGTCTGGAAGTCTAGACACACCCCTTCTGGTACCTCCCATACAAATGTACCATTCCGCTCACTAGAAATCGAGTAATAATATCAATGTAATAGAAAATTTTATGTTTCACTGAGGGTGAGGGTATATGTAAGTCGGGTTGCCCGACTGAAACTTTCTTTCTGGTTTTTTGTACAATTAAAGTCATTTGTGGTATATTAAAGGTACACTTTGATACAACGAAAGCTGATATCCGTACAATAAGTTTTAAAAAAGTACTTTTGAATACATTGAATGTACTTTTTAATCCAATGCAAAAGTACTTTTTGATTTTATACATTTTTGTAAATTAAAAATGCTTTTTGGTACATCAAATGTACTTTTTGGTACAAAAAAATTAAAATTGGGTGCAAAAAAGTACTTGTTGGTACTCAAAACTGCTTTTTGAACAATAAAAGCACAAATTGGTTTAATAAATCATAAAATCATATAAGTATTGTTGGTACAATGGAAGTACTTTTTAATACTTTTATTGGTACGATGAAAGTACTTTTTGATACAAAAAATACTTTTTGGTTAATTAAATATGCTCTTTGGTGCATCAAAAGTACTATGTAATACAATACAAGTAATATTTGGGTACAATAAAGGTATTTGTTGCGACAAAAAAAGTAGTTGTTGTTACAATGAAAGTACTTTTTTGTACAATTAAATTACTTTTTCGCACAATAAAAGCTATTTGTGGTACATTCAATGTTCTTTTTGGTACAACAATAGTACATATTAAAGCAATAAATCCAAAGAAATACAATAAAGTACTTGCTTGTAATCTAAATATAAAAGTGTTTTTTTGTGTACAATTGAAGTGTTTTATGATATAGTATAAGCACTTTATGGTACATTAAGATTACTTTTTAGTTCAACAAAAGTACATATTCTTAACCAATTTGTTGATGTACATCAAAAGTACTTTTTTGTACAATTAAAGTCATTTGTGGTAGATAAAAAGTACAATTTGATACAACGAAGCTGATATCAGTACAATAAATGTTAAAACATACTTTTGAATACATTGAATGTACTTTTTAATCCAATGAAAGTATTGTCTTTATACAAAAAGTACTTTTTGATGGTTGGTTAAATAAAAACGAGGTTTAGTAAATGGGTACAGTAAAAGTACTTGTCGGTTCTATAATTGTACAATTTGGGTACAATAAAGCTACTTATTGGTAAAATTTTGTAGTAGTTGGTTTTTATATAACTTTTAAAACGATTTTTTTAATGTTCTTTAAAAGTACATTTTAGGAAGAGCTTTATTATCTTATATTCTTATTTGGCAGCAGCAACAGGAATGAATCCTTCAGTAGCCGCATGTAGAAAAGAATTCTAAGCGCTTCGGTCTTTTGATAAGATAACAACTTGTTCATTTGGTTCACCAAAAGAAGTTGTGGTAGCCACCGAGTTTATTGCCGCAGACTTTTCGATCTGGAGCATTTTCATCCATTTATACAAAGTGTTCAATCCTGCGATTGACTATGTCGATTTCGTTATTCGCCGTTAAAGTATTTTTGTTTTTCTGTCTCACTCTCTCTCTAAGACTCCCAGAATATATTGAACTGCTTGTGCTATTACCCCGTATACTGCCCTGTGGAGCAAGATAGGTAGTATCAGAGTCTGGTGGAGTTGGATCGTTGTTCGTCGACAGAGGGCTTTGTCACAAAAACACTTACCACTTCAATGTTATAGTTTCCAACTTTCACACAGCGTCCCAAACAAGTAGACTCTTTGTTCGTTGAAACAAACATCTTGGTTGTGTCCTCATTAATCACTAGACCCATTACTGCCGACTGCTTCTCAATGCTTGAAAAGGCTGCAGTAACATTCCGCAATCCACATCCTATGATATCTACGTCATCGGCATACGCGAGCAGCATGTGACTTTAGTTAAAGATATTAACAGTCGTGTTTACTGCAATCTTCCGCATGCTCATATCCATTACAATGTTAAAGTGATCGCATGACAGACTATCGCCTTGTCTAAAGCCTTGTTTTGTAGAAAAGGTTCTGTCAGAGTGTTGCCTATTTTCACTAAGGACTTCGTGTCGGTCAGTCTCATCCCGCAAGGTCGTATTAGCTTTGTGGGTATAACAAACTCAGCCAAAGCATCTAATAGTTTCTGTATAACGGACTGTTCAGCTATGTAATCGATAAACAGATGATAAGTGTCAAAGAACATTTCTTGGGTCACCTTCAGGATTTGTCCTAGCGTGAACATTTGAAGCAACACTGATAAGGTCCAATCGGGCTCGCTATGACAGACTTTAGTGTTTCACATAAAACACTCGACAGGACCTTTTATGCAATGGATAAAAGGCTGATACCGCAATAGTTGGAGCGCACACTTGGATTGGCTTTATTAAGCATAGCACATAGAACACTCAGATTCCAATCATGGGGCATGCATTTCTTTACCCACATCGTGTTAATGAGCTGGTGCATGCACGTTGTCAGCTCATCGTCGCCGGATTGAAAAGCTCTGCCGTTTGTCCGTCGTCTCCCGCAGCTTTATTGTTTATAAGTTGTGAAATTGCTGATCTCTTTCTGGCTCGTTGGTGGACAATCTATTCCGTCGTCGATGATTGTCGTTTATTGATCACTTATGCTGCCGAGCAAAGTACGAAAGTTCGAGCAGATTACGAAAGTATTTCTTCCATATGCTTTATAATCATCTCCTTCTATTCTGCTTGTACTTAAAAATTTATTCTTTTAGATTATCTTCTCTTTATTTTTAGCTGAGATGATTGGTTACTAGTGTTGTGTAGTACTAGAGATTCAGTCTACTCATTTCTGTAACTAAATTTTCTCAATATTTGTGATTCTTTAGCCACCGTGATGTTCCAAACGAGTAGAATCTTTGTTCGTTAAAACAAATTACTTGTTTTTGTCCTCATTGGTCACCAGACCCATAACTGCCTATTGCAAAGGCATCCCGCAGTTACTCCTTGCTGTATCTCAATTTACTCAACATTTGTGATTCTTCCGTCACTGTGACCTTTATAACGTAATATTATAATATTATTTGTATTTTGAGCAAACTTCCTATTAATTACGGTTTGTCTATATCATCTAAAACATTTTAGGAATTCATCAAATTTCCATATGCAGAAAATATGAGTTTTGTATAAAAAATTATCTGTATATATAAAGGCTTGGGTGACTGACTGATCACTCCCCAGCCCAAACGGCTAAAGCTAGAACCGTGGGATTTTTGAAATTCGGACTGCAAGGGGTAAGATGGGCGTGGCACCGCCCCACTCAAATGGAATTTTAAAATGACTGTATCTTTTGAACCATTATAGGTACGAAGTCGAGATTTATATATCTGTCGTATAAGAAAAAATACTTTGTTTGCGGAAAGGGGGCGGTTCCACATCCCTTTTTTAAAAATAGTAGTATTGGCTAAATAAATGGATCGATTGCAATTGAATTTTTTATGTGTGATACTGTTCATAGGGCCTCTATCATAGGCTACATGAAAACATAATTTCCCAAAGGGGCGTGGCACCGCCCACACAAGCCGAAATTTCAATCGGTCTTATCTCAAGAGCCATTAGAGGTATGAATATGGGATTTGCTACATAGGTTACTGATATAAAGAGGATTATGTCTCGCTAGAAAATGGGCGTGGCCACACCCCGTTAGAAATATCGTTATCTGGGCGAAATAAATGAACCGATTGCAATGAAATTTTAACTGTGTAGTACTATCCGTAGGGTCTCTATCATAGGCTACATAAAAATATACTTAGACAAAGGGGCGTGGCACCGCCCACACAAACCAAAATTTCAATCGGTCATATTTTGCGAGCCATTAAAGGTATGAAGATGAGATTTGCTACATATGTAAATGGTACATGGGGGATTACGTCTCGCTGGGAAATGGGCAGTGCCACGCCCCTTTTGAAACAATTGTTGCGTCGGCCATATTAATAGAACGATTGTAATAACATTATCATAATCAATTTATTTAAATTATATACTGTGTGTGGATAGGATGATGAAATTTGGGATGGTTGTTCCCCTTTTCGAGTAAACATCAGCTAAGAACGGATTTTTGGAAACTCGTACTTTTATGGGTTAAAAATTACCAATAAGGGATAAAAGTTGTACCATCACCTAAACCAATCGGCTATAATCGCGAAAATTGATATGGAAATGCTTACTATCAAATTGGATTGAAGTATTTTTTTTAAATCCGATGTTTCTGGGTAAAAAAAAATCGAAAAAGGGATAAAAATTTTACTATCGCCCAGACCAAACGGCTAATGATGTAATCATGATAGAGGGGGGTTTACGAAATTTTTACCTTTTAGGGGTAAAAAGACTAAAAAGGGATAAAACTGTTATTAAACGGCTAAAAGTATAGTCTCAAAAATTGTGCGATGTGAAGTAATTTTTAAATTCGTTCAATAGCTGTAAAAAAAACGAAAAAGGGATAAAACTGGATCAATAAAAAATTGGATAAAACTAGATCAAATACCTAAAGGTAGAGTTACGAAAATTTATATAGAGTTGCTCCCTATAGAATTAGAGAACTGTCAAATGGGGTTTTTCAAAATTCCATTTTAGTTGTGCGATACGAATATATCTTTTAAAATGCGAACTTTTAGGGATAAAAAGGGACTAAAGCCATACAATCACCTAGACAAATGGGATAAAGTTACAATCACATAAATGGCGTATTCGTTCGTCATATGAAGCGTTGGCATTTTACCTGTATTGCTTAAAGTCATAAGAAAGTTCATTGTACATACGGGTGAATCAACGCGAGACGGGAAAGCTAGTTCTTAATAAAGCTGAAACAAAATAGATTGATCATAAAATCACCTATTTTATTGATATGAGCCACCTATTCATTGTATCATTCATCACCACAAATCATCACATCAACGAATGTGCTTTAATTAAAAATTTCATCCCACAGCCGTTCAAATTAAACCCAAAAATAACCTTAGTAATAAGTTTACCCTTAACACTGGAATCATTCAAAAAAAAAAAACTAGATCAGTTTCTATACTAAATAAATTGCCCATACAGTTTGAACAAATGTATTTATGGATCTTTGCATTGTTACCAACTTATTGCCGCCTAATAGAACAAATGAGACAATCTGGAGGAAATCAAACGATCGATCGCTCGCGTTTGTTTCTAGTTATTGTGTTTGGTTTTGTTCGCCATAAACCTCAAATATCTAAAAAAAACAAAGTTTGGTTGCTATTGTTGTTGCCTAACCGCAATTTTTATTTTGCATAATTTTTGCATTAAAATAAAAGCAGCAGCAAAAAAAATATGGCAAACCCGCTTAGATACTCGTATCTATATATAGCAACAGAAATAATATACAAATCATTGCCCCCCACCCTGAATTGCACCTAAATTAATGAATGGCTGATTAAAGAATGATCGACAATCAATTCAACGGAGAGAAAAACTAATAAATAACAACAAAAACATCGGCAGTACTATCTATCCATTCCCCACTGACATCAATGTCATATTGGATTCTGTAAATGCTGCAAATTTTCATCAAATTTATTGTATGTATTATTCTTAAAAAATATCCTTATCCTTATTAAAATACTTAAAAAAACATACTTTTCTACTGCTCTGGTCCCAAAGACCTTCCTCACCGACCCTCTATAATACATACCATGATGTTCAATTACAAATCTTGGCAAATTGTGAGCTAAAAATATCAGTTGAAATCATTTATTTTTACTGTGAGCACAATTAATTTTTAAGAAGCTTTGAACACGTCACCAATTGGCGAAATCCACAAATGTTCAGTCAACGCAAATCATTGCTGGCTCACAGATTGTAATTTTCCCAAATTGAAGGCATAACTATAAAATACGTATAAAAATAACTGTGACTAAAGACGCCACGAAACCAGACAAATTGTTATGAAATGAATTTGTTTGTTAGCAAATTATAGTTTTTAGTACTTTTTTTTCTCGATTCATCAAAACTTCACAGCAATGAGTAAGTGAGAAAATCTCGCCAAAACTTAATTTGTTTGTAGCCGTAATAAGCTGAAATTTCTTTAATTTAAGCCTCGAGGCTGTTTTTGTTTTCTGAGTCTGTTTTATTGCCAAAACTGTATTGTCATTTCAGCTGCCGACTGAAACCAGTTCCATACTAAACACGAGTTTATGGCCATTTGTCTTTTTTTTTTTGTTTTTGTTTCTTTCGACATTTACGGAAGTTTTTGTTTTGCGTCTCTTTGTGGGCTTGTGAACTTTTCGCTTTCAATCGGTGAACGATCGATGCGAAATCTTCTTTCATATGTTAATTTTTGTTTTGTTGCCTTAATTTCGGTCTATTTGTTTGGCATCATCATCATCATTGTAGTAATTCGTAAGCGCGCGTTAATGCCGGCAAAAAGACAATCAAAATGAATCTTAAAATAAAAACACCGAAATTTGCCGACAGCTAAAGAAAGAAAAAAAAAAATAATACAAAATTGCTAATTCAAAACATTAAACCAAAACAGAGACGCACAGATGTGGACACAGACATCAGCCAAAAAGAAGTGCAAAACGTTTTGACAAATTTTTGAAAATTATGTGAAATTTTTTTTTTTGGATTTTCTTTGATTTGTATTTTTTTTTTATCTTTCATTAAGCCACCAGCTGAGAAGTCATAATTGTATGGAGATAATTAAAATCTCGCTGGGCATTTGACACACATTTGATGTTTTTATAGACCAAAAAGTGTTTGAAAGTGTTTGCATATGTGTGCTTAAGAGGGGAATTGGTATAAGTCCGAAATAATAAAAATATATATTTGTATTGTATGTATAATTAAATTTAATAAAATGGGTTGGCTTAAGCTAGGTTTAACTGGCCACAACAGGGAGATCAAACCTCGTCCCTTACGGTACCACCCATACAAAATCTCACAAAATAAAGTGAGTTTTCCAATAAGGTCGGGTCGACTTCGCCATGAAATTAAATAAACTGTGTATAAGGTATAAACGATATTATTTTTGAATTGAAATAATCAATATATGGCCAGCCCAAAATCAGCAACAAATTTCTATTAATCTTAAGCTAACTCTAATATAATACGTTTTAAAATTTATATCTAAACACTTAAGTGGGCTTTAATACACTTAAGTACACCTTAATACATTAAAAATACCGATGTAGCAGCTATGCTGTTCTACATTTTCTTAACACTAAACTGTACAATTGAAACAAATATCTACAAAATGGAATTTAATCAACGATTTTTATGCCCTTACCATACGGGTAGGTGGGTCTATATTATTTGATACGACCCAAAGGTGTAATATATGAAAGGAGCTACTTAAGACCCTAAATTTCTTTGAACTAAATCCGATTCATGACCTTCTAAGTCGCTTGAGCCATGTCCGTCATTCTATCCGGTTGGTACGCACGATTCGAAAACGTAACCAATTGTTTTGAAACTTTCCGTGCGTTAATATTTCCCTAAAACTACTTATGGGTTTGCAAATGGCTACACTTTAGAAATTAAGTAATAATATCAATACACCCAACGCTATCGTGCCAAATTCTATATTTAGTAAAGCAATAGCAGGATAAAGTTTTGGGGAAAAAACTGGAAGTCTAGCCACGCACCTTTTAGTACCCCCCATACAAATGTACCAAATCAAAAGTCTGACGGTATTAATCAAACCTCCTCTACACTGGAGCACATGGAGGTAAATGGCGAAAAGTCTTCTAACCTTTCCCAATATTCGGTCTATGTGTAGGTGCAATTCAAAATTATCCTGACTCATTAATTCAGCGGTCCCCAATATAGATGTCAGGAACATATAAGGCACATTCAGCGCAAAACCTGCATAGTTAAAAAAAACCAGTACAGAAATTTCAGTCAGATAAACTGACTGATAAATACCATCACCCACTATAAGATATTATTTAAGTCTTTAGTTATTAAAATTAACCGATTTTTAATTCAAACCAGTAAGAAAGTTTCAGTCGGGCAACCCGACATACATATACCCTTACCTTCAGTAAAACAAATAATTTTCTATTATATTGATATTATTACTCGATTTCTAAAGTGGGCGGAGTGGTACATTTGTATGGGAGGTACCAGAAGGGGCGTGTCTAGACTTCCAGATTTTTTCTCCATAACTTTATCCTGCTTGAACTTTACCAAATACAGAATATGGGCACGATCGCGTCAGGTCTATTAATAATATTAATCGATTTCTAAAGTAGTCGGTACCAGATGTGTATGGGAGGTACCAGATTGGGCGTGGATAGACATAAAATTTTTTTCTCCAAAACTTTATCCTGTTATAGCTTTACTAAAAAGAGAATTTGGTTCCGATCACGTTTAATTTATTGATATTATTTCACCATCTCTATAGTGGGCGGAAAGGTAGATTTGTATGGGAGGTACCAGAAGGGGCGTGGCTAGGCTTTCAAAATTTTTTCCAAAACTTTATCCTGTTATAGCTTTAATAAATACAGAATTTGGGGACAATCCCGTAGGGTGTATTGATATTATTACTCGATTTCTAAAGTGAGCGGAGTGGTACATTTGTATGGGAGGTACCAGAAGGGGCGTGGCTAGACTTCCAGATTTGTTCTCCAAAGCTTTGTCCTGCTTTAGCTTTGCTAAATAAAGAATTTACGCACGATCGCTTTTTGTGTATTAATGATATTAATCGATTTCTAAAGTGGGCGGTACGTGAAGGGCGTGTGAGGTACCAGATGGGACATGGGCTAGAATTACAGTTTTTTCTTGTTTGTATGGGAGAAACACGTAAAAAACTCAAGTATTCCGTACTTAAATCATTCCGTAACGGTGTCAAAAGTACGGTAGGTACGGATTTTCTTAAATCAAGTACGAAATGCTTGATCCAAGAACGCAAAATTCTAGCCTGGAATTCTTAATTGTAGAACTCATAAAGCCTAGCATGGCCTGAGTTTTAAGTGTAGAATTCTTAAATATAGATGTCATTAAGCCTGGTGGCGCTTGATTTTTAAGTGTATAATATTTAATTATAGATGACTTTAAGCCTGATGGGGCTAGATTTTTAATTATACAATTTTTAATTGTAGATAACCTTAACCCATTAAGGCCCGACCATATTATAAGACTCGATAGACAAAAATAGATATTATATCTGAAGTCCCCATGGTCTAATTAAGAAAAAAAATTGTACCTTAAACTTCCTGGTACGTAGGAGAGCCAGGGAGGGGGGGTGATGCGAAACGAATCACTGGGCCTTAATGAAAGGAACGTTGAAATAATTACAGAAAATATAAGAAAATAGGAAATACATGATGAGAACAAAAAAAAATTATATTTTATTTATGTCGAAAAATATACGATTTATTTACGTTTATTAACGTTTTTCCAGAAGTGGCAGAATTTTTTCGAAATCGAAAAAAAATAGCATTGGCAAAATTTTCCCAATCATTTTTCTCCAAGATATACTCGAGTTACAAAGTGGCAACTCTGAGCAGTATTGTAGAATAAAATCTAAAGTTTTTGGAAACATGTTGGTAGTCGCTATAGCCCTAGCCGTTTTTTCTTGAAGTTTCCGCGAAAATGCGATGTGTTTTCGCATCGCTAGGCCTTAATGGGTTAAACCTACTGAGGCTTGAATTTTGAAGTGTAGAGTTCTTAACTTTAGATGTCATTAAGACTGGTGGCGCTTGATATTTAAGTATAAAATTCTTAATTGTAGATGACCTTAAACCTACTTGGGGCTTGATTTCTATTAAATAATATGCGAACAGCTAAGTATATAGTTGCCAAACTATTTAATCTGTACTCTTTTGCTTTGCTTTTTTACTATCATTACAAACCTTAGGAGTTATAATCTCCACGAAATTATCGAGAAGTCAAAACACACAGGTGCGAAAATGACATCAACGAAGATTTATACGCTTAAATTCTAGTACGATTTTTGCAAAAAAATAAGAATTTTAAACTTAAATTTAGATTGCGAGTTAATTGTGGAGAGAAAACATTAAGCTAAGAAAGTAAATGTTATTATCTTCCAAACATTTTTTCTCAGAGATTTATGTAAGATTTTTTATTCTTACTTTAAGTCAGGTAAAATTTGATATTTATTCTATGAATTTTTTACTTGACAATGGAAATGTTCGTACTTAAAATTCTTTAATTAAGTTCGTACATAGTTAATTCGATAATTTTATTCTTATTTTAATTATTTCTAAGCTTACTTTTTTGAACGTATCCCGTTTTTTACTTGGTTTAGGAATAATTAGTACTATTCTTACTTAAATCTTTGAGAACTTTTTCTGCAAAAAATAAGAATTAAAAACTTTAATTTAAAAAGCGATTTTTTTCTGTGTACCACAAGAGTAGTGGCCATGTAGCTCATTTGCAATACTGTAAGTAGTTTTGGGAAAATATTAACTCGTACAAATTTTCAAAACATTTGGTTGCGTCTTTTGAAAGTTATCATGCGTACCAGCCGGACAGACAGAGAGACAGACGGACAGACAGACAGACGGAACGGACATGCGACTTAAAAAGCCATGAATCGAATTTGGTTCAAAGAAACCTAGGGTCTAAAGTGACTCCTTCTATGTGTTACACATTTAGGTCGTATCAAATGATTTACATATACTCTCCTACCCATAGGGTGAGGGTATAAAAATTCTACTATGCCCAAAATTATGGACACATTAGGGCATTGCAAATGAAGCCATTGTAGTATTATTAAAAGACGAATGCGGTAGGGGGCGCGCGTGCAATGAAAGTGACGGAAACGAAAGTCAGTCTCGCAATTTCTCTCTATAATTGTTCATAAATGGCACTACATTCGCTTTTAACCAAAGCAATGATATTCTGTCTTCATAAGCTTGTTTACACGCCCGTTTTTGTTCATTTAAGCTATTGACTCCGTCTTGTTCTCGTTCTCCGTTAGACCCATTTGAGCTGATTCCTTCTGTATACCTGAGAAGGCAGTAGTCACATCTTGCAGTTTTCGACCAATGATGTTTATATATTTAGCATACGGAAGTTGTACGGGCTAATTGTGTTTTCTGCAGCTTTTCTCCTTATCGTCTCCAGAAGAATGTTAAAGAGATCCAATTATAGGCTGTCGCCATGTCTAAGACCTCGTAGGGCATAGAATGGCTCGGTAAGGTCATTGTCAATCTTTACCGAAGACACCGCATGGGTAAGGGTCAATCCTTTGTGGAAACAGCAAAACAAAAAACTTAATTTCCCTTTACACCCCATGAATCAGGTATGGGATGCTTCTCGCGTTGCTGTGAATTGACACGCTTTCTATTATAGATTCACAACAAACGGCACCTATTTATTTATCGACGAATGCGAAAGTCATTGTTTGAGAAGCTTTTACTTGACAAGCCGATTATCTCGACACTTGATACTGCGATGTTGATGTCGACAACATTGAGGGGGCCTGCAATGAAAGAAAAATGTAGATGACTGGAGTCGGGAATCGTACCACGGATCTCCGGCATGGTAGCAGCGTGTTCTAACCAATATGTCACGGCCGGTCCCGGGAACACCAAACTATGTCATGGTAATTTCTCGAGTATGTGTCCATTTGTTTTTAATGGATCTTTTCCAGGATTTGTAGTAGTGCAAATATCTGGGCCGTCTATAGCATGATGGGTAGTACACCATGCTACGACTACGACTTAACTTAACTTAATTTCCCTTTGCACCCCATGAAGGAGGTATGGGATAGCTTCTCGCATTGTTGTGAATTAACACGCTTTCTATTTTTAGATTCACAACTAACGGCACCTACTTATTTATCGACGAATGCGAACGTCACTGTTTGAGAAGCTCTTACTAGACACGCCGATTGACTCGACACTTAATACTGCGAAGTTGCTGTCAACAACATTCGAGGGGAGCCGACAATGAAAGAACAAAGTTTTTATTTTTTTTTAAGATAACTGGAGCCAGGTTTGAACCTGCGATCTCCCGCATGGTAGTCGCGTGTTCTAACCACTATGCCACTGCCGGTCCCGACTACGACTACCATGCGGGATATAGTTCGATTCCTATCTCCAGTCATCTAAATTTTTTTTCATCAGCGACCTCCTCAATGTTGTCGACAACAACTTCGCAGTATAGTATCGAACCAATCGACATTTTCGCGTTCGTTTCTAAACAAGTAGGAGCCGTTATTGTGAGTCTACAAATAGAAAGCGTGTTAATTCATAATAATGCGAGAAGCTATCACATTTCTCATTCATGGGGTGAAAGGAAAAATCAGTAAGTAAGTCAATATCTGGTCAGTTGTTGATTTACCAGTTTCGGAGCCGCACGGATAAGGTCCGATCGGGTTGGATAAAGCAGACTTTGATTTTTACATAACATAGGATCATCATCAGGATCTTATGTGTGATGGATAAAAGACATACAGCGGTAGTTGGTGCATACCCTTGGATCGTCTTTTTTAAAAACAGGACGTAATTCACCTTTATTACAGTCATCGAACTTACACTTGTAAAAAATATTTGTAAGATAAGGTGGTGGTATATCAGTTTCCATCAGCCACTTTAAGCCACGCACACTCTCCATTCTCTACGACCAACAGTTCCGCTACAGTCTGCAGTGCAAAAAAGCAAATTACCGCGCTCCACCCTGTACGTTGAATTTAGTGTTTATCTTATCTTTTATTATGTTATTTTTAAGTAATGCTTAATGAAAAAAAAACTTTACTTCCTTTATACTCCATGAATGAGGTATGGGACAGCTTCTCACGTCGTTGTGATTTAGATTCACAACTAACGGCACCTACTTGTCGAGTGTTCTAACCATCATACCACGGCCGGTCCCAAATAACGATTAATACAAACTGAAATATTGGAACAGTTTTCTTCCATAACTCTTCTGATGTTCGAACCCTGTGCATTATTGACAAATATGAGAGCAGGTAATGCACATGGAGTGGAGATGTCAGTCTAACTAACTGAACATTCTATTTTAATTTTATATTTCAACGGACTCTAATGAAATAGTGAACGCTTACAGCGGACACTAGGACACTCCTAACATTTTAGGCTACTCCCGACCCTATCCAGATCACTTATTTCCTGGTTTAACATTCCAATAGCAAAATATTCAATTGCATCGTTACATTTAGTTTGAGTACAAATGAAAGACAAATGAATGCCCTGAAGGATGCGTAAATCTTAATGAAGTTAACATAAATTTCAAATAAATCGTGATTATTTGCATTAGATTCGCATCCACCAGAAGAATCGACACTGAAACACCAGAGCCAACGACAGGCCAGGGCCAAACCAACAGCAAGAAGCCTTTTGGCAGAGAGGCAAAAAAGAAACTAACGATTTAGAATTGAAGATAAGTTAAACCCAAAGCAGGAAACATAAACTACCAGCCTGCAACTGATGCATGTGTGTTGTGTGGCATAAAAGAATATTCCAAAAGGGAGATAGACGACTATACAAACCAATCAGCTGAAAATCACCTGCTGTTAGAAGCTGGCAGGGAACTCTCTCCCTCTCTCTCTCTCTCTCTCTCTCTCTCACACTGTACCTATTAACTCTAGTGCAAATGCAAAATAGAAAATGGGATTTCAATTATCAGTTAACGCTGTTGAAGCTGCTGCTGCAGTTATCTGCGTTTTGATTAAATTGTATTGGATTACGCAAAAAGACAACAACATCAATTTGTGGTTAATTATTTGTAGTTGTCATATGCGATGTTTTTGGGGTTTTCTTTTGCTTTGTGTTTAGTTATATAGACTGTTGTTGTAGTTTTTGTTGTCGTTGCGTTCGATAATATCTGTTTTCCTTTGTAATTGGGAAGGTATCACACAATCGCATGCGGTAATTAATTTTGTGAAATTTCCTAAAACAATAACAAAATAATAATAAAAATAACTGTTAACATTGGCAATTTGCGTTTTAATTTAACGGTAGATTAAATTCTATCATGCAATTGCGATTCTATGGAATTTATTTTCCATAGTTGTTGTTGTTTTTCTTCTTTTGTGATTTTATCTCATTTAAACGCACTTTATAATTTAATTAACATTTGTAATTTTATTTTGTCCGTAAGAACACTGAGACAATGTTAATGAATCAATTAAGAGCTGTTGCGATTCTCGGTGTACAAAGTCCAAAATTCAAATTTAAAATGTCACACCTTAATCACATGTTGCTGTAGCACTTTAATATGGAACACAGCGTAGTAAAAATGTCAATTGTATAAATAACGTGGGGAATATTTTACTAATTAGGGTGTAGTAGTAATTAAACATCTATATGATGTTGCGGGAGCGGAAAATGTCCTAAGTCATTACTGGCTGTCAAAAACAGTAACAGAATTGTCGGAATAATTTACAGAGAATTTATTAAGCGTTGTTTGCATTTTAAAAGAAATGTTGTTAATATGTATATTTTTTCCTGGAAAACATGTGTCACAAAGTCATTTTACCTGAAAAGTGCCACGCCCATTTCAGATACCACAAACTTAAATACCTTACACAGTACACCACATGATTTTGGGACTCAATTCTGAGAACTGCACTTGAAAGTAGCCCCAAAAAGAAGAAGTTCTGCATCATTCTTTTTGTCAAGTTACATGCCATAATAATTTAAAATCGATTTGAAGTTGGTAAGTATCGTATAGGGGAATTTATCACGTTTTAGGCTATTTTGTTTTATTGTTATATGGTGGCGTATGATTATCATAAGTAATATTCCACGTAAATCATACGCAACGGAGTACAACAGTTTTATTGTAATTGATACAAAATAAACCCAGTTCAAAATCATTTGATGAATGGAAAAGTGAAACTGTTGCTTAAGAGGGTATATATCATTTGATACGACCCAAAAGTGTAACACATAGAAGGAGTGACTTTAGACCCTAGGTTTCTTTGAACCAAATTCGATTCATGACTTTTTAAGTCGTTTGAGCCACGTCCGTCTGTCTGTCCGTCCGTCTGCTCTCCGGCTGGTTCGCACGATAACTTTTGAAAGACGCAACCAAATGTTTTGCACGAGTTAATATTTCCCCAAAACTACTACTTAAGGATAAAGTTTTGGAAAAAAAATTTAAAGTCTAGCCACGCCCCTTCTAGTACCCCCCATACAAATGTACCACTCCGCCCACTTTAGAGATGGAGTTATAATATCAATATACTCGACACGATCGTGCCCAATTTATGTATTTTGTTAATTTATAACAGGATAATGTTTTGGAAAAAAAATTCAAAAATTCATAAACTCATAAATTCAAAAATTCATAAATTCAAAAATTCATAAATTCATAAATTCATAAATTCATAAATTCATAAATTCATAAATTCATAAATTCATAAATTCATAAATTCATAAATTCATAAATTCATAAATTCATAAATTCATAAATTCATAAATTAATAATTTAATAAATTCATAAATTCATAAATTCATAAATTCATAAATTCATAAATTCATAAATTCATAAATTCATAAATTCATAAATTCATAAATTCATAAATTCATAAATTCATAAATTCATAAATTCATAAATTCATAAATTCATAAATTCATAAAGTCATAAAGTCATAATTCATAAATTCATAAATTCATAAATTTTTAAATTCATAAATTAATAAATTCATAAATTCATAAATTCATAAATTCATAAATTCATAAATTCATAAATTCATAAATTCATAAATTCATAAATTCATAAATTCATAAATTCATAAATTCATAAATTAATAAATTCATAGATTCATAAATTCATAAATTCACAAATTCATAAATTCATAAATTCAAAAATTCATAAATTCATAAATTCATAAATTCATAAATTCATAAATTCATAAATTCATAAATTCATAAATTCATAAATTCATAAATTCATAAATTCATAAATTCATAAATTCATAAATTCATAAATTCATAAATTCATAAATTCATAAATTCATAAATTCATAAATTCATAAATTCATAAATTCATAAATTCATAAATTCATAAATTCATAAAATTATAAATTCATAGATTCATAGATTCATAAATTGATAAATACATAAATTCATAAATTCATAAATTCATAAATTCATAAATTCATAAATTCATAAATTCATAAATTCATAAATTCATAAATTCATAAATTCATAAATTCATAAATTCATAAATTCATAAATTCATAAATTCATAAATTCATAAATTCATAAATTCATAAAATCATAAATTCATAAATTCATAGATTCATAAATTGATAAATACATAAATTCATAAATACATAAATTCATAAATTCATAAAGTCATAAAGTCATAAATTCATAAATTCATAAATTCATAAATTTATAAATTCATAAATTCATAAATTCATAAATTCATAAATTCATAAATTCATAAATTCATAAATTCATAAATTCATAAATTCATAAATTCATAAATTCATAAATTCATAAATTCATTAATTCATAAATTCATAAATTCATAAATTCATAAATTCATAAATTCATAAATTCATAAATTCATAAATTCATAAATTCATAAATTCATAAATTCATAAATTCATAAATTCATAAATTCATAAATTCATAAAGTCATACATTCATAAATTTATAAATTCATAAATTAATAATTTAATAAATTCATAAATTCATAATTCATAAATTCATAAATTCATAAATTCATAAATTCATAAATTCATAAATTCATAAATTCATAAATTCATAAATTCATAAATTCATAAATTCATAAATTCATAAAATCATAAATTCATAGATTCATAAATTGATAAATACATAAATTCATAAATACATAAAGTCATAAAGTCATAAATTCATAAATTCATAAATTCATAAATTCATAAATTCATAAATTCATAAATTCATAAATTCAAGTCTAGACACGTCCCATCTAGTACCCCCCATACAAACGCCCACTTTAGAGATGGAGTTATAATATCAATATACTCGACACGATCGTGCCCAATTTATGTATTTTGTTAATTTATAACAGAATAAAGCTTTGGAAAAAATATTAGAAGTCTAGCCACGCCTCTTCTGGTACCTCCCATACAAATGTACAACTCCGACCACTTTAGATATGGAGTAGTAATATCAATAAATCCAAGGCGATCGTACCCAAATTCTTTATTTTAGTAAAGCTATAGCAGGATACAGTTTTTGAGAAAAAAAACTGGAAGTCTATCCAAGCCCCATCTGGTACCTCCCATACACATCTGGTACCGCCCACTTTAGAAATCGATTTATATTATTAATAGAACTAACGCGATCGTGCCCACATTCTGTATTTAGTAAAGTTCAAGCAGGATAACGTTTTGGAGAAAAAATCTGTAAGTCTAGACACGTCCCATCTGGTACCCCCCATACAAATGTACCACTCCGCCCACTTTAGAGATGGAGTAGTAATATCAATAAATCCAACGCGATCGTACCCTAATTCTTTATTTTGTAAATCTATAGCAGGACACAGTTTTTGAGAATAAAACTGGAAATTTAGCCACGCCCCTTCTGGTACGCCCCATACCGATCTGGTACCGCCCACTTTAGAAATCGATTAATATTATTAATAGAACTAACGCGATCGTGCCCAAATTCTGTATTTAGTAAAGTTCAAGCAGGATACAGTTTTCGAGAGAAAAACTGGAAGTCTAGACACGCCCCTTCTGGTACCTCCCATACAAATGTATCACTTCGCCCACTTTAGAAATCTAGTAATAATATCAATCAATATAACAGAAATTTTTTGTTTTACTGAGGGTGATGGTATATGTAAGTCTGGTTGCCCGACTGAAACTTTCTTACTGGTTTTAAATTTATTTTAGCTAAATAGGACTAGTGGTTCTCGAGTTATGTCAAACCTAAAAGCCTAAAACGTCACAAATTCCCCTATACGATACTTATTAACTTCAAATCGATATTACATTATTATGGCATGTAACTTGACAAAACGAATGATGCAGAACTTCTTCATTTTGGGGCTACTTTCACGTGCAGTTCTCAGAACTGAGTCCCAAATCAATGAGCTGAAAAATGTTGTACTGTGTTATTTAACCTTTCAGGGTTCACAGTTAAATGCTGTTAAATTTCCAAGAAAATCAATTTATTATTAAAAATAATTTCAAAAGCCAAATATTATCTATTTTAAACGTTGGCCTTTATACTTTTTAACTTGTTGAAATACCCCGTGAATACACAATTGGCATGATGACCTCTCTTCCCACCATTGTAGTACATATACGATTTATAAAATTAATTGGTCTATGCGCCTCGTATACTAACAACCAAATCCCCTAAGAGTATTTGTTCACATTTGTTTGATTTTCTTTCGCTTTGAGGAAATGCGGAAAATTCTATGGCCCTTCATTGGTCATAGCCATGTAAAGCCCCAAAGATTTCCCCTCGACATTTTCAAACTTCCAACTTCATCGATGTAATGTCCACAAGCCCTGGTCAACCAACATCAATGGTTACAATAATATTTGCACCCCAAAAAAGGCGAATAATGCTGTTGTAATGCTGATGAGAGTGTTCTGATACCGCAGAGAAAAAAAAAACGGCAAAAGAAAACGAAAACGCCAAAATCAAATGAAAGAAAAAGTCCCAACATTTTCAAGTGTCTAATGCCGCGAGATAGCTTTAGGTTTGGTTTTTTCCAGCGCCAAGTTTGTTTATTTTTGAGGTGGATTTATGTAACAATAGGACTATGCTAGGCACATACATACATATACAGCCAGGGGTGCAGGAGGTGCGACAATTCCGGATGACGACATGTAACAGTGGGACATAGATAGAAACAATCAGTAAAAATTAAACAAAACTTTATATTGGTATTTTATTGGTTACCTTAACACCTATCGTGAGAGCAGCTCTAAAAATAAAATTGGTGAGAGTAGGACAATTTTTTTAAAGAGAAATATGTAAAAGATTTAAGAATAATCGACTCTAATATTGTGCTCCTTGATATAAAAAACCAGTAAGAAAGATTTTGTCGGCAAATCCGACTTACATATACCCTAACCCTCAATAAAGCAAAACATTTTCAAGTATATTAATATTTTTACTCGATTTCTAATGTGGGCGGAGTGGTACATTTGTATAGAAGGTACCAGAAGGGGCGTGGTTTGCCTTCCATTTTTTTCCCCAAAACTTTATCCTGTTAAAGCTTTACTAAATACAGAATTTGGGTACAATCGCGTTGACGTATTGATATTAGTACTCCATATGGGAGTTAAGAGAAGGGGCGGGGGCCAAATACAGAATTTGGGCACGATCGCGTTGGGTGTATTACCAATATTAATAGATTTTTAATGTGGGCGGTACCAGATGGGTATGGGAGGTTTCAGAAGGGGCGTGACTAGACTTCCAAATTTTTCTCCATAACTTTATCCTGTTATAGATTTACTAAATACAGAATTTGGGTACGATCGCGTTGGATGTATTGATATTATTACTTCATCTCTGAAGTGGGTAGAAGGTACATATGTGCGGGAGGTATCAGAAGGGGCGGGGCTAGACTTCCAATTTTTTTTCCAAAAATTTATCCTGTTACAGCTCAATAAAATACAGAATTTGGGTACGATCTCTTTGGGTGTACTGATATTATTACTCGATTTCTAAAATGGGCGGAATGATGAATTTGTATGGGAGGTACCAGAAGGGGCGGGGCCATGTAACCAATTTGCAATACCGTAAGTATTTTTGGGGAAATATTAACTCATTTGGTTGCATATTTCGAAAGTTATCGGGCGTACCAACCGGGCAGCCAGACAGACAGACGGACATGGCTCAAACGACTAAAAAAGTCATGAATCGAATTTGGTTCAAAAAAACCTAAAATCTAAAGTGGCTCCTTCTATGTGTTCCACTTTAGGGTCGTATGAAATGAGGGTATAATAACTGACGGAAATTTGGTTAAGATCGGACAAGTATTTCCCCATATTGCTCCAAAGAGGTCAAAGTTCAGATTCTGAGTAAATCCTTAATAAATAACATGCGGCGCCTCGGCCCTTTTTTCCGACATGGTTCTAACTACCCTGGTTATACAGGGTGGCGCTCAAATCGTGCTACAATAATACACGCTTCAGCGACACCGGATGAGAAAATCATTCATTTATTGCGGCCTATAGGGTTGAAGTCGAGATCGCCTAAATTATTATTTTAATGAACCATATAATAAGCCCATAACAAAAATTCTGGTGCAATCACCTTGGAGACCAGCGAAAAGTGTAGTTTCTTTGATTTTAGTTTGTTTGGGAATATCCGTTGCAGTTCCACTATAACCACGACTAATGCGCTACTATATATCTACTATACTGTGAACGATCAAACTATTACGATGGCTATTATAAAGGGTTCTTTTAAATGGGGAGTGACACAGCCCACTTCCACACTGGATGTAATTCATATTGTACCAACAACACATACAAAATAACAGCTTTATACCTCTTATAGTTCATGAGATACAGCCTTTTAAAGTTTCAAGTTTTATACCACGCCCACTGATCCCATCCCACCCATTTTTTGTTAGATCACAAACTTTGCTGCCAAATGCATCCACACAAATTTTCAAGGCGATTCGAGAGACAGTTCTCTAGATATTGCGGTTTCAATAACAGGTTTGTCCATTCCTCGTAGTTCTTTGGAATTGGGCATTCCACAATCGTCATTACACCGTATTTTGCATAACGACTTGGGTCTTAAGGCTTATGAAGTTCAGTTAACACAAGAACTCAAGCCGGTCGATCATCAACAACGTCGTGTCTTTGCTGATTGGATCCTTGAAATGCATGAAAATGATCCGGAATTCCATCGAAAAATCATCTTGACATCATCATTATAAACAAGCAAAATTCTCGCATCTAGGGCTCGGAAATCCCAAGAGTTATTGTTAAGAAGCCTTTCCATCCTCAACGTGTGACTGTTTGGTGCAGTTTATGGTCAGGCGGGGTCATTGGACCTTACCTTTTCGAACATTAGGTTGGATCAACAGTTACGGTTAATGGATTGCACTATCGAGAGATGATTAATGATTTTTTATGGTCGGAGTTGGATGATATTGATCGGACACCGTTTACTTTCAACAAGACGGCGCTACGTGCCGCACAAGCAACGAAACCATTGATCTTTTACGGAATAAGTTTTCGGACCGTGTTATCTCTCGAAGAGGTATAACTTCCTTTGGAGCCACGTGAAAGATAAGGTGTACGGCAACAGCCCAGCGTCGACTCAAGACCTCAAAGATAAAATTCGTGAGGCTATCGAGGACATAGGGCAGCCACTTTGCGATTTGGTTATGGAAAATTTCATGAAAAGGATATGGTCCTGTAAGTGTACTCGTGGTGGCCATTTGGCTGAAGTTGTTTTTCATTATTAAAGGCATACCTTCCTCTTTATTATAAAATCTTTATTATGCAAATTCCTACATCCTTTTCTCCTTTAAATTTTTTATTTAAAATTAACAACAACATTAAATGAGCTGAGCATATCTTTCTGAATGTTTTTACCCTAACAAAATTGGATTGTTTACGAGTATGGAAGGTGGAAGTAGTTTTTTTTTCGATATAGCTCATCTTAGAACTAAATCTTCGCTTAGAGAATAGAAACTTGTATACCAAATTTTAGCTCAATAGCTGATGTAACCGCGGATAGACGGACAACCCCAAGAAGAGGTACTTTTGTAGATGTGGTGGCAATAACTGCCATCCGATCTGGCTAATCTTCGAACTTAACCTCGGTTTGAGGGATTGAAGCTTCCATACTAAATTTAAGCACGATATCTCTTTTAAACTACGGCTGAAATAGCGGGGATAGACAGACGGGCACACCAAAAAGGGGTTGTTTTGTATGGGAGGTGTTAGTTATCGACCTCATCTTAGAAGTTAAGCTCCGTTTAGAGGTTATAAACTTGCATATAATATTTGAGCTTAACATTTCTTAAACTACCGCTGTAATTCCGTTGACAAATACGAACACCCCCAAAAAGAAGTATTTTGTATCGTAGGTTTGAGTTGTTTTTGAACGATCGGGCTCATCTTAGAAGTCAACATCAGCTTAGAGTAGAGAATTGTGCATTACAAATTTCAGCTCAATAACTCTTAAACTACTGCTGTTATTGCGGGGACAGACAGACGGACACCTCTAAAAAGATCGATTTTGTCTGGGAGGCTTATCTTAGAACCCAATCTCTGCTTAGAATAGAGAAGCTTTCATACAAAATTTCAGCTCTTCAACGAAGTAGATTTGTTCTAACTATGAGTTTTTTATGATGTAAAACATTTCTTAAGGGGTTTATCAATAAGTGCGGGTCGATGTTGGCAAACTGTGGCTGTCGCTCTTGTTTTGGTGGCGTCTGTCTAACGTATTGTTTATTTTTCAGTTGCTGACGGCAAATCAGAATTGTTTTTTTTCCTAAGGAAAGTAAATTTATCTTCACAGTAATTTTTATATAATTGAAAACATTTTTTAATGGTTTTTTCTATTAGTGCGGGTCGATGTGGGCAACCTGAGGCGGTCATCTTGTTTTGATGATGTCGTCTACACTAATATTTATTTTTTAGTTACTGCTGCCGAATCATAACATTTTCTTAAGGAAGTAAATTTGTTCATTTAATATTTTTTATAATTTGAAACTTTTCTAAAGGGGTTTTCAATTAGTGCGGGTCGATGTAGATAACCTGTGGCGGTCAACTTGTTTTGACGCGGTCGTCTAAACTAATGTTTATTTTTCTGTTATTGCTGGCAAAATATATTATTCTCTTTAAGGAGGTAAATTTATCTATACAACAAATTTTATATAATATACAACTTTTTTTAAAGAGATTTTTTAATTAGTGCTGGTAGATGTGGCAACCTGGGGTGGCTTTCTTGTCCATGTCATTTTGACGGGCCCGTATAATTTTTTTTTTATTAGTTAGAGCTGCCAAACCGTATTCTTCTCTTTAATCAAGTAAATCTATCTTTACAATAAGTTTTTAACGATAAAATAACATTTCTAAAGAGGTTTTCAACTCGTGCGGGTCGATATGGGCAACCAGGGGTGGCCATCTTGTTTCGACGGGACCGTCTAAACTAATGATTTCTTATTAGTTACTGCTGCCAAATCTTATTCCTCTTTTTAAGGAAGTAAATTTATCTTACTAAACCGGCAGCCAATATGTTTTTAAAATATAATAACATTTCTAAACACGGGTTTCAATTGGTGCGGGCTGATATTGACAGCCAGTGGCGGCCAGGTTATTTTGACGGTGTCCGTCTAACCTATTGTTAATATTGCAGTTACTGCTGCCAAATCACCCTGACAAATCTTACTATAGGGCAGCACTCCCAAATAATAAAACTTTATTATTACAATGAATGTTGGTTCAATGCGTCCATATTAAGGCTCACGAGGTGGTCTTTCAAAGTCAACTCCCCAACGTTTAGAAATCAATTTCGAGACGACCGGTTTGGGTAACGATAATCTGACACCAGTATTTTAAAGAAACACCCCAGATCGGCCGAGAACATCGCCGCTATAAGTGCATGAGAACCAGAGGCAATATTTTGCTCGGCGGGTTTTTAATTCGATCTTCGTCCTTTAATTGATTAAAATTTTTGGCGAAATTAACATTCAGACACCCGTACTAGATTTAGTTGGACCAGGAGCTCCAAGTTCCATAAACAATGTTGTTTGTTGGCTAAAAGGCATTTGGATGCACTTGTATCAAGACTTAAAATTTGCCCCACTGTGCCCTACAAGTACAAGACACATGAACATGGGGACTCGGACTGTTGTTGTAGATCAATGGGGATTTCATTTTCCCTTATAAAGGCACAAAAGAATGTTAAGTTGCAGCTTAGAAAGAAACAAAGGGGCGACACAACAAACAACAACAAGTTGAAGGAGACAGAAAAAAAAGCGCGCAATAAGAAAATTTATTACATTTATTGTTAACAGAGAGCAGCAGCAGCGTCAACATTTCGTTTGTTCACAGGAAGACTGAATGAGTGAGTGAGAGCCAGTGGTGTATGTGTGCGCATGCGCGGCAATTGTTTGTATTTATTTGCGTAAATGATGTATTACACAATATAAACAAGATACCATTTTGACTTGGCCATTTTGCCAATTTGTTGTTATCCGGGAAGACAATGTGCACGTACACGTATTGCCCGGACTAAATATGGTTACCTGCCTGCACCCATCGACCAAGGTGGTGATGGTGGTTGGTTGTCTTTATTGCCGCGCTAGTTGCCTAGGCCAACATTAAACCTCTAGCATCAAATTGCCCATGAAGAAAGACATGAGAGGCACTGAGACTAGGAAGGAAAACCCTTTGTATTGTAGTTAAACATTGAACCTTTGAACGTTGCAGTTTGTTTTTTCAATCGTAAATTATCAGAGAATTGTATCTGTTATTAGAAAAAGTTTTGAAGTAAATTAAGATTTGTTTCTTCTCCTCATTCCATCCATCATCAGAGGGCAGTGTATCTGCAATATTTTCTGTGCTCTGTTGTTGACGTCGCAGATGCTGCTGGCCTTAGGCAAAATGTCTTTGAGAGCTAAAATGTGTAGGGTTTTTGTGGAAAGCAAATAACGTTTACGTTTTAAGTTTTAAGAAGAAAAAAAACATAAACAGTGGAAATTCGCATTAGAGAATAAATGCAGACAGGAACATTTGCAAAGTCCACTATTTTTTTCTTCTTCTTTGTTACGGAATAAATGAAATTCATCCATCAGTTGCCACATATTGAAAAGAATTGCAAGCGCTTTGGTCACTTGCGCTCCATAGAAAGTTCGTCACACCAAGTTTAGATAACAGTTGATTTACCTAGTCCATCCAATGTAGATTTGTTCGCTTTCACCCGCGTCGCCTATCGATATTATTGCCGATCAGCTGGAGCATTTTCATCCATTCGTACAACCTGTTCCACGCTGCTCATTCTAACTATTTGGACGCGCTTGATTACGTCAATGTCATTGTACAGCTTATGGTTAATACGAAGACGGTATTCGCCGTTAACGATGATGGGTCCAAATATTTTGCAAAGTATTTTTCTTCCGAAGACTCCCAGGATAGATTGATCCACTTGTGTCATTACCCAGGATTCTGCGCAGTAGAGTAATACAGATGAGATCAGTTTTTGGTATAGTTGGATATTTGTTCGTCAATACTCGGTTCTTGGTATCCAGGCTTAAATTATTATTTTTGTTTACGGCGGAGTAATATCAATGTCATCGCCTTACGCGAGCATCATTTGTTAAAAGTTATACCAGACGTGTTTATTGCAGCCTTCCGCATGATCATCTCCACTATGATGTTAAACAGATCGCATGTCAGATTACACAGTACAACAGCCAATCTGGGAGGTTAGAAATTCCAAGTCAGGGTTAAGGTAATAGGTCAGAATAGTAAGAACCCTAAAGCAATTGGTCTCAGCCCAAACATATTTTTATGTTTTTTTTAATGTTTTTGGTTATATTGATGTTATCGCTTAGTTTTTCAGATATAACATAAGAACCATTGATAATTTCTCATATAATTCGTCAGCAGAATTGTAGATATGGCTTAAATAAATAATATATATTAATATAGGGTAGGGACCGGCCGTGGCATAGTGGTTAGAACACGCGACTACCATGCGGGAGATCACAGGTTCAACTCCTGACTCCAGCCATCTTAAAACAAAACAAAAAAAAAAATTTTTCTTTTATTGTCGGCTCCCCTCGAATGCTGTCGTCAGCAACTTCGCAGTATTAGTGTCGAGTCAATCGGCGCGTCTAGTAAGAGCTTCTCAAACAGTGACGTTTGCATTCGTCGATATACAAGTAGATGCCGTTAGTTGTGAAAATTCAGTATTTTCAGGTAAATGATTAAATGTTTTTTTCATAATAAAGAGGAAGGTATGCCGTTAATAATGAAAAACAACATCAGCCAATGGACACCACGAACACGCTTACAGGACCATATCCTTTTCATGAAATTTTCCATAACCAAATCGCAAAGTGGCTGGCCTATGTCCTCGATAGTTCACGAATTTTATCTTAGAGGTCTTGAATCGACGCTGGGCTGTTGACGTACCCCTTATCGCAATCCATTCACCATAACTGTTGATCCAACCTCATTTTCGAAAAAGTAAGGTCCAATAACCCCGCCGGACCATAAACCGCACCAAACAGTCACACGTTGAGGATGGAGAGGCTTCTCCACAATAACTCTAGGGTTTTCGGAGCCCCAGATGCAACAATTTTGCTTGTTGACGTAGCCACCGAGGTGGAAATAAGCCTCATCAGTCAAGATGATTTTTCAATGAAATTCCGGATCATTTTCATGCTTTTCAAGAACTCAATCAGCAAAGACACGACGTTGTTGATGATCGGCCGGCTTGAGTTCTTGTGTTAACTGAACTTTATAAGCCTAAAGACCCAAGTCTTTAAGCAAACTACGGTGTTATGACGTTTGTGGAATGCCCAATTCCAAAGAACGCCGAGGTATGCCCAAACCTGGATTTTCTTTCACACTTTGGGCTACATCGGCAATATTCTCAGTTGTTCTTGAGCGACGTGCACGGGTTTTATTCTTCACATCACTAACTTGTCCCAACAACTCGAATTTTTTCACCAATTTCTGTATTGCGGTCAGACAAGGTGCTTCACGACTACCAAAAAATGCTTTAGTTTTGCGAACTGTGACTGCAAAATTTTCGCCATTTGTATACCATCACCCTTAGGGATGAGGGTATATATTTGATACGACCCAAAAGTGTAACACATAGAAGGAGACACTTTAGAACCTAGGTTCCTTTGAACCAAATTCGATGCATGACTTTTTAAGTCGTTTGAACCATGTCCGTCTGTCTGTCTGTTTTGAAATTTTGCACGAGTTAATATTTCCCCAAAACTACTTACGGTATTGCAAATGGGCTACATGGCCCCGCCCCTTCTGGTACCTCCCATACAAATACATCATTCCGCCCATTTTAGAAATAGAGTAATAATATCAATACAACCAACGAGATCATACCCAAATTCTGTATTTTGTTAAGTTATAACAGGATAAAGTTTTGGAGAAAAACTTTGAAGTCTAGCGACGCCCCTTATGGTACCTCCCATACAAAAGTACCTTTCCGCCCACTTAAGAGATGGAGTAATAATATCAATACACCCAACGCGATCGTGCCCTTATTCTCTATTTAGTAAAGCTATAACAGATAAAGTTTTGGAGAAAAAATCTGGAAGTCTAGATACGCCGCTTCTGGTACCTCCCATACAAATGTCCCACTCCGCCCACTTTAGAAATCCAGTAATAATATCAATATCACAGAAAATTTTTTGTTACTTACTGAGGATGAGGGTATATGTAAGTCGGGTTGCCCGACTGAAACTTTCTTACTGGTTGTAGTAAATTTTAATAATTTCAATGCGTTGTTGAAGCGTGTATCGTTTCATTTTTAGTAATGACGAAGTTTCTACTTGTCAAATGTGAAAGAATAAAAGTTTCAAAAGTGACAGCTATCGAAATAGCGGTCCTTTCACAATAACACCTCTCATTGGAAAACCCTTTACATCCATGTAAAAATTCAAGTTGAAATAATTTTATCGAATGAAATTATCATCATGTTAAACCATAAATCCACAATAGTGGAACGACGTGCGTATGATTAATATAAAATCCGCATAACATTAATATTACTCATACGTTGTACATTACATGGATCTATTAATATGTATTATTTATTTAAGCCTTAGCTATAGATCTGCTGAATAATGATATGAGAAATCATCAATGGTTCTAGTGTTATGGCGAAAACATCAAGTTTGGACTGAGGACGCCAAACCTTTTAGGGGTTTTACTTTGTTGACCTAGTATCTTCACCCTGACTTGGATTTATTTATATTAATCTATAGTTTTTGTTTTATCGGACTGGCGAATGCAGCTTTGTAATCGAAAAACAGATGGTAAGCGTCGATCTGCATTTCTTGGGTCTTCTTATAGCGTAAATATCTGGTAGGTCGTGGATTTACCGGGTCTGAAGCCACACCGGTAAGGTACAATGAGGTTCTTTAAGTTTGCTTTGGTCTTTGACATAACACTGATCCCGCGATAGTGGGTGCACACACTTGAATCGCCTTTATTTAGCACAGGACTTAGAACACACTGATTCCAATCATCGAGCTTGCATTCCTTCAGCTAAATCGTATTTATGAGCATACACGTTGCCAGTTCATCGCCGGCTGCATTAGAAAGCTCTGCTGGCTCCCGCGACTTTATAGTTTTTAAGCCGTGCTGATCTCGTTGTCGCCCGGTGGTGTACAATCTCCTCCTTCGTCGATTATTGGAGTGATATTGTCGCTTCAGCTGCTTTCGGGAACGAGCAGAGTACAAAAGTGTTCTCTCCATATTTTCAGCACACTCTGCGTGTCCGTGACCAGATTTCTATCTTTGTCGTCATATGTGGGGATCACAGTTCCAAATCCTTTGCTTTTTACATTTTGATACAACTTTTGGGCTCTAACTCTATGCCTGTACTTTTCGTTATCCTAGCTGTCTCTTTTCTTCCATGGTCGTCAGAAGAGGCCTTTCGTGTCTCTCCTCGTCGCATTATATCGTACCGTCGCAGCATGCGCTACCCTTGGCTGCAGTTTTACCTTATATGCGACAACCATTTTCGCAGATGTGGGATATTGCTCATTGTATTAGAGCTTATCTGGTCGTGGTTTTTCATAGCCCAGTAAGTCGTTGCGGCAGTTGTCGTAGAATTCGCAATATGCTGCCACTGTGTGTTGGGAACATCAGAATTAGCGGGGTTGGTAGACCTTGGCTATCTCGGGGGTATGCAGCTGTGCGATGCCTAAATTCTTCTAACGCATCACACGCACATCCATAACGCTTGAGACATGCCTTCCATTGATTACCACGTCATCAATCTGGTTTCTTGTCTTTTGGTCAGGGGATATCCAGGTTGCCTTGTGGCTATCTTTAAGCGGGAATCTCGTTCCACTCACTAACAAGCGTAGCTCACCACTCTGGTTCTGTTATCGAAGTTGTAGTTGTGTATACTAAATTATCAGACTGCTGAACCAAGAGCATCTCCCTCCCTATTTAGCGTTAACAGCTCCTAGTACAATTTTATTATCATGGCCTTTTTCTTCCGTCGGGGCGTGATGTAAAAGACTATAAATTCACTACCAAATATTTGTCTTTTTGCATGGCAGCTGTAAAAGATGTTACAGTTCCTTTGTCGTGTGCATACCTGCCTCGTCCAACGCATTTTCGCTATGGCGGTGATGTAAGTCTTGTATTTGTCGAGGAAATCTGCCAAAAGTGCATATCCTTAGTTTGAATAGGAAATTCTCGCAATAACAACTAGAAATAATTTGGTCACATTGCCCTTACTGCAACATTTCATAGCTATGACTTAACATTTTTGGCTTATATTTAAAAATACTATGGTCAGTTTGTATTAAATATTCATAGAAACATGTTAAGTACATTTGCACTAATCTAAAACGTAACTGTCAGTGTGATAGACACAATGACTGACTTACTTGCTGGCTTTAGCATGTTCCCAATTGTTAGTGGTATTGGAGGATGGCAGAGTGTCTGTTACACCATCCAATCCAATTCAAATTAAAGTATTTCATTACATGTCAAAGGCATCAGCAAACCTTAACACCATCTCACGCGACGATGATGATGATGATGGGCTTTTGGTGGCTGGTGTTCGCGGCTTTAGTGGTATTTAGACTGACGTCTGTGGAGAATGATATGGCGGAGGGCTGCTGGACTGATGAAGTTGATGGTGATGCTGAATTTGCTAGTCATTTGTATTGTCTTAATAGGAGATAGACAATTTATTTTTTAACACTAGAGAGGTAATGGACATTTTGCATTATAATTTATTGTTTAGAGAACGTGCAACAATTTTTTTGCACTTTAAACATGATGAAGGCTTAAGTTACTGTTTGAGCGCTAACATAAATGTAAGGAATTTGTGTATTTGCAACACATATTAAATGAGATTAAAGCAATGGCTGTAGACGGTGGGAGATAAGCTGAAAGAAAGCTTAGGACATTTATTGTTATATTACTGGAAGTGGGCAAAAATTAATGATGGGTAGAACGCGCGCTTATCATGGGGAAACCTGGCCACAGTCATTTTATTCTCTTCGATCTGTGGCAAACCTGGTAATCGATTTAATCAGCATGTCTAGAAAATTTTTCTCAAACAATTGACGTTTGCATACGGAGTTAAACTGTAGTTTCCGTTGTGTGTTTTTAAGAATAGAAGAGTGTTAACTTACACAAATGCGAGGAGCTCTGCCATATCTCAATATATCACTATTAACATCCTTCACTTCTCTTAGATCACAGCGATCTCAACATTGCACTTGCTTCATAATTTCATCTGAACCATCATCCCACTTTCCTTCGCACAAAATCTTCGCAAGTGAACGCTACAATTCTTCGGTAAACCATTTCGATTTCTTTTCTTAGAATCTCATTTCGCTTGCAATTGTTCACTACGACGAAAGTAATGTAACGTAATTCTCAAACTCTGACAGTTCTGGTAAAATGCAAAAAAAAAACTACAGAAAAAATTATTCCAACCACACGCACAGCTTGACTGACAGCAAAGTTATCAACACACCTTGTCGTCTCCCCCTTGTTGTGTGTTGTCTCTATTCCTCTCATCTACCGGCCTCTGTGAGTTAAGAATGAAAGGTAACAAAGAAGAAGAAGAAGCTAATATATCGTTGATTTGTGAGGTTGCTTTCGTTTGTTGCCAAACGAAATGATGTTAATAATATTTTTTTTTTTGCTTAACACAATTTCCAATTACAACAAGATTGACAGATGTTCAGTTTAATAGCAACTGTAGCAGCAAAATTTTACTGACTACTTGCCACTACAGAGCACTCACCACGAGCAAGTGGTGCAACAGGCAAGGCAACTGGTGGTTGATCAGTTCGCTGGCTGGCTGATGGTTGTTGGCAGTGATGATGACTGTGGCGCACAGAAGCCGCAACACCAGCGTGCGATCATAAGTGAAATGTGTATTTATGCTTTTTAATTTAACCTGTTTTCATTTTTATGATTTTCAATAGGATTCTCGCTTTTCTTGCGCTGTTGAAAAGGGAAACGGACACCTTTTTTGTTAAATTGCTAAATTTTTAGCGAAGGGGTTTTATACAAGGTAGCTTCCTTGTTGAAAATGGAATAAATTACACACTGCTAGAGAATGGAAAACATTTAAGAAACTTGAGGAGTGACCTAGTGCATAATGTATACCAAAGTTTTCCAACACCCTTAAAATCTTGACTTACGGTTCAAAAATTTGTTTTTCGGGTCTTTCCACACTTTTAATGGTTTTGGAATGAAGAATCTTAGATCTTTACAAAGATATATATGTATACAGATAAATTGCCAAACCTGGCTCAAAATGGCAAACTTGTTTACTTTTTTTTACTTTTTTTAAGTTTGAAGAAGTTTTTAGCCACTATTTTATATTATTTGAAAAGTAAATGCTTTTACGAGTAAAACGTAAATTTGCTGGTAAATCGGTTAACAAATATATTCGAACTACGTCGATGTCTTTATACAGCTCATAAGCAATTCGATGACATTACTCTCCTTTTACGACATTGCCCGCAGGATGTTACTGCGGCCTTCTCAAGCATTGAAAAGCTGATGTGGATATGTTAATAAACGAGAACAAAACAAAGTTGTTAGCTTTAATGAAATCTATTGGCTTAAGATGCTGCGTGAACGTTGACTACTTTAACTTCAAAGTGTATGGGGGTAACCAGTTTAGGATCGTGAACATTGCCTTAGTTGGAATAGTAATAATTGCCCCTGTTATCACGATTGTCACCATTCTCATAATGAGTGTAAACATTAATTGTTGATTAGCCTTCTCCGTCGTCTATTAAATGACACTATGCTACAATTGAAGGGTCATTGTCGCGGGGGTGAATGAACCCAATAGCAAACAATAGCAGTAACAAAACCTTTAATTCAATTTTGCTCCACAGTCACAATTTTTTAATTACTTACTTACTTACTTAATTTCCCTTTGCGCCCCAAGAATGAGGTATGGGATAGCTTCTCGCGTTGTTGCGAATTAACACGCTTTCTATTTTTAAATTCACAACTAACGGCACCTACTTGTTTATCGACGAATGCGAACGTCACTATTTGAGAAGCTCTTACTAGACACACCGATTGACTCGACACTTAATACTGCGAAGTTGCTGTCAACAACATTCGAGGGGAGCCGACAATGAAAGAACAATTTTTTTTAAGATGACTGGAGCCAGGTTTGAACCTGCGATCTCCCGCATCGTAGTCGCGTGTTCTAACCAGTATGCCACGGCCGGTCCCAATTTTTTTACAGTGGTTTGAAATTTGAAATTTTTGGTCCCAAGTCGAATCAAAGAATAAGAAAAATCATGTGTTAAAATACATTTGGGATAGTTCGTGTCTTCGGAGACCTATATTAAAATGTTTCGGGGAATGTTTATTCGGAACATTTTAACCCTCTACCTGCCACATGTATGTGACAATACAGACCCAATTGTGATAAATAGCTTAAAATACAACTTTGGAGGGAGGTCACTTATCTTTTTTGGGAGGTCACTCATATTTTTCGGGAGTGAACCAAACCAATTAAAACGGTAGCATTTGACCCCAGCAACAATACCTTAAACCCCATTTTGCTCTACTATCATGTGTAAAAATACACTTGGGGTATTTCATGGTCTCGGAGACCTATATTAACATTTTCCAGAGAATATTTCCTCAGAACATTTTAACCCTCTTTCTTCCACTCGTATTGAACTTATTGAGCAATTTGACTTTTAAGCTGTTTTTGAAAATTCGGCCTAAAATGTCCCATACGTGTGGGACCTATAACGGGGGTTTTATCTTAGGCTGAGGTAGAAACCTTACGAAATAAAAGAGTGGATTTTCCCTGACTAGGGCAGGATATTATATATTTTATTTACTTATTTTATAATCCACAAAATTTAATAGAACAAAAACACTCCAAATCCTTAAGCTACTTGCAGTCACCAGTCATATCCTTAAGATGTTTGATGGCGGGTAATGATGGCTGGGGATTATGCTTGGTCGGTGGCCTCGTATCGTTGATGGTGTCTGGTGTAAGGTGCTGCGGTGCCTGGGGTTGTTATCCTTTGTACAGAGAAACGGTCCTTAGACTAACGGCGGTAATTCGGTGACGGGAAGCAGGACGGGTTTGACGCGGCGGTAGTTCGTCGAGGACTCACAGGTAAACCAGGCAGGACCTCCTAGTGAGATTTGCTTAGGTTCTGTAACGGAAGGATAAGAACAAAAGCCCCTGTCCGTACAACTACACGTTTGTACAGACCCAAGGTTCGATTGTACAGGCCTATTGCCCAATTGTACAGACTCGTACAGACTCAAGGTCCGATTGTGCAGGCCTATTGCCCGATTATACAGACTCGTAGGTCCGATTGTACAGGCCTATTGCCCGTCTATACAGACTCGTAGGTCCGATTGTACAGGCCTATTGCCCGGTTGTACAGACTCGTAGGTCCGATTGTACAGGCCTATTGCCCGATTGTACAGACTCGAGGTTCGATTTTACTGGCCTATTGCCCGGTAGTACAGACTCGTAGGTCCGATTGTACAGGCCTATTGCCCGATTGTACAGACTCAAGGTCCGATTGTACAGGCCTATTGCCCGGCTGTACAGACTCAAGGTACAGGCCTATTGACTTGGCAATAAACTTCGTCTTGGAGGAGTCACCAGACAATCGCTGTGAAAAACGTCGTCTCCTTATATTATAGGTGACATAAACTAAATGAGAATTATGTCCCATGTTATGTAACGTTGATTGCCTTAACGCCACAATTTCAAAGAACGTATGTGCTGCTGACCGATGATGCTGTCGTGTGGTGATGTTGTGTGTGTCGCGATAGCCTTTGCGTTGCTGACCAATGATGCTGCGTGTGTTGTGTGGTGGTACGCTATGTCGCGTCTTAGCGCTCGCGTCGCAACCGTCTGCAATGGTGTAGTGGCAGAGCGTCTGGCTGGCGATCGTAGGGATGCCGGTTCAAATCCCACTGGAGTCGGTTTAAAAATAATTTTTTGACAAATTCCCCTATACGATACTTACTAGCTTCAAATCGATATTAAATTGTTATGGCATGTAACTAGACAAAACGAATGATGCAGTCACTGTGAATGGTTTTTGCTATCGTGAGATGATAACGAACTTTTTATGGCCCGAATTGGAAGATATACGAAACAATGGCTCTTTTGCGCGACAAATTCATTGACCGTGTTATCTCACGTACAATTAATAAATATTCCACTTTTCTAATACTGAACAAATTCTTCTTAGGTTGTTACGCGTTTTAAAAATAAAAAATTTCAATATTTTTCAAAAATTTAGGCTTAAAATTCACTTTAAGTCTCCAGGCTGCAGCAACATCAAAATAATCAATGATCATGCGTGAATCTGTTTGTGTACTTTTATAATAAATAAATAGTTTTATCTCATTTGTCCAGTTTTTTACTGTCATCATTTAAAAAGTAAAAAGACTTTTGGTCCAGTCGGCAGAAATGAAAAATATCGATAGTATCAGTGGCATTTCCACTTTTTATCGTCATCTTCATGCAACGTAAAGTTAAGCTTTAAGCCTTCCATGATATGCTTAAAATCAAAAAATTTGCCATTTGTAGTGTCCTTTTAAAAAACGTGTAACTCTCCCTGTTATCACCCAATTTTTATAAACGATGGCTTGTTTTGCTCAGGCATGTAACTTATTATTAAAATTTTTTTATAAATTTAAAACCGTGAATTTTGCACAAAAAATTAGTTGTTTAAACTTTAAATGCTGCTACCATCAAAACTACCCAAACGATATAAAAAGTTTGTGTAGAAAGGTTTTAGGGGAGCACATTACCTTTAATTTGAGACCACTCTTCTTCAAATAGTTACGAATTATTCTCCAATAAGCTGAAGCATCTCATAAAAATATGCAAAATAATTCAAAAATTCATATCTTGAAAACTAATCTCATATTCGTGTTTACAACTCTGCTGCAAAATGACTGTAAACTAGTGTAATTTGTGTTTTATTCAAAATCAAGACCGGCCCTTAAAATTTAACCACCCTTTACATCGTTTGGTGTTATAAACAATGAGCAAAAAAAAAATACAGCAAGTTGGAGAAAAATACCTTATATTATCATAGCCGACCTCGCGAGGCTATGGGCTGCTTGGCACTGGTCTAGAGTTTTAATTTATCGTATCATTTGGTGACCGGTATAGGAGTTGACATCAAACGGATTATTTTAAAAAGTACTTAGTACTTTATTGATGTTTGGGACCTACTCATTCGCATGGCTTTTATTAATTTTACTTGAAAGTCGAGTCAGATTTCATATACCTACAATAATGCCTAGATCAGTGGAATATCAAATATGTCTCGTCGTAGACATTTTTCCCTCACTTAACCACATACTTCCACAACTTAACCTTCTGCATGAGAATTTTATTTTTAATTTCAACAATTAAATTGTACAATTTTTCATTTGCCACATTGCGCATTTTGTTGCAACGGCCAATAATGCTACTGCTGTTGCTGCTGCTGCATTATAAGAAACAAACTGTTGAATCCTTCTCATCAACAATATTAAACACCGAATGAAAGTAATAATTATTGTTTATCTTAATGTGGCACTAATAAATACCCCGCCACCAATGATGTTGCCATTGTTGGCTGTTGTCCACTACTTGGTGGCAGATGATGACTTGAGAGATCTTTTAATGCTGACAGATCTCATCAGCAAGTCTAAAGACAGACAGACAGACAGACATATGTATAAATTGTTGCCGCTTCTAAGTGTAAACAAACGAACAACGGACGTCATCAATGGACGCAACGAAAGAAATTACTAAGATTCAGAGGCTTACAATTACAACCACTGTGTCCGTCACTGGCCAAGAGAGTTGAATGTTGTTGCACCAACAAGTGGCAAGTAGCAATCATTTCTTTAATGTGTGAACAAAATAAATTCTTGAGTTTTTGTTTTCATCTTGACCACTTTCATAGCGAACATCTATGGAGAATATTCAGGGGCAGTTTTCCGGTAGTAATTAAGGCGGCAAAGTATTAAAAAGGAAGAAATATTCAAAAGAGTTGAAAAAAATCTGAGACCGGTCTTGGCATTATGGTTAGAACTCGCGACTATCATGCGGGAGATCGCAGGTTCAAACTAGAGATGGGCACTCGTTACGTGATTGGCGTGAATCACGTGAATCACGCGTGATTCACGCGTGAATGTGAGTAAGTTAGAAATTTGCTCACGTGAGCGTGCATGAACGTGAGCGCCAAAAAAATCTTCGTGCATGAGCGTGCGTGAGTGCATACTTTGCGTGAATCACGCTACTCACGCCACTCACGCAAAGAAAAAAAATAGTTATGGTTCATTGAATTTACAGCAAATTAATTTTTATATGAACTGTTGGAAACCTCTTTCAATGAATTTTCCGACGAAATAAAGTACATGTAAATATATATATTAGGGTAAATCGATGTTGGGTTTTTGTCAGAGCCACAAAAATGATGTCTTTGCAGATTTTGGGATAGCCAGCACGATTGGCGTTTGTTAACTCGTGCCGTTTTGAGCTTTAAGTTTTTAGGCTCCTACAGCCAAGTATGGTGGTCACAACTCAAGAACGAAACTCCAATTTTGATGAAACAAATATCCAAAATTAAGGAATTCATATTCCTGTTTCTATGTAATTTCTCTGCATAATGAACAGTTTCGTAGTTATAAAATGTTTTATAAAAAAAATAAAATAAATGGTCTAAAAAATTAAATTTTTTATATTTAAAAAATAATAAATTTTCATGTCCTACTACATTACCGTAATACACATAACCTATGAACAAAATGAGACATACATCATGAAAACCGATGACTGAGTCTCGCTTTTATTCACAACTAAGTGAAGGTATCTTATTTGACAAAAATTTTGTTTTTTTGATACAATGTATATTGATAACACTATGCAACAAATGACGAATTTTTGCAAAATACAAAAACGGGATAGTATAGGTTCGATTCTACTATCGAAGAGTAATAAAACCCTATACTCAGCGAGATTGGTGACCAATTTTTTTTTATGGGCCTCTAAAGATTCTCAAAATCAGTGAGCCTCATGAAAAATGGTGTCATCAGTTTTTGTCCAACAGCTAACTCACACTTCATGATAGCGCTAAACTGTATTCGGCAATAATGTAGCTGGGAGTTTTGCATGCTAACTTTATTAACAAATTATGTCAATAAGGTCGGCTATTCATGCCCTTTTTCAAAAAAAAATTGAAGAAGAATTTATTATTTTTTCACTTTTTTGAGCATTACTTTGAGGGAGTCCAAATTTTTCTCTAACACTGTTCGCCAAAATTGTAGCCCTGGTAAAGTTAAACTACTTTCGTGAATATATCAATCCAATCTGAACGTGTCTATGCAACCTAAATAGCTCACAAAGTCCACGTTGATACCAAAATGGGGCTCACTGATTTTGAGAATCTTTAGGGGCCCCTAAAATAAAATTGGTCACCAATCTCGCCAAACTAAGTATAGGGTTTTATTACCCTTCGATAGTAGAATCGAACCTATACTGTCACGTTCTTGTATTTTTTACTGTTGCACTGTGTAATCGTATTGAATGAATTTAAAAAAATTGTTTGAGGATATGTACAAAACTCTTTAGAAAAAAAACGTTGATGACGTTTGTATGGTTCTTAGAATTAATAAAAGTAAGTAATAACGAAAAGGTTATTTCATTTTAATGATTGCGGTAGCTACTCCGCACAGTACAAACGGATGAAAAAAAAGGAGATATTAAAAAAGGGAAATAAGTACACATTGCTTTTATAAATAGGAAAGAAAAAAAAACGAAATTTTGTGAAAATCAGCCCAAGTACACGCCCACCTCCCATATCCTAAAATGAATACAACTTGAATTTTCAAAATTGAACCAAATTTAGCTAGATTTGTCTGTTATATATTACCGACAACTGTGATGAATTATTACCTGAAAGGACACGCCAACCTCCCATATATCCCTAAATGGAAATAACTTGTATTTTGATTCTACAGATAAATCGTTTATGAACAGAGTAAATGAATATTAAATCTTAAATTTCGGATTTTTGTTTGATCAAAATTGGATTAGTCGTTCTTGAGTTAGTCCCCTAACTAGGCTACAGGAGCTTAAAACTTACAAAGCAAACGGCCTTTCGACATACATATATAGTAATCCCCAAAACGAATTGGGATTTATGTCAATTGGGACATACTCACGAATTTGTGAATAATTTCTTAAAATACATTAGAAGACAAGGTTAATATGCTTTTTTTAATTTGGAATTACAGTTACACAGGCACTTATGTAGTTAGACAAGTTTGTGTGATGTCGTACCAAAAAACACTGTCAATAGAATGTGTGTCGTGCACGTCACACTTATTCAAAAATTTTCTACAAAATTATCATATTATATTTTGATGTTATGTATTCATTAATTTATATATTTCCATATAAATCTACTCTATTTTTAAAAATTAAAATTAACTAACTAACAGAAGACAAATAACACAATGCAACAAATTTTTGATCCCGGCTTCTAAATAGTTGATCCTTATGTAAAATTTAATGCTGAATTCAAATCTGCTCTCAGATATTTGGAAAGTAGAACAGTTTGTGAGATATGGTCAAATTTCCATTTTTAGTGTTTTGAAAAAAGGTAGGTCTACTGAAATGCTATTTTCTCTGGTTTTTGTTCACTGATGTAACCGAACTGTGACGAAAATAAAAGATAATAAAATTATTTCTTAATAAATTAATAGTTGTTTAAAATCCAATCACAAATGACGAAGTTATGGCACTTCAAAGTTGGATTTTTGTTAAAATTTTGATGATTTTTCAAGTTTTTGCTGCCTTTAATTAAGTTTGTTTCCTTGTTTCCGTAAAAATTGCTCCGGTTTCAAACTATTGCATGGTAGAATAATATGTTACAAAAATTTTTTGCCCTTGGTCATCAAAATCGGACAAAAAATACTTCCGCATTTGCAGCATTTGGGGAAATAACTCAATTTTTTTTTAGATATTCCTATGTGACTTGTTTAACAAACCAGTACAGAAATTTCAGTCAGTTAAACTGACTGATAAATACCATCACCCAATATAATATATTGTTTAAGTCTTGAGTTATTGAAAATAATCGATTTGTAATTAAAACCAGTTAGAAAGTTTCGGTCGGACAACCCGACTAACATTTACCCTTACCCTCAGTAAAACAAATAATTTTCTATTTTATTGATATTATTACTCGATTTCGAAATTGGGCGGAGTGGTACATTTATATGGGAGGTACGTGAAGGGGTGTGTTTAGGCTCCAGATTTATTCTCCATAACTTTATCCTGTTATAGCTTTACTAAATACAGAATTTGCGCACGATTGCGTTGGGTGTACTGATATTATTACTACATCCCAAAAGTGGGCGGAAAGGTACATTTGTATGGGAGGTACCAGAAGGAGCGTGGCTAGGCTTTCAAAATTTTTTCCAAAACTTTATCCTGTTATAGCTTTACTAAATACAGAATTTGGGGACGATCCCCTAGGGTGTATTGATATTATTACTCGATTTCTAAAGTGGGCGGAATGATGTATTTGTATGGGAGGTACCAGAAGGGGTGGGGCCATGTAGCCCATTTGCAATACCGTAAGTAGTTTTGAGAAAATAATAACTCGTGCAAAATTTCAAAACATTTGGTTGCGTCTTTTGAAAGTTATCGTGCGAACCAGCCGGACAGCCACCCGACAGACAGACAGACAGACAGACAGACAGACAGACGGACATGGCTCAAACGACTTAAAAAGTCATGAATCGAATTTGGTTCAAAGAAACCTAGGGTCTAAAGTGACTCCTTCTATGTGTTACACTTTTGGGTCGTATCAAATGATATATACCTTCATCCCTACGGGTGATGGTATAAAAATGTAGAGATCTTTTTCGGAAAGCAAGCAAAACAACAATTAATACTACTCTCAAGAATAGGTATGTGTACTTAATTGTAAATGTAGAGTTTATTTTTCAACCGATTTTGATGACCAAATGCAACAAATTTTTGTAACATATTATTCTTTCTTGTAATGGTCTGAAACCGGAGCAAATTTTACGGAAACACGGAAAAAAACTTAATGAAAGGCAGCAAAAACTTCAAAAATCTTCTAAATTTTTACAAAAATCTAACTTTAAAGTGCTATAACTTCGTCATTTATGATTGGATTTTAAACAGCTATCTTGTTTTTAAGAAATATTTTTATTATTTTTTTTTTCGTCACAGTTTTCAAACATCGGAGAACTAAAACCAGAGAAAATGTCATTTTAGTAGATCTACCTTTTTTCAAAACACTAAAAGTGGAAATTTGACCATATCTCAAAAACTGTTCTACTTTCCACATATCTGAGAGCAGATTTGAATTCAGCGTGGAATTCTACATTAAATTATATTATTAAATGTCCCGGATGCAGAAACCTTTGAAATTTTGTGACATAGTGTAATTATAGAAACAATAAACAAATTTTACTTTTTATTTAGCGTGATTGTCGTGATTCACGCTCACGTGAATGTGCGTGAGTACAAAATTTACTCACGTGAGCGTGCGTGAACGTGAGTAGCGAAAAAATCTTTGAACGTGAGCGTGCGTGAGCGACCATTTCAATCACGTGAGCGTGCATGAACGTGAGTCAAAATCACTCACGTGCCCATCTCTAGTTCAAACCTGGCTCCAGTCATCTTAAAAGAAAAAAATAAAAAAAAATAAAATTTTCTTTCTAAAAAAAAGAAGGCGTTAATTCCCAACAAGGCGAGAAGCAATCCAATACTTCTTTAATGTGGTGTAAAGGGAAATTAAGTTAAGTTTTTAAGTTAAAAAAAAAAAAAACTTGCAAATGCGTTGTTTGACACAACCAATATTATGTGTTTGTGTATCTGAATGTGAAACAAGCGTGTGTGTAGCGGACTAAATAAAACATAGATTCGCGTACATGAATTGCTGGCCTCGCGGGTCTATAGCGTGCCTGGAACTGATTTAAGGTATACAACATTGCGACACATTTGTAAATTTTATGTACAGGCATAATAACTATTTTGCCTATCCTAAATTAGTTGTCAGTTTAACACTTAGCCGTACAACTGGCGCTAACACATTATAAGATGTTCTTTTTCACTTGTGTCTACAGTTTTGTCTTTTAATCCGGGTAGCAAGAAGTCCAAATCATACAACTTAAGAATAATTTCTTCTTTATCATCTTTGGTGAACATGAAAAATTACTTTCAGTTAAATGCTTTTACATCTTAAAGTAGCGATGAATTGCAATTCTTTTCTTTTCATACAAAACAAATTGTTTGAAAGTTGATTCTGTAGATGGGTTAAAATGCTTGTAAGCGAAAGCTAAAAGAGCGTGAAAATGCCTTTCTAAAAATCCACGTCTGCATAGTAATGCAATATTGCAATGACATTTTCTTAAGCTGAAATATCTCAAGAATAACTAAAAAATTAGAAATTTTGAAAATTATCGAATTTTTGCATAAAGGGTGGTTAAATTTTAAGGGCCGATGTTGATTTTGAATAAAACACAAATTATTTAGGAAATTATTGTCATTTTTTTTATTATGATAATATTGGTATGGTTCTATTATGTATGCGACAAAATATCGGCCAAATGGTCGCCGCTATCTCGGCGACACGCATCCATTCGATGGTGAAAATTTTCGATGGCGCTGAGGCATACTTGAGGTTCTACGCCGTTAATGTGTACACTTTTTTTTTCAAATGACCCTAAAGAAAGAAGTCCAACGGTATCAAATCTTATGATCTTGGCGGCCAATTGACATCGCCACCACAAGAGATAACACGGCCATTGAATTTGTCGCTCAAAAGAGCTATTGTTTCGTTAGCTGTGTAGCAAGTGGCACCGTCCAGTTGAAACCACATATCGTCCACATCCATATCTTCCAATTCGGGCCATAAAAAGTTCGTTATCATCTCACGAAAGCGAACGCCATTCACAGTAACAGCCTGACAGGCCTAATTTTGGAAAAAAAAAAATACGGCCCGTTGATACCGACAGCCCATAATCCGTACCAAACAGTCACTCTTTGTGGGAGCATTGGTTTTTTCGACAAGCACTCTTGAATTATCATTCGCCTCAATGCGACAATTCTGCTTACTGACGAATCCACTGAGGTGAAAATTTGCCTCATCAGTGAAGATGATTTTCTTCGAAAATTGATCATCCACTGTTGCCATTTCATGCCTCCATTCTGACCATTGAAGACGTTTGGAATGGGCAAGGGCTTTGGTTCGTGAGTCAATTGTACCTTGTAAGCGTGTGCAAATCTTTATGCATAATGATCATCAACGACGAGCGTGAGAGATGAAATTGTTGGGCACGACGACGAGTTGAGGTGGACGACTCTTCAGCCACACTATCGCGAACAGCAGCAATATTTTCGTCAGTACGAGCTGTACGCGCATGCATTGGTGTTTTCACATCTCCTACAGACCCGGTTTGCTCAAATTTTTGCACGATTAAATTGACCGAAAAAAATCACGAAGTGCTCGATATGCATTTTTATTTGAACGCCCATTTTCATAATAAGCCTGAATGACTTTAACGCATTGCTCGATTGTGTACCTTTCCATGGTTCAAATTGAGTTAGTCTGAAATTAAGAAATGTCAAATGAAATGGAGAAACTAACTTGATGTTTGGGCGTGGTTCCTATTCAACATCGGCCCTTACAATTTAACCACCCTTTATAATCCTAAATCACACAAAGGGATTATAGTTTTTGTGATCGCGACCAACTCGAATCCCCTTAACTTGTTTTCCGTGGATTTTTTATCTCATAGATAACTTGATTTAGATGTCCTGTACTAAAGTCCAGTAAGTTTTGTTAGAATGCCTAATAAATAAACAAACCAAAAAGAAAAACCTAAATTATAATCTTTACATCAATTCAATATATTTGTCTTTGTCCAACAAATTTCTAACATTTCCCCTTTTTTTGCTTTCACTTTCAGATCGACGATGCAGCCATTCAAGTCTATAAAGATGGTGACTATGGAGCCTATTTGGATTTGGAGTCATCGTTGGCCGAACAGTCTGAAGAAATTGAAGGCCTTAACTCTAGGTAAGTGGGTCATTAACATTCTTGCCCCCGTATATCTGGCGATAATTTAATTAGATTATAGCCAAGTTGTGAATTTGTGTTAAATGAAAACGTATCATCAGCAAGCCAACAAACTTGCACCACATACTGGGCACCAGCAGAAATTTTGATAACGATGGTCGAACCAACAAAGAAATGTCTAAAGATACTAATGAGTATCCAGAACGATTCGTTGCTGTTATTGAAAGTGGTTGCTGCCGCAGCTGTAATGTGTGAGCAATGGACAAGACAACAATATTTACCCGCATTTTTATATAGCCATGTTGTTGTTGGCGTTTTTTCTGGTTTCGGTGTTAGTTTCACTTTTCTGTGTGTGTCGGACAATTTAAGCTTAATGTAATTTACCTTGAACCCCGTTGCAAGCCAACACAACACAACACAAGACAAGAAAAGTCAAGTCGTCAGCTATGGCAACAACATCAACCTCCAATCGATACCAAAATACAACAGCCACGGCTGCAACATCTTAAACCCACCGAAAACAGCAAAATTACTTGCGACTGACCAATGTGTATAACAACGGTCAAAACGCTTGGCTGCATAAATTTTGTTTGTCCGGGTTTTATGTTTTTGTGCGAATTTTATTTTCCGTTTTTATTTTTGTTTACCGTTTTTACCACTCACGAGCAGGGGGGCACTAGTTTATCAAGTTGCTTTATAAAAAATAACGTTAAGCAAGAAGCTTCGTCACCTTGACAGCGTGAGCAGGTAGCAATGTCGTTGTTGACATTTCTCTTGGGGCAGTGGTGAGAGGGATGGGGTCCGATATTTGAAAAATTAGTACCTTCCGATGGATAACGTATAATTTGCTGCTTAGGCGTTCATTCGCGATGAAATTCTGCAAAGTTCTATAAAGTCGGAGTACACAGTCCTAGTACGATGCATAATGTTGCGTATAACCAGAAGAAAACTTAGCTCAGTACTGCAACCAATGCGTACTGCGAGAGTCCGATGATAAGAGAAAAGATGAGAGTCAAAACGCCTCGACTGAGGATACCGAAAAGTGCAGGGATAGAGGATAAGTCAGAAAATTCTTCCGAAAGGTAACATTCAAAGGTTATGGAACGCAAATCACCACCTGTAAATTAAAAGAAGGTAAAAACCCAGCAAACCATACCTTCCGATGGATAACGTATAATTTGCTGCTTAGGCGTTCATTCGCGATGAAATTCTGCAAAGTTCTATAAAGTCGGAGTACACAGTCCTAGTACGATGCATAATGTTGCGTATAACCAGAAGAAAACTTAGCTCAGTACTGCAACCAATGCGTACTGCGAGAGTCCGATGATAAGAGAAAAGATGAGAGTCAAAACGCCTCGACTGAGGATACCGAAAAGTGCAGGGATAGAGGATAAGCCAGAAAATTCTTCCAAAAGTTAACATGTAAAGGTTATGGAACGCAAATCCTGTAAATAAAAAGAAGGAAAAAACCCAGCATACCATATGTCTCGAAACTTAATGAGTTTTTTTTCACAATCTTCTGCACAATTTCCTGATTTTGCAACAGATTTCCATCCGATTTCTATACGAAATACGTATGATTGGACTATCACGATTTCTTAAAGAAACTTTTGTGGGAAATTCTGAAAGTTTTACCGATTAATCTGTCAGATTTCTAAATGGATTTTAAGCAAAAATCCTGGGAAAATTCTGATTTGCGAAATCTGATAGAAATCTTTGCTATAGTCTTTCAAAAATTCTTTTAGTTTTCAGGACATATAGTACAGAAAACTTCTTCCTAATGGCGGAACAGATTTCCGTCCGATTTCTATACGAAAAACCTATGGTAGGGCTGACATAATTTTTGAAAGAAACTTCGTGGGAAATTCTTAAAGTTTTTTCCGATTAATCTATCCGATTTCTAAACGTATTTTAAGCAAAAAGCCTAGAAAATCCTGATGTGGGAAATCTGAAAGAAATTTTTACTATGACCTTTCAAAAATTCTGCTAGTTTTCAGGACATATAGAACAGAAATCAGAAAAGTTTCTGATTTCGCAACAGATTTCCGTCCGATTTCTATACGAAAAACATATGGCAAGGTTGACACGATTTCTGAAAGAAACTTTTGTGGGAAATTCAGAAAGTTTTTCCGATTAATCTTATGAGATGTCTAAACGGGTCTAAGCAAAATGCCTAGAAATTTCTGATGTGCGAAATCTGAAAGAAATTTTTACTATATTCTTTTAAAAATTCTTCTAATTTTAAGGACATATCGTACAGAAATCTTCTGCACAATTTCCTGATTTCGGTACAGATTTCCATCCGATTTCTATACGCAAAACTCATAGAAATGCTGACACGATTTCTGAAAAAAACTTTTGTGGGAAATTCTGAAAGTTTATCCGATTAATCTGTCAGATTTCTAAATGGATTTTAAGCAAAAATCCTAGGAATATTCTTATCAGCGAAATTTGAAAGATATCTTTACTATTGACTTTCAAAATTCTTCTAGTTTTCAGGACATATTGTACAGAAAACTTCTGCACAAGTTACGAAACAGATTTCCGTTCGATTTCTATACGAAAAACATATGGCAAGGCTGACACGATCTGAATGAAACTTTGTGGAAAATTCAGAAAGTTTTTCCGATTAATCTTATGAGATGTTTTAACGGATCTAAGCAATATTCCTAGGAATATTCTGATCTGCAAAAACTGAAAGAAGATTTGACTATTGTCTTTCAAGTTCTTCTAGTTTTCAGGAAATATAGTACAGAAAACTTCTGCACAAGTTTCTGATTTTGAAACAGATCTCCGTCCCATTTCTATACGAAAAATATATATCAGGGATAACACGATTTCTGAAATAAGCTTCGTCGAAATTCTGAAAGTTTGTTCGATTAATCGATCAGATGTTTAAACGAATATTAAGCTAAAATCTTAGTAAAATTAAGATCGGGGAAATCTGAAGGAAATCTTTACCATTGCCATTCAAAATTCTTCTAGGTTTCAGATTTCTGTCCGATTTCTATACGCACAACAAATGTATGTTGCAATTAACACGATTTTTGAGAGTAACTTCAAGGGAAATTCAGTGTGTTTTTCCGATTAATATACCAGATGTCTAAACAGATTCTAAGCTAAAATTCTTCTAGTTTTAAGGACATATTGTACAGAAATTTGACGTATAATCGTATTAACGTTATCTAGCGGATATTTTTGCACAAGCAATGTTGCAATGTGGTTTACGGAACTTTCTTAAAGAATTTGAAACGAATTCTAAAGGATATTTCGCAAGACTTCTGACTATGTACATAATTCTAGTCTTGAATCAGATCGAATCAGAAAAATTGTTTTGCTGGATGTATATGTACTACTTCCATTAGTTCATGTATGAAACATGGAACTTCAACAAAAGTTTTCCATTTTTGTTGCTGATTGCTGCTTGTTTATTGATGTCATTCCAGATTTTTCCTTTCCACAAAGTCTTTTTGTCTAACTGTATTTGCCAAATGTATACAAGCTTTCCTCTCCTTCTCCTACCTTTCCATGATCCAGTCACTGGCTGTGATATCTCCTAGTAGTCTTCGTAATGCGTGGTCCATCCTTCGCAATTTCAAGCTCAATACTTCGGAACTTATATGACTTTTGGATGATTTTATGTAAGTCGCGGGTTTGGCTGCTATCTGTGCTTCAGGTTTTCCGTTCATATTAGCTTACCTTTGCGAGCTCTCCGAATTACTTCTTTATCGAGAGAACTATGGCTGCCCTAGAGCCTGCATTTTTCCGTACGAGTTCTGCCATCATCATCTTGTTTGCTGTAGCATCACATACTAATATTCTCAAATTCAACTATTACAGTTTTGTTGTCTCTTGCTAAATTTAGGAAGATTAGATTCCAAGATTCCTGTCTCAGTCATCTACATTTCTTTCATCGGCGGCCCTCTCGGTGTTTTCGGTAGTAATTTCGCATTAGTGTCAAGTCAATCGGCATTTCTAGTAAAAGCTGAGAAAGGTCTAAGTAAACTGGTACTTCCAATGGAATACATTGTCGAAAACTTTTCGAGCTGCAGCATTTTCATTCATGCGCACAACATAACCTAGCCAACGTTAGCGCTGTACAGCTCGTACGGTTGATGATTTCATAAACGATGCCATACTTGACGTATTATTTTCCTCTCGAAAACTGTAATAACCGTCTCGTCCGTTTGTGCCATTACCATAAGGCAAACATCGAGACAGGTGAAACTAGTCGTAAGAGGACTTTGCTATCAAATCTCTCCGTTATAGAATTTATTCGTAAGCAGTATTCTTCTTCTAAACTGTCAATATTAACTTAGCGTCCCAAATGAGTTTATTATTTGTTTGTTAAAATTATAGGCTGATTGCTTTTAAGTATCTGAGAAGGCTGTAGTCACATCTTACCGACCAACGATTTCCATATCGTCAGTACATGCATGTATCATGTGGCATGTGTTGAATATCGTGCCAGTCTTGTTTATTGCAGCTTTTCCCATTTAAACCCACATTGGCTGATTTCTTTGGAATATCTGAGAAGGCTGTAGTCACATCCTGCAGTTTTTTTTTTAAACTGTTGGTGAAATATTCGTGCCTGACCCTTCAGAAGAAAGTAGTGCTGCAGAAGTACTCTTCTACTAGTCGCAAAGCGATACCGACTAGTCGCTCTTCATTTCCCCCTCAATGCTTTCAAGTGACGATTTTTACATAGGGCTGTCATACGAAAACCACTACTCGCTTTTGTGTCGCTTTCGGAGTGGTGCACCACTGGTCAGTTTGGGAGTGGTGAACGACTGCAGAGTTTGGGAGTAATTTTCTTCTAGTCGCCACGAGTAAGTAGTTTGTGGGTAAATTAATATTGAGAAATATTAACAAATATCAACAATGTTTATGTTTTCTTACGTTCATTTCAAATATTTATTAAAAGCGATTAAAACTAGTTAACATAAAAAATAACTTAGTTTAAATAAAAACGAGACAGACACTTCATTCAGGTTTTGGTTGTTGTTGCTGTCTTTCGGCTCGTCACTGTTATCCACACTTAGCTGAGCGTGATTTTCCTTTGCCTTCTGCTTGTTTGTTGTTTTTGTTCTACGAGCGTTCCTGTTAAAGATTTTAAATAGAATATAATTAGAGGTTTGAACTGCTGTAAAAATAATCTAACTTACCTTTCATCTCGTCCAGTTTTTTTATGTATTTCTGCACAGCCATCACACTTTGAGCTACCTGAATTTAAAATTTTTATAACTTTTTACTTTTTTGGTTACTATTTCTAATTAAGCGTACGAATGTTTTTTTCACAATTACTGATTTGAATGTAATAAGGAAACAATTGTTGACAGCTGTAAATAGGACTGCCAACCTAAACGTATGTTGATAGTGTTGCCAAGTTCAAAAACTAGTTTAGCATTTGCGACTACTCTACCAGTACTTCCCACCCGTCTATAAATCGTATCCGTTGCGACTACTGGCTTTTATTCCAGTACAGCACCACTCGTTAGGAGTCAATGCCTCTACATTCTTCTGCAGGGGAGTTTTTGGTAATTTTTCGTTATTTCCGCCCAATTTTTTTATGGGGCATTTTTCATGGAATCAATTTTAGTTATAAAATAATGAAAATATTGCAAAACTCGCACTAATCCCCGGCCCGTACTCTATATCATCTGCTATTCCATTTTCTTGTTAAATATCTTCGATTATATTTGTCGGTTACCTACATATTCCTTCCCCTTTTTTCGTGAATGTGAGTGTTTGTGTGTGCGATTACTTTTCATTTTGTAGGTTGACAACTGACGTGGGCATAATTTGTACAACACAACAACATTTCACTGGGTTTCTGGGCCACCAAAACACAGCCGCATTAAACGGTCCAAAATGAAAATGTTGTTTGGCCAAAGACATTTGCGCGCTCGCCATTGCTTCCTGATCCAGGCCAGTTTTAACACAACAATCGCTTGGACAGGCAGCAGCAGCCCAGATAGTGGGATTTTAGTTCGTTTGAGTCAGTGAGTGTGTGTGTGTGTGTATGTGAATGTGACTCAGGTTGTTGGCAATTTTTTTTTTATGTGGCGGACATCTGTTGCTGTTGCAGCAATGCCTGCAACATTGAAAGTGGTGGCAGTGACTGGGAGTTTTAACTTAACTCAAATGTCTGTGTCCGAATCGGATATGTGGGAGTCATTTTCGTTTCATTCAGGCTGCTGGCGGAGTCCGTAGTCGTTGTTGTCGTAAAGAAAAGTAACAAGTTGCAAAATGCCTTTCACTTGGTAATTTATTAGCGATTATGTGTGATGGCATGAATTGATGCTGTTGTGCAGCAGCAGCAGCAATACGAAAAGGAAATTGAAGAAGTCGCCATGTCGATTTGTTGTGGCGGTTTTATCTGCGTTTAAAGCACTCATCTGTCTCAGCGTAGAAGGAAGGCCATTTCATTGGAGACGTTGTGTTTGCCGGCATGTAATTTTTTTTTTGTTCACTCAATTCCATTTTTTTTTTTATCAATGTTTGGCAATGAAATGTTTTCATATTAATTTTTGTGTGCCACATACGGGCAAGACAATAAAATATTGGAAAATATCAAATTTTCGATAGCATTGAAAAAGGCAATGAATTGGAAGTCTTGTAAAACGAGGATAGTTGGAGAAGTATTCAAATAAAGTGGAAACCTTCTTTGTTAGTTTGTTTGAACATGAAGTACAAATTATGTTGTTCACATATGGCATGGTTTTATCTCGATCGCCACAGTTTGCATCTTTTAACAGAGGGATCTTTAAAATTTGTAAATGAAATTAGTTTTTTTTTATCAACAATACAATTTTGAATTCGAGAAATGTTTTAAATGTTAGGAGAGCGCAGAATTTAACTCACTCGTGATTTAGGTTATAGGTTATTTTAGAAATCACAGGTTATATTATCCTTCTTTTTATTTGGAAGGAACAACATATAAGTCCCATTAATGGAAAAGTTGATACATCTGTCTTTTTTTGATACCCTCACCCTTCTGGTAGGATGGTATATATCATTTGATACAACTCAAAAGTGTAACACATAGAAGGAGTCACTTTAGACCTAATTACGGTATTGCTAATGGGCTACATGGCCACGCCCCTCCGACCCTTCAATACACCCCACGCGATCGTTCCCAAATTCTGTATTTTGTAAAGCTATAACAGGATAAAGTGTTGGAGAAAACACTGGATGTCTAGCCACGCCACTTCTGGTACCTCGCATACAAATGTAACATTCCGACCGCTTTAGGAATTGATTAATAACATCAATATGTCCAACGCGATCGTGCCCAAATTCTGTACATATTTAGTAAAGCTAGAACAGGATACAGTTTTGGAGAAAAAACGGAATTTCTAGCCACGCCCCTTCTGGTACCTCCCATGCCCACTTGGTACCGCTTACTTTAGAAATCGATTAATATTACTAATACACCCAACGCGATCTTCCCAAATTCTGTATTTAGTAAAGCTGTAGCAGGATAAAATTTTGCAGAAAAAATCTGGAAGACGCGGCACGCCCCTTCTGGTACCTTCCATACAAATGTACAGGGTTTTCCAATAAGAGGTGTTATTTTGGTATTCAAAGAAAAATTTAATTTTTTGAGATAAATGTACGGATGTTTATTTTATAATAAAGCGGAATGTATACCGTTAAAAATGAAAAACAACATCGTCCAAATGGACACCACGAGCACGCTTTCATGAAATTTTCCCTAACCTTATCGCAAAGTGGCTGCCCTATGTCCTCGATAGCCTTACGAATTTTATCTTTGAGGTCTTGAATGGACGCTGGGTTGTTGGCGTAGACGATATCTTTCTCGTGGCCCCAAAGGAAGCAGTCGCAAGGTGTTAAATCACAAGATCTCGGTGGCCAATTGTGATCACCTCTTAGAGAGATAACACGGTCCGGAAACTTTTCCCGTAAAACATCAATGGTTTCGTTGCTTGTGTGGCACGTAGCGCCGTCTTGTTGAAAGTAAACGTTGTCCAGATCAGTACCATCCAACTGCGACCATAAACAAATCATTAATCATCTCTCGATTGCGCAATCCATTCACCGTAACTATTGATCCAACCTCATTTTCGAAAAAGTAAGGTCCAATGACCCCGCCGGACCATAAACCGCACCTAACAGTCAAACGTTGAAAATGGAGATACTTCTCAACAATAACTCTTGGGTTTTCCGAGCCCCAGATGCAACAATTTTGCATTATGGCGTAGCCACCGAAGTGGTAATGGGCCTCATCAGTCAAGATGATTTTACGATGGAATTCCGGATCATTTTCATGCATTTCAAGGACCCAATCAGCAAAGACACGACGTTGTTAATGATCGGCCGGCTTGAGTTCTTGTGTTAACTGAACTTTATAAACCTTAAGACCCTAGTCTTTAGGCAAAATACGGTGTTATGACGTTTGTGGAATGCCCAATTCCAAAGAAAGACGAGGAATGGACAAATCTGGGTTTTCTTTTAATTGTTCTTGAGCGACGTGCACGGGTTTTATTCTTCACATCACTAACTTATCTCAACAGCACGAAGTTTTTCACCAATTTCTGTATTGCGGTCCGACAAGGTGCTTTACGAAGACCAAAAAATTCTTTAGTATTGCGAACTGTGACTGGAAGATTTTCAAAATTTTTTTAGTGAATTTTAATAATTTCAATGCGTTGTTGAAGCGTGTATCGTTCCATTTTTAGTAATGGCGTAGTTTCTACTAGGCAAATGTCAAAGAGTAAAAGCTTCAAAAGTGACAGCTACCGAAATAGCGGGCCATTCACAATAACACCTCTCAGTGGAAAACCCTTACCATTCCTCCCACTTTAAAAAGCGAGTAGTAGTATCAATAAACTCAACACGATGATACCCGAATTCTGTATTTTGTTAAGAAAATTTTATCTTTTACTGAGTGGATTTCCCAGACAGAGACTTTCTTACAGTTTTTTTTAAATTTAGCATTTTACTTTAGGATATTTACGGATATAAGCTGAAGTCTAAATCTAAATGAGGTTAATATAAAGGGTGTTTTTTATTGGGGTATAGAACTTTAAGTTGGCATCACTTTTTTAACTGGCGGCCATTTTGTCAGCTGTCAAGAGATTAATATTTAGTTTGGTTTGCCATTTCATCATGAACAGGTTGACAAAAGAACAACGCTTGCAAATCGTGCAAATTTATTTCGAAAGTAATGGTTCAGTTCGCGAAGTTCACCGCAAGCTCCGTCCATTTTATGGTCGACATAATCGTCCATCAGAGCAATTAATTCGGTTAACCATGGATCGTTTTCGCACTACGTTTACTCTATGTGATAATACGCATCCGCAGAGACGTCGAACAGCGCTCACCGAAGAAACAATTGCCGCTGTAGAGCAAAGTGTTGAAGAGGACCCGAATGAATCGATTCGCCACCGTGCACAGCAATTGGAGCTTTGTCCATCAACTTTATGGAAGATTTTGCGCAAAGATCTTGGCTTGCGACCTTACAAGATCTAGCTTGTGCAAGAATGCAATGCGTCGCGAGACCATGCAATGCGTCGTGATTTTGGTGTATGGGCCGAAAATGAGATTCATCTCGATGCTGATTTTTATCACAAAATTTTGTTCAGTGATGAGGCTCCTATTTGGTTGAATGGCTACGTCAACAAGCAAAATTGCCGCATTTGGAGTGAAGAGAATCCACATGAGACCCTTGAGACGCCATTACATCCACAAAAACTGACTGTTTGGTGTGCTCTATGGGCTGGTGGAGTCATTGGGCCATACTTCTTCCGAAATAATGCTGGAGAGTCAGATACCGTTAATGGAGACCGGTATAGAGCCATGATAACCGACTATTTTGTTCCCGAATTGGATGGCATGAATGTGGATGAGTTGTGGTTCCAACAAGACGGCGCTACATGCCACACAGCGCACGTCACAATCGAATTATTGAAGGAAACATTCGATGAGCGCATAATTTCGCGGAATGGACCTGTCAATTGGCCACCAAGATCGTGTGATTTGACACCATTGAATTATTTTCTTTGGGGATATGCGAAGTCGCTCGTCTACGCCAACAAACCAGAAACGTTAGGGGACTTGGAAGCCAACATTCGTGGCGTTATTGCCAACATACGGCCCCATATGCTCGAAAAAGTGGTTGAAATTGGACCTGTAGAATTGGCTTTATTCGAGCCAGCCGCGGCGGCCACATGCCCGAAATCATATTTAAACATTAATGGCATAAAATTATCCTTCCAATAAAGCCAAATTGATGGACATTAAAACGATTTTCTTGTGTTTTATTTCCAATCCGAAGTTCTATACCTCAATAAAAAACACCCTTTAGCTATCTTTAAAATTATCAACGTTTCAACCGTTATCAAAAAGGTATAACATAGATATATTCATCCACCGATTGCTAAATATAGGAAATAATTTCATGCGTTTCTTGTGCGCTCCGTAATGCGTCACACTTGGATATTAAGTTTGGATATCAACTGTTTCACCTGTTCCATTCCATACAAAGTTATGGTCGCCCCCACCTGTGTCGCCAGTCGAGTTTATTTCCGTAGACTTTTCGTGGGAAAGTACAACGTGTCCAAGCCATACCTCATTTATGGGGTGCAAAGGGATATTAAGTTACTTTTGTGACTTTTATTAAAGATGGTACTAGTTGTGTTTACTGCAGCCTTCCGCATAACAGACTATCGGCTTGTCTAAGCCCTTGTTTGGTAGAAAAATTCAGATTTTTTTATTTTTTCACCGAAGACTTCGTGTCAGTCAGTGTCATCACGCAAAGTCGTATTAGTTCCACGGGGACAATAAATTCAGCCATAGAATTTAATAGTTTCTGTTTTATCGGACTGTCGAATGCAGCTTGGTAAGTATCGATCTGCATTCTTTGAATCTTCACCAGTATTTGTAGTAGCGTGAATATCTATTTGGTCGTGGATTATCCAAATCAAAGGTACAAACAAGTTGTTTTAGATTAACTTAACACCTTGTGTACGATGGTTTAAGCGCTGATTCCGCGGTATTTAGTGCACTCACTTAGATCGCCTTTGTTAAGCACTGGTCTTGGAGCACGCGACTATCATACGGGCGATCCCGGGTTCGATTCCTGCCTCAGTAACCTACATTTCTTTCATCGGCGGCTTCCTCAATGTTGTCGACAGTAACTTCGCAGTTGTATTGAGTCAATCGGTATATTCAGAGAAAGCTTCTCAAATAACTGACGTTCGAATTCGTCTACAAACAGGAGGTCAGGTTGTGTAAGTCTTAAAACAGAAGCGTGTCAATTCACAATAAAGCAAGTAACACTCCCATACCTCAATCATGGGGGATAAAGTGAAAATAAGTTGGCAAAAGTCTTATATAATATAAGGCACAAAGAAAGATACGCAAAGCTTTAACCTTACGCCGCCATATTCAAAATTTGTTCACATATACACGTACAACCACGTCAAAATTCAGCTATCAGCTTAATTTTTTAGTAATAATGAAATCTTAAACTGAAATTTTTTGCACAGCAGTTGTGGTAACTTAAACTGACTTATAGTATGCCCTTATTTTTTATGCGAGCCTCGTATTTACTGCTAAGTTCAAGTTTACATTAGCGGTTTACGTTTGACCACTTTGTATGCGCATAATGTTGTTTAATTTGCATTCAAGCCGATTTTTGTTATTATTGCAGTTGTTGTGGCTGTCAGTTTTGCGAAACCATCTGCAAATAATTTATAAAACTACTCACAAAAACAAAAACCAACTCTCAAACCACAGCAATAAACTGCATAAACGTAATCCGAGTTGCACGGTCATCTTATCCTCCGCTCCTCCCATCCACACATGAACTTCAAAAAAAAAAAACTATTCCGCCAAGCGCTAAGTTGATGGGATTTTGGTGGACATTTTTCTACCGTTGATTCATTCACAAGACAAATCCTAAATTAAAGTTTTACTTTGTTGCTTAAAAAGCCCTACAAAAAACTAAGACAAAACAGCAGAAATATATAAAAAAACAACAAAAAGAATAAGATCAGACTGCAAAAAGAAAAGTAAAACGTGATGTCATGAAATATGCAACGTATGGCTAAGAAAGGATCAAGGAACAACGTAAAGATTGGGCTGAGTTGTGGGAATTCCATTGCCAGTAGACAGGAACACGTAGTTTATTTTAACTTTAACTTTCCGTTTGTAGACGTTTTTTGTTCCCTTTGAGTAATTTTTTGTATGACTGCATTGCTGTCATTTGCTGTTTGTAATCCCAAATTCTCGAGTGGATTTTTAGAGACATTACGTTATTACCTGGCGAGAGAACACTTTACTTAAAACGATGACGGTTCCCTGCACAAATCTTAGTTTAACATGTTGATGTCTATTTGCTTAATACTTTGTGTAGTTACATGTAACGTAAAAATGCAAATATTTTATGCTGGTCGACATGCAAAGTGTATCTCGATTTCATTTGCATCTTCTGATATAGGAATTGTCACGAAAAGTGAAGGCTATACATAGGAAAGTAAATTAACGGAATAGTTTTCATGGATAAAGTATTTATATCTTGGAAGTCACTACATAATTCAATATATCCATTCCAAACTAAATGTTGTCATTGATCTAATATCAGAATGATGTTGGGATCCAAAAATTTTTATATTAATATATGCAAGTTCTGCAAATAGCCTACATCTTTAGTGTTCTCAATATTTGCTGTTTTACCAGATTTTTCCTTCATTGTTACCATTTTTTTTTATAAAATCTACTTTAATCCAGATATTTACATGGAACGGTAAAGAAAATTACAAAGATATCTTCTTTTGCTATCCAATCCTTCTTTACCTCACATTTTATTATGTGTTTAACATGACCATATATTACTTAGTGAAATTCCGTTTGCGGTTGCCAAAAATATCTGTGGTCTGATTGTGTTTACTTTCATCACATGATATCTTTTTTTTATGTATTGATTATATTATCATTAACTTATTTTGATTTTTCGAAATACAGGTTTTTATAACGTTATTAATTTGCGTCGTAAATAAAATTAGAATCATTAACTGTTAGTAATACTTGGAATTATTTAAAACAAAATTCAATTTGTTTTCGTCAAAGTCATTAAAGCACAGTGACCGACTTTAGGACTGTGGTTAGAAGAAAGCGCTGAAGCTTAGTTTTGAGTTTATTTCATGCAAAAAAAAAAGTGTATATCCAATTTTATCCTGTAAGACCTAATCAGATTCGAAAGAGTTAAAAGCTGGTTAGATTAAATAAACTCAGCTAAATTATGGTTTAATTTCATCTTAGACATGATTTTGGGACTCAATTCTGAGAACTGCACGTGAAAGTAGCCCCAAAAAGAAGAAGTTCTGCATCATTCGTTTTGTCAAGTTATATGCCATAATAATTTAATATCGATTTGAAGTTAGTAAGTATCGTATAGGGGAATTTGTCACATTTTAGGCTCATTTGTTTGACATAACATTAATACTATATGGTGGCGTATGATTATCATAAGCAATATTGCACGTAAATCATACGCCGCGAAGTACAACAGTTTTATTGTAACAGCTACAAAATAAACCCAGTCCAAAATCATTAGATGATTGGAAAAGTGAAACTGTTGCTTATGTAGGGAAATGTAGTTATTTGAACAGATTAAAGGAATTGTAATTTTTAATTTTTTTAAATTCGTTTCGGACTAGTAGTTCTCGAGTTATGTCGAACAGAAGGGGTGTATTCTCTAAAAAATTAACTTTGGAGCTGGCTGGAGTATGAACTCCGACGAGACATACCGGAAATTAATTTATTGCCCTTCTTAAAGCGAAACCAGGAGATAAATTACATCTCTCAGCAAAAGATTGCGTCCACTCACTCCAGTAAGGAAACAAAATGTTGGGTTCGGTCAGAAAACGTTGAAGACTTAGGGCCAGCGTGTTTCCATGACACGAACCCTATTAAAAATGTGGGTGGCATACTTGTTCATAAAATGTTTTCCAACAACAGGCAATACAATAGCGTTGCAGTAATAGCGGCTTGGGACTCCTTAGAAAGTTCAACCCCAAAAACCCTAAAAAATAGTATGACCGAAAGGCATTTTTGAATTTAATCAAAATAATATAAATTTGCTTTTTGTTTTAATAAAAAAGTTTTATTTCGTAATTAAAAACCACTGCGCATATATAATCACCCCCAAAGTGTAAAAAATGCAAAAAACATAAACATAACTAAATACAATTTTGTGGTTGTTGGATGTAAAAGTTTAGTTTTTGATTCTCTTTCATTCCTCATTTCGGTTTTTGGATTATGACCCTTTAAGTACATGTGCATCGACATATAGTGGTGCGTATAATTTCCTCCTCTCCAGTGTAGTAGACTATACACCACCGAGACAAAACTAAATTAGAAGGGCTTAGCAACAATAAAGTTGGGATATCTGAAGGCAGAGTTGCCAACGTGCAAGCACCAGCTCATAAACACGATTTGGCTCAAGGAATACATGCCCGATGATTGGAATCTGAGTGTATTATGTCCTATGCTTAAGAAAGGCGGACCAAGTGTGTGTACCAACTGGTGCGAGATCAGCCTTTTCGCATCGCATACAAGGCTCTGTCTAGTGTTTTCTGTGAAAAACTAAAGTCCATCAAAGCGAACCTGATTGGACCTTATCAGTGTGGCTTTAGACCTGGTAAATCCACGACTGACTAGATATTCCCACTACAACAAATCCTTAAGTAGACCTGAAACCTACCATCTCGTTATCGCTTAAAAAGCTGAATTCGACAGTCCGATGCGACAAAAATTATTAGAAGCTATGGCTAAGTTTGGTTTCCCCGCGAAGCTGAGACGACTTTGCAGAATGACCAACTCGAAGAAAATAGGCATACGAAGAAAATAGGCATAAATCTGACAGCGCCATTTTTAACTAAGCGAAGCTTTAGACATGGAGATAGTCTGTCATGCGATCTCTTTAACGTCATAATAAAGATGATCATGCAGAAGGCTGTAGTAAACACGGCTGGTACCAACTGCAATAAAAGTCACATGCCTGCGTATGCCGATAATATAGATATCATTGGCCGAAGACTACAAGATGTTACTTCGGCCTTTTCATGCACTGAGAAGCAGTCGGCAGAAGCAGGCGGTGAGACGAGTATAGAACGCTAACCGCTGCTACTATGTGCTAAGCAAGCGATTTAATGACAAAGCACTGTCTCGACAAACAAAGCTCCTAATCTATCAGACTCTGATCCTACATGTCTTGATCTATAGCGCAAAATCCTGGAAAATGACACAAGCGGATAAACTATTCTAGGAGTCTTCGAGAGAAAAGTAGTTCTCAAAATATTTATACCCATCATTGTTAATGGCAAGTACTGTCCTTGAATAAAGCATGAGCTGTATGAGCCGTATAACGACATCGACATAGTTAAGAGCGTTCAAATAGATCGAATGCGCTGGCTTGGACACGTTGTACGAATGGAGGAAAATACTTTACCTCAAAAAGTCTTTGGCAATAAACTCGATAGGTGGAACAGGAGAGGGAAACCAAAACTTCGTTGGATGGACCTGGTGTAATAGTTGTTATCTAAGCTTGATATGACAAACTCACCCTACGGGTAGGAGATTATATTTAATTTGATGCTACCCAAAAAAATGTAACACATAGAAGGAGTCACAATGTAACACATAGACCCAAGGTTTCTTTTAACCAAATTCAATTCATGACTTTTAAACACAACAAAGCGGCCATTAGAATAGCCGTAGAGAAAATTCAGTATCTTGGGATATTTGACGGCAATATTCATATTCTTACTGATAGTAAAGCGGCTATCAGATCCCTGAAAACGTATACACCACTTCGAGAAATGTTCGTGAATGCTGGTCGTCTCTTGACGGTTACCCTAACATGAGTTCCAGGACATGGGGACTTATATGGAAACCAAATGGCCGATACGTTGGCAAGGGCCGCCATAACCGTGAACTCGGGCGAAGTTTACGGTCTCATTGGGATCCCTCTCACAAGGGGGAAACAGCTCATTGCGGGAAAACGGAAACTCATTGATGAAGAGAGATGGGCAAGAGAACCCACCTGCACGACGACCAAACAAATTTGGCCTACAATGAATGCACAGAGGACACGATTTGTGCTGAACTTGTCCAGAGTCCACCTGAGGAACATCATAGCTGTAATAACTGGTCACTGGCCGGTTGGTAAACACGCTAAGAGGCTGAAACTACCCTACAATGATTTTTGTAGAAGCTGCAATGATGAGGAAGAAGAGTAGACCACGAAACATCTTCTATGTCACTGCCCTGATTTTGGTGACCTGAAATACGAAAAGCTTGGTCATCGGACACTTCTAGCCAATACCTGTCTATCCGTAGGCGATTTGCGGAATATCCATGCCTTCATCAGAGCAACGAAATGGCTTGAAAGCGACGTTGGCCGAATAGAATAGGAACATTTGGTGCGAAAATCTTAAAATGGTATCACAACGGGACTCATACTAGGACCCAAGTGAGCTGTGTTCAACGTGGCTGTCGAATTAACCTAACCTAACCTAATTGGACCATATAAGTGCGGCTTTAGACCTGGTAAATCTACGACGGATCAAATATTCACCTTACGACAAATTCTGAAAAAACTCATGAAAAGTAGATCGACACCTACCACCTCTTTGGTTGATTTGACTCTGCAGTTGTACCTTGGAAAACACAAAATAAACCGGTTAAGATTGGTATGGATCACTATGAACCATTCAGCACGAAAAGAGGTCTCAGTCAGGGTGATAGCTTGTCCTGTATACTATTTAATGTACTTATGGAGAAGGTGATGAGAAAGGCTGGTGTCAACATGTCTGGCCCCATATTCCACAAGAGCAACATGCCACTAGCCTATGCCGATGATATAGACATCATTGGCCGAAATCTGCGGGATGTTACTGCAGTTTTCTCATCGCTAGAAAAGAAGTCAGCAAAAATGGGTTTTGGACGAGGACAACGAGGACAAAACAAAAATAATGATTTCGACGAACAAAGAGTCCTCTCGATGGGGACGCCCCGTTATAGTTTTGAGGTAGTCGATGAATTTACCTACCTCGGATATTCCGTCAACAAGAAAAATAATGTCAGCCATGAAATCAATCACTTTAGTAACACCACCTTAACTCGAGATACGAAGGCACAGCTGTACCAGGGGTTAATTTTACCCGTTTTTAAGCGGAGAATAGTGCTAGCCAATAGATGTTTTTACGGAATCCGGCTTACGTCAACGGACATACAAAACCTGAGAGTATTCGAGGGAGAGTATTCGAGAGAAAAGTACTCCGATAAATACATGGACCTATCTGTGTCGACGGCGAGTTTCGCCATCGGGTGAACCATGAGGTATAGGCTTTACCACGACATCGACGTAACTCGAGTCTGAGTTTAACGCCAACGATGGCTAGGACAAGTTGCCAGGATGGATGTAAATGCTTCAGCGAGAAAGGTGTTTGGAGGCGAAGCTGAAGGACGGTGCAGAGCAGGGAAACCCAAACTTCGTTGGAAGCACCAAGTGGTTGGCGACGTGCCACCATCTGGTAGGACTAACTGGAGAACTCACGCAGAAGACCGAAGCGTGTGGAATTCTTTAATACTTCAGGCCTTAAATTTATGAACCACGTTCGTAACTTGTAATGGGCCACTTAAGTAAGTTAGCAGAGGGTATTGTAAGTCGATTAAGCCGACTGAAACTTTCTCACTTGTGTTCTTTAAAAGTGCTCAAGAGCCGCTTAAATACCTTACTTTATCCATTCAATACATAGAAAAAAAACACAATTGTTGTTAAGTAATTAAATAAAATTGTGAGCATTCAATTTCGATTTGTAACAACTTTTCCATTTGAGAGTGGTTGTAAATTGTCATATTTACAAATTTTCTACTACTGTTCAAATTCAACAAAAATAAAAAAATTCTAAATGTGACAACATTGTTTATTGTTTTTACAATATCGGTTGTTGGCGCCTTTTTAATTAAATGTTTAATTGTATTGACGAAATGGTATTTGATATGACAATTCATTTGTCGTAATTTTTTCTGTGTATATATTCGTCATTATTTGCTACAATTCTTTATATTACGATCCGATGTGTCTGGCGTGTGCCCTTCTTACCGTATGACTCTCTCTCTCTAATAATAAAGTAGAGTTTAATTAACATTTTCTCATATAAGTGGTCGTTGAACCATAACTGCAAACGTGGCTTATATCCGATAATAAACACCAATGCCATCTTTTTTCCCCCACCGTCTGTTGCCCCAAACATTTCATTTCATTCAATAATAATACGAAGTCGACAAAATCTAATAGAGAAAAAATTGTTCGTTAATATTTCACACTACACTAAACTACATGTAGAATATTTTGTGCGATTTCTTCTTATAGTTCGTTGTCTTCAACATTGAGAAAAAAAAAAAATAATTATTTTGCTTTGTTTCTATATCTTCAATACGTTACAATTTAATACGTTTTTGTTTGTGTTCTTTCGATTATTACATTGTTGTTTTACTTTTTTTTTTCTTTTTGTACTCTTTTCAGTCGCAAAAATTCTTTGGTCGTACGCACCCAGTTGAGTGTCAGAGTCCATGCGATTATAGGTAAGTAATTACGGGGCGAATCGGCCAATATAGTATTACGCTATAGCGGCTATATAATTATTTATTAATATTAAATCTAATTAAATTTTATACGATTATTTGTTTTGTTGTGTGTCTGGTGTTTTATTGCTATTTATTGTTAGTGGTGAGTGTTGGGATAGAAAATCAAAAGGAGATTATTGAATGTTATGTGGGTTGAGATATAATGACAGGGAATATTGGTTTGTGGGAGACAATGTATATATTTTTTGACATACGATTTGAGATTGGAGTTTAATTAATTCAATTAAGGGGATTTTTAAGTGCCTAGCATGTAAGGGTACATTGATACTAATTTAGCTAGTTTAGCTTAGTCATCAAAATTCTACAAATCTTTGCAATTTTGCTAATCAGCCGACAACCCCATAATCTAAATCGTATTAAAATCTGATGCATTGCCTACACAGTCATGCCAACTATTCACCTATTACTTATCACCGCTGAGATGTAATAATAAACAATTATTAACCCACCTCCACCCCCAACAAAAATTTCTGGTGCATCGAACGCTAAAGTAAACTTTCAAAAACGCCCAAAATAACAACACACGTTTCCTAAATATTTCTTTTGAATTAACCTTGACTTTTACGCTTTGATGTTCATAACAAATAGACTCTATTCAAGAAAAATATTTCACAAAGTCTCAATGTTCTGACGAACTTTCTGAAATTCTTAGATTTAGCTATTTTTAATCTAAACATTTATCTTATTTAATCCAAGTCAAATATCGATTAATTATATTCGGTAATCAATTGAATTCAATTGAATTGGCGTGTGTTGTACATAACATAATATCATTATGATTATAAAAAAATATCTTTTTTAGTTTTGATCTAAACATCAAAAATCATTTGTTTAGATTTTGATTAATTAATTTTTAAACATAAACAAGTTCTATAGTAATTCCTAGAATGTCGACGTGGGCAAGTGCGTCAGTGCGCAGTTAAACCCATCCTAAAATTATGTCGATGTGCAAAGCGGAAGTAGACATTCGATTTGAACACTGGAAATAATGGATTCCTAATCATGCATCAGCTCATGGAGAACATCGGGCTAGAGGAGAGTAGCTGGGGGATTGGAGTCTCAGTCTGTTATGTCCCATATACAAGAAAGGAGATCGTAGTGATGGACAAGCATTCATAAAATATAGTAGTATATGTAATAGAATCAAATATTTTATAGTAAAAGGGTTTCCAATAACAGGTGTTATTTTGGTATTCGAATGCAATTTTTTGAGATAACTGATCGGATGTTTATTTCACAATAAAGAGGAAGGTATACCGTTAAAAATGAAAAACAACATCACCCAAAGGGCCGCCATGAGCACGCTTAAAGGACCATATCCTTTCAATGAACTTTTCCATAACCAAATTTCAAAGTGGCTGCCCTATGTCCTCGATAGCCTCACGAATTTTATCTTTGAGGTCTTGAATCGACGCTGGACTGTTGGCGTAGATCTTATCTTTCTCGTGGCCCCAAAGGAAGAAGTCGCAAGATGTTAAATCACAAGACCTCGGTGGCCAATTGTGATCACCTCTTCGAGAGATAACACGATCCGGAAACTTTTCCCATAAAAGATCAGTGGTTTCATTTCTTGTGTGGCACGTAGCGCCGTCTTGTTGAAAGTAAACGTTATCCAGATCAATACCATTCAACTCCGACCATAAAAAAGCATTTATCATCCCTCGATAGCGCAATCCATTCAACGTAACTGTTGATTCAACCTCATTTTCGAAAAAGTAAGGTCAAATGGTGGGCCGGACCATAAACCGAACCAAACAGTCACACGTTGAGGATGGAGAGGCTTCTCAATATTAACTCTTGGGTTTTCCGAGCCCCACATGCGACAATTTTGCTTGTTGGCGTAGCCACCGAGGTGGAAATAGGCCTCATCAGTTAAGATGATTTTTCGTTAAAATTTCGGATCATTTTCATGCATTTCAAGGACCCAATCAGCAAAGACACGACGTTGTTGATGATCGGCCGGGGCTGGAGTTCTTGTGTTAACTGAACTTTATAAGTCTTAAGACCCAAGCCTTTATGCAAAATACGGTGTAATGACGTTTGAGTCCAATGCCCAATTCCAAAGAACGACGAGGAATGGACAAGCCTGGGTTTTCTTCAACACTTTGGGCTACAGCAGCAATAATCTCTGTTGTTCTTGAGCTACGTGCACGGGTTTTATTCTTTACATCACTAACTTGTCCCAACAGCTCGAATTTTTTCACCAATTTCTGTATTGCGGTCCGACATGGTGTTTTACGACGACCAAAAAATGCTTTAGTTTTGCGAACTGTGACTGCAAGATTTTCAACATTTGTATACCATCACCCTTAGAGATGAGGGTATATATTATTTGATACGACCCAAAAGTGTAACATATAGAAGGAGTCACTTTAGACCCTAGGTTTCTTTTAACCAAATTCGATTCATGACTTTTTAAGTCGCTTGAGCCATATCCGTCTGTCTGTCTGTTTTGAAATTTTCCCTGAGTTACTATTTCCCCAAAACTACTTACGGTATTGCAAATGGGCTACATGGCCCCGCCCCTTCTGGTACCTCCCATACAACTACATCATTCCGCCCACTTTAGAAATCGAGTAATAATGTCAATACACACAGAAAAAAAACACAATTGTTGTTAAGTAATTAAATAAAATTGTTAGCATTCAATTTTAATTTATAACAATTTTACCATTTGAGAGTAGTTGTAAATTGTCATATTTACAAATTTTCTACCACTTTTCAAATTCAACAAAAATAAAAAAATTGTAAATGTGACAACACTGTTTATTGTTTTTACAATTTCGGTCGTTGGCGCCTTTTTAATTAAATATTTAATTGTATTGACGAAATGGTATTTAATATGACAATTCATTTGTCGTAATTTTTTTCTGTGCACCTAACGGGATCGTACCCAAATTTTGTATTTTGGAAAGTTATAACAGGATAAAGTTTTGGAGAAAAAATCTGGAAGCCTAGATACGCCCCTTATGGTACCTCCCATACAAATGTCCCACTCCGCCCACTTTAGAAATCCAGTAATAATATCAATATAATAGAAAATTTTTGTTACTTACTGATGATGAGGGTATATGTAAGTCGGGTTGCCCGACTGAAACTTGCTTGCTGGTTGTAGTAAATTTTAATAATTTCAATGCGTTGTTGAAGCGTGTATCGTTTTATTTTTAGTAATGGCGTAGTTTCTACTTGTCAAATGTCAAAGAATAAAAGCTTCAAAAGTGACAGCTACCGAAATAGCGGGCCATTCACAATAACACCTCTCATTGGAAAACCCTTTATATCAAAATTATTTATTTAATTTATCAATAAACTTATTAATCAAATAATTCTCTTGAATATTTAATTCATGTTGTAAACCTTCTGTTTCACTTCATTAATTAACTCAATTAGTTGGTCTTTTTGCCTTTCATCCGTAAATTTTCGATTATATTCCCCACATAGAAACTATTATTATGGCGCATCGATCATCTGCGCTTCTTCTCAAGGTTGTCACATTTAGTTCTACAAGTTTCTCACAAACCTATGAGGGTTACTTATATATTTCTGGCTCGGCAATAAATAAACAATCATTTATCATTGGAAAAGGTTTTACTGTGTTTCAAAATACACAGTACAACACATGATTTTGGGACTCAATTCTGAGAACTGCACGTGAAAGTAGCCCCAAAAAGGAGAAGTTCTGCATCATTTGTTTTGTCAAGTTACATGCGATAATAATTTAATATCTATTTGAAGTTAGTAAGTATCGTATAGGGGTATTGTCACATTTTAGGCTCTTTTGTTTTGACATAACATAAATACTATTTGGTGGCGTATGATTATAAGTATCATAAGTAATATTCCACGTAAATCATACGCCACAAAGTACAACAGTTTTATTGTAGCTCCTACAAAACAAACCCAGTTGAAAGTCATTTGATGAATGGAAAAGTGAAACTGTTGATTATGTAGGGAAACGTAAAAGAACAGATTAAAATAATTGTAGTTCTTCATTTTTTTTTTTAAATTTGTTTCAGCTAAATCGGACTAGTGGTTGTCGAGTTACGTCAAACAAAGGAGCCTAAAACGTGACAAATTTCCCAATACGATACTTACTAAATTCAAATCGATACTATTATATTATATTATGGCATGTAACTCGACAAAACGAATTATGCAGAACTTCTTCTTTTTAGGGCTATTTTCACGTGCAGTTCTCAGAATTGAGTCCCAAATCCCAATGAGCTGAAAAATGTTGTACTGTGATGTTCTCCATGAAGATCAATACACTTTTACAAGCGCTTAAACCAATTTTCTAACCACTATTTATACTCCGATTGAGACACCTCCAAAACATAGTTTTTAAACACTTTAAAAGCTGCTTCGAACCTCGAGAAACGTTGACCATACAGTTTTTTTCCATGATGTGAGAGAATAAAAGTCAATGGATGCCAAATTGGGGCTGTACGGACGTTGCCAATCATCCAACAGCGTCTAAAACGAGTTGTTTCTGTGTTTATTGAAACTAACAACTTTGTCCTGGCCCCATTCAACATTAGACTTACTGATCAAGAGAGAACGCTGTAGTCACATCTAGCAGTTTTATGATAACGTATATAATGTCGATTATTTGGATTACCCAATAGAAGACTGCTGTATAATCGACGAAAAAATTATAGGTGTTGATCTGCTTTTCATTGTTCTCTTCCGGAATTTGTCGTAGTGATTATATCTGGTCAATGGTTGATGTACCAGATCATGATGGATAAACTTGCATTAGTTTTTCACATAACACACTCGGCAGCAGCTTATATACGATAGGTAAATGGATTATCCAGCTGTAGTTGATTCACATGCACTGCCTTCTGGGTCCAGTAATTTGTGGAACTGCTCTCTCCATATTTGCAAAACCTTCTAAGTATCGGTGATCAAATGGAACATTATTTACCCTACAGGAGGGGAGCCTAGTTCCATAACCTTTTCCCTTAACCTTCTTGTGAAATTGTTGGATTTCGTGTCTATCTCTGTACATCGATATATTTTCACTCTCCTGTTGCTTCAATTGACGTTGTTTTTTCGCTTACATATCCAGTTTGCCTGTCTGACTTTATCCTTGTGCCCTGCATGCAGCATCCTTTTTCTTAGATGCTATGTTCATATACGTACATACCAGGTGCTGTTTGAGCGCTGTTTTTGATACCCCAGTACAGTTGATTCGGCAGTTGCCATAGAATGCGCAATATGTTACCACAGTGTATCAGGAACGACAGAAGAACAAACGTTGCGTCGTAGTAATTAGGAGAGCTAGATGGGGAAGGCAGTGACTATTTGTGATGGGTTACATCCGTTGTTTGCTCTGCTCAATCTTAACTGCAACCAGGTAATGATCCGAGTTAATATTACCACAACGGATCGTGCGGACGTCCATGTTACTAGATGCATGTCCCACATCGATTACCACATGATCAATTCGATTTTTGGTGTTTTAGTTGGGTTATAGTCAATATGCATGGGTGATATCTTTATGCTGTAATCTGGTTCCAGTCACTACCATGTTCCTTCCCGCTACGAAGCTGTCCAACCTAAACTTGTTATCTGACGTGCCAGTATGCAGGCTGAATTTACCGATCGATGGACCAAGATCATCTTTCCTTTTGCATTTAAATCTCCCAGAACAAATGGAATGTCGTATTCAGAGCAGCGGTGGAATGTTCCTATAGGAACTCGTAGAATGTATCTTGAATCTCAGTATCTTTATTTTCCGTCAAAACAGACGCACCAATCAGCGTGATGTAGGAATGTTACGATATTCACTTTTTGATCGCTCACTGTATTCAACCGTGAGACAAGATGTTTAAGTCTTTCGATTAGCGGCATGGTAGCTGTCATAATTTCATCACATCTCCTATATTTATCTAGGACATCCGTCGGTGGGATAGTGGCAACTTCTCTATAAAGAGTCCGGACATTCCATATGCATATCCTTTTATCAGGATCCTTTGACGTTTGCGGGGTTTGTCAATATTTGGAAGGTTCCGTTTGTTTCTTTTTCATATTCGTGTTTTCATAGTCAGTATAGGAACTGGAGGCTGGTGGCTAGCCAAACCATCAGGGTTCGTCGCTCACTGTCAGCTCCAACCCGTGAAAAACCACCAAGGGAAGGCTGTAAGTCGGCATGCTTTTCAAAAAATAGTGAAAAATGTACAAAAAAACGTGGCACCAGTCACGCGTGATTTGTAATTAAAACAAATAAAACCAGTGAGAAAGTTTCAGTCGGAAAACCCGACTTACATATGCCCTCACCCTCAGTAAAAGATACAATTTTTTTAGTATATTGACATTATTACTCGATTTTGTATGGGAGGTACCAGAGAGGAGGTACCGATTTGCATGGAAGGTACCAGAGAGGCGGAGCTAGACTTCCTGTTTTTTTTTCTCAAAAACTTAATCCTGCTATAGCTTTAAGAATTCCAGAATTTGGGAACGATCGCGTTGGGGGTATTCATATTACTACACGATTTCTAAAGTGGGCGAAATGGTACATTTGTATGGAAGGTACCAGATGGGGCGTGGCTAGAGTTCCATTTATTTTCTCCAAAACTTCATCCTTCTATGGCTTTACTAAATACAGAATTTTGGCACAAACGCATTGGATATTTTGATATTATTACTCGATTTCCAAAGTGGGCGGAATGGTATATTTGTATGGGAGGTACCAAAAGGGGCGTGGCCATGTGGCCCATTTGCAATACCGTAAGTAGTTTTGGGGATATATTAACTTGTGCAAAGTTTAAAACATTTGGTAGCGTCGTTTGAAAGTTATCGTGCGTACCATTCAGACTGACAGACGGACATAGCTCAAACGACTTAAAAAGTCATGAATCGAATTTGATTCGAAGAAACCTAGCAAAACTCTAAATCAGTGCCAGGCAAAACCGAACTCACAACTATTATGTGTTTGTATAAGAATGTGAGAAAAAAAGCGTGCGCGGTGTTTTTTTTCCAACGACTGACTACTTAAAATCAAACATAAAGGATCCGCCAAATAACTTGTTTTTTTGGAAATGCTATAAAAAAGCTACTGAATACTTTCTTAAATCTCTTTTTTTATTTGAAAGTACAATCCTTCCGGTTAATAATGGAAAATAATTTCATTCAAATGGCTGCCTCGGCTGGCCATGCAGTAGCCTACACGATCGGTCAAATTTTTAAGCACATTATCAATTGTGTGCAGCTGTATTTCACCAATGCCTTCACGAATATTGTCCTTTAAAGCGTCAATTGTCTCTGGCTTGTCGGCGTAACACTTATCTTTAAGGGCACCCCACAAACAATAGTCCAACGGTGTCAAATTGCAGCTCCGAGGTGGCCAAACGACATCAGCTCTGCGGCTGATAATGAGATCTTCAAAAACAGGGCGCAAAACATCGAGTGTAGATAACCAAATGTTGCCAATATCCTCCTCTTAAATTTTTGTGAACAAAAATTCGTTCAACGTAGCCCGATAATGATCGCCATTGACTGTAACGGCCACTTCTTGCTCATTTTCGAAGAAAAATGGCCCAATTATGCCTCTGGACCAAAATCCGCAACAAACAGTGACTCGTTTTGGGTGCATCGGCTTTTCAAGGTATGCGGGCGGGTTTTCTGTGCCCCAAATGCGATTCTGCTTGTTTACATACCCGCCAAGATCAAAATGAGCTTCATCTGAAAAGATGATTTTTTTTGGCAAAACATTACCATGATTTTCAAAGTAATGTCGCAATATTTCCCAGCGTTGTTCAAGCGTATACACAAACATATTCGTTCAGCGGAAGGATAGAACTAATTACCTGTCAAATCAGACAAGAGCTAAGTGTTACCATTCACGAAATAAGCACTAGTTGAAAAAAAAGTTAGATGGCGGACCCGTTAGCTTCGCGCACGAGTGAATTGCCATTCGTGTATGCATGTCAAAACAACGATTATTGATATAGCCTCGCGAGGCTATAGGCTACCTGTCACTGTTCTAAATAAACCATTATTTACAAAATGGAGTCGCATCGATAGACAAGTACGCCGCTGGTCGAGTACACTTCATATACAAAATGTTGAAAAAAACTGGAATATTTTTTAAACCCAATTAAATTTTCGGTTCACAAATGTGTCATTTAGAATGATTCTGATATCTTTGGATAACATTTTATAATTGCCAGCAAAAATATGTAAATGCTGAAGTAAAAGACAAGTATTATTTCTTACAATGTCCAAACCATATCCTTATATTTGTTAAAACTTAATTTTTAACACCCTTAAATGACAAAACCTTATTGACATATTCCATATCTAGCTATTGCCTTGGATTAAATGCCTTTTATTATTATTGCATTTCCTGCACCCCTCTACTCTAAGATTATCACCTACTTGTTGATCGTATACTGCTACATAACTCACGTTATAACGATATTTCCTTCATTTCTCTTCTTTACAGAAAAGTTGCTGTCTGCCGAAGGCAGCGATCTGAGACGTGCCTTGTTTTCACTGAAACAAGTCTTTCAGGAAGATAAGGATCTCGTGCATGCCTTTGTGGCATTAGGAGGGCTCAATTGTTTGGTGCGTGTCGGTAATGGTGCTGATCAAAACTATCAAAATTATATATTGCGTGCATTGGGTCAGGTATGTTAAATGATTGCAGTGATCGAATGGCGAAATGAGCGAGCGAACGAACGAACGAACAAACGGACGTCATTGTCATCATAGTCTTGGCCATTGGCAAACGTCGTCCACAGACACAACTGCTAGGGCAACAAAGTAAATTCTTTGGTCTAGCAGCAAAGCGTGATGCCGCAGAAAACTATAAGCATTGCGTGACAGTTGGCAAACAGAAATCTAGTTAAAATGAATTGAAAAACTGCAAAAAACAAAAATAGCATAAATTTATTACGAGCTATGCGATGTTGTCGCTCTTTTTATATTGTGGTGGACGAACGCCATAGTTCATCATTATAATTAATTAAATACTAAATACTCATCTCACAATCCAATCAAACAACCAACCAACGCATGTGTAAATACTAGACGACAATGACTATCAATAATCCGTGTGTCCGTCCGCAATATCGGTCATATTTTTTATTATGATCTTTGTTATTGCTTTTTATACATTTTTTATTTTTTTCTTCATCTCTCTCTCTCTCTCTCTCTTATTATCGCACAGGTGATGCTTTACGTAGATGGCATGAATGGCGTTATGAAACATGAGCCCACAATGCAATGGCTCTATTCATTAATCGCTTCGAATTATCGGTCGGTGGTTAAGACTGCACTTAAGCTATTGCTGGTATTTGTCGAATACGCTGAATCCAATTGCCATGTGCTGGTGAGTGCCATACACGCCGTGGATAAGCAGCGAGGCGCAATGCCATGGTCAAATATTATGAGGTGTGTATCAAGATGTAGTAGAAGAGTTGATATGAGCGTTGGCTGTCTGTCGCTGTCGCTTTAACCAGCAGATCAGCCAAGAAAACCGCACAAAATTTTAAAATTAACATTAATTTGTTTGTCTCTATAAATGGTTGGTCGTCGAGACGACGTTGTCGTTGTTTAGATTGACTACTTTAAAGAAGCGATAGCTGCTGGTTATCATACTCGGTTGTGGCATTTATTAAATCTATGAGTAATAAATGACTAGCACCGGAGGTTGGTAGATCGGTAACTGATATGTGTAAAATATATAGTATACTTTTAGGCGTTGTAATATAGCGTAGAGAAAGAGTGTTGCCATATCTAATTGGTTTGAATATCAGTTTGAGCAAAATATAAGATTGCACATTTGAAAGAAGTTAAACAACCAGTATTTTTAGTAAACAGATTATATTCAATTCATTTTTGTTTGGGCATATATTAAATTTAAACATGTATGGGAAAACACTACCGAAATATTGGCACTACAAAAATTATTAAAACCAGCCACACAGTTAATGCGAGATCTATTCAATAGAAAATGTGAATTTTTAAATTTCTCGGTCTACGTACATTCGATTAGGGATATTTTTTTTTTTAATTTTTATCTTGGCACACTTAGTTCTTGTTCATAGTTGAGTTTATTTATGTTAAATTGTTTGTGAGAGGCATAAAAGCAATACATGTGGTTGCTTGTTCGGTGATTTTCTGTTGTGGAAAAAAATGGATAAAGGATTTTGCATAAATTTTGAGCTCAAAGCTCTTGAAATGTTGAGAGCGGTACATGGTGATTGTACTCTGAGTTAGACAAATGTTACAAGTGGTACAAGCTTTTCAAAGAAGGTCGCGAATATCGATGAAAATGTTGAGAAAGTGAAGAAAATTGTTATGGAGAATTATCGAATCACTATTGGAGAAGTTGCAGAGGATGTCGTCATATCGATTGGCTAATGCCATACAAATTTTCAAAAAGTTCGTTCCAAAATTTCTGAATTCTGAACAAAACCAGTAAGAAAGTTGCAGTTGGGCAACCCGACTTACACCCTAAGTAAAACAAAAAAAAATCCTATTATATTGATATTGTTACTCGATTGGGACCGGCCGTGGCATAGTGGTTAGAACACGCGACTACCATGCGGGAGATCGCAGGTTCAAACCTGGCTCCAGTCATCTTAAAAAAAAAAAACAACAAAATTGTTCTTTCATTGTCGGCTCCCCTCGAATGTTGTTGACAGCAACTTCGCAGTATAAACGTCGAGTCAATCGGCGTGTCTAGTAAGAGCTTCTCAAAACATGTGAATCTAAAAATAGAAAGCGTGTTAATTCACAACAACGCGAGAAGCTATCCCATACCTCATTCATGGGGTGCAAAGAGAAATTAAGTTTTTTAAGCAAGTTACTCGATTTCTAAAGTTTGCGGAGTGGTACATTTGTGTGGGAGATACCAGCAGGGCGTGTGTAGACTTCCAGATTTTTTCTCTGAAACTTTATCCTGTTATAGCTTTACTAAATACAGAATTTGGGCACGATCGCGTTGGGTGTATTGATATTATTAATCCAACTCTAAAGTGGGCGGAAAGGTAAATTTGTATAAGAGGTACCATAAGGAGGTAAAATTTTTTCTCCAAGTGCATTGATATTATTATTCCACCTCTAAAGTGGGCGGTGCGGTACATTTGTATGGGAGGTACCAGAAGGAGCGCGTCTAGACTTCCAGGTTTTTTCTCCAAAACTTTATCCTGCTTGAACTTTACTAAATACAGAAATTGGGCACGATCGCATTAGGTCTATTAATAATATTTATCAATTTTTAAAGTGGGCGGTACCAGATGTGTATGAGAGGTACCAGATGGGGCGTGGCTAGACTTCCTGTTTTTCTTTTTTCTCAAAAACTGTATCCTGCTATAGCTTTACTAAATAAAGAATTTGGAAACGATCGCGTTGGATTTATTTATATTATTACATCATCTCTAAAGTGGGCCGAAAGGTACATTTGTATTTGAGGTACCAAAAGGGGAGTGGCTAGACTTCCAATTTTCTTCCCAATACTTTATCCTGTTATGTGTTTACTAAGTACAGAATTTGGGTACGACCCCGTTGGATGTATTGATATTATTACTCGATTTCTAAAGTGGGCGGAATGATGTATTTGTATGGGAGGTACCGGAAGAGTCGGGGCCATGTAGCCCATTTGCAATACCGTAAGTAGTTTTGGGGAAATATGAACTCGTGCAAAATGTCAAAACATTTGGTTGCGTCGTTCGAAAGTTATCGTGCGTACCAGCCGGACAGCCAGCCAGACAGACAGACAGATAGATATGGATCAAACGACTCAAAAAGTCATGAATTGGTTCAAAGAAACTTAGGGTCTAAAGTGACTCCTTTTATGTGGTACACTTTTGGGTCGTATTAAATGATATATACCTTCATCCCTAAGGGTGATCATATAAAAATACCGTAATCATGCCTTATCCACCGTATTCAACAGATTTGGTAGCCTGCAACTTTTTCCGGTTTTCAAAATTGAACGGGCCCATGAAAGGACTGCGTTTTGCGACGATTGAAGAGCTAAAAACCGAATAGCTGAGACAGCTCAAGGACGTACCGAAAAGTGCATATCAGAACTGTTGAGAGGATTGTAAATCGCAACGCGTGCTTTGATGAAACGATATAATGAGAAAAGAAGAGGGAAGAAACGTCTCTTCAAACAGAAAAAGCATATATGTAGGAGAAAAGAGACCGAAAAAGACATATCAAGTGATAGAAATAAAGCCAAAACATTCTACAAAAAGGTGGGTTAGGTTGGGGACATAGGTAATGACATAGTTGCAAGATTATGCCCGTAGGCCAGCTCAAACCATTAGTGAAACTTAAAGTCTGAACATTTTACCAAAAGATGGGTTAGGTTAGGTTGGGAACAAGTAAAAACATAGTCGCAAGACTCTGCCCGTAAGCCAACTCAAACCATTAGTGAATTTCATTAGATTCTCCATGTTGCAAGACGATAATTCATTGAAAATATCAAAAAACCACTTCCTTCTTCTGTGAAGAGCTTAGCAATGTCATAGCAAATGCTCAATGTTCTCAATTTTCTCTTTATTGCCTCACAGTCTGCAGTAGTCCTCCTGTGTCATCTCCCAGTTCGATTCTAAGGCCCTTACGTCACAGTGTTTTGTAATAAAGTCAATTAGTCGTCTAGTTCTCCTGTGTCGTGTCCCAGTTCGATGTAAAGCCCTAACGTCTTGTAATAATGCTAATTAGTCGTCTAGTAGTCCTGTGTCGTGTCCCAGTTCGATGAAAGACCCTAACGTCACAGTGTCCAGTAATAATGCCATTTAGTCGTCTGACAGACTTCCTATCCAACTCCAAAAGTCTTCTGTCCCGTGATACTACGCAGTTTTTGCGGTTTTCTTAGCATGCACTTTCCAACCGTTCGATAAGAGGTTCACAATTCCGTATGTATGACACATTGGCGGCCGCACTGGCTCATCCGATTGGCCGGATCCCAGGAATGGCCCCTTCCGCCATGTCGTTCGCTAGCATGTCACTTTATCCGAGGACAACAGCAGAGTCGAACACTATTTTGCGGCGGAGTGGAAAGCCCCATCCTATAGATTATGACGGTTTCCTGCAAATTCATTGCCAATATTGTCTCAGCAGATTTCACAATACAGAAGATCTCCGCCTCAAAGATAGTGTAATCGCGATCCAATCGGAAGTGTTGGCTACATTTGAGATCCTTGTTGAAGACACCTGATCCTGTTCATGTGCCAAGTTTCGAGCCATATAACCTCAAACAGAACAGAGATGGTAATGTGGTCAAGAATACGCAGAGTGTTTTGTTATCAGCTCGTTCACGAAAGCAGTACACATGACGATATTACATCAATCATCGACGGACTAGATGATATACAATCGAGACAAAACGAGGTTACTACGGCAATTGCACTACCGGCCGAGCTTTTCAAGGCCGGCGGCGATGGGCTGGTAACATGTATTATCTAGCCCCTAAACACGCCTCTTACGGAATGAATGCCCGATAATTGAAAACTGAGTGTTATATGCCTTGTGATTAAAAAAGGAGATCCAAGTGCGATCAGATCCCAAGTGTATCAGCTTTTACCAATCGCACATAGGGTCCTGTCTATTTTCTATTTATGACGTAGCCATTTTCTACTAAGCTGGACTTTAGACCGGGCAACAGTCTAACATGCGATCCTAATGGAAATGAGCATGCGGAAAGCTGAATTTGAGTTCGCCGGGAGGGGGCTCTGTCATTACATTGCCTGCTTAGTCCGTAATAGAATCTATTAGCAAGCAGGATTCTTCTCCGGATTTCGAGACTGACGAGTTTTGTTTAATTGATGGTGGAGCCTACGAAGATTAAATCATCTACCGCATCTAAATTATTGTTGTCAATGTTCAGGCGTCCCAGACGAGTAGATTCTTTGTCCGTTGAAACTAATAAATTCGTTTTGTCCTGCTTCACCGTTAGTTCTATTTTTTTATGATTCCTTCTGTATACCTGAAAAGGCTGCAGTCAAATCTCGCAGTTTTCGGCCGATGATGTCTACTACTCGGGTTTACTGCAGATTTTCTCATTATCATCTCCATCACTATGTTGAAGAGGTCACACGATATGTCGTCGCCCTGCTTTAGGCCTCGTCTGGTATAGAAACGATCCGTTTGGTCCTTGCCAATGAGGAACACTTCACTGACGACTTTGTGTCAGTCAGTCAGCTACTCTGGAATACCAAACTCAGCCATGGCTTCAAGTTTACGACATCTTTAAAAATAGTCGCTTTCCGTTTGCATACGCTGATGATATAGATATCATTGGCCGAGAACTGCGAATTTGTCAAGCATTGGTATAAATTACGACAAATTCAAGTAATTAGTTTCAACGAGAAAAAGGTCTAGCCGTTCCGACTAATCTGTACTAGGTGTCTTTAAAAGAGAAAAATATTCCGAAAAATATTTGGATCCATCATCGTTAGCAGTAACATTGTAACATCGTGAGTTGTATAACGATATCGACTAGGACATTTTGTGCAAATGGATGAAAAAGCTCCAGCTCGAAAAGTATAAATCTCTCTAAAAAGATTTGTTAGCCTTCTGTATGCACCCAGTCAGCCATGTGGATAAGTCCTCTAACAAACTTACTGCTTAGTAACTCTGCCACCCTCACAGTCATCACATACATAAAAGTTATTCGGAATAGGTCTATCCTATTTGCTCGTCAGGTGCCCGATATTGCAGTGACCTGTAAGAATTCCACAAGTCTCAGGTCGCACCTACATAGTCCAACCATACTCTCCGAATGGGATCTGATATATTTGGGCCACAGTGAGCTAGTAGTAAAATTCTACTAGATAAGATGGAACCATTCCATCTCCTTTAATTAATGATTTTTACGATAACACAGCGATTTTTTTTCGCCCACTTATTTGTCCGTAACTCGGTACATTAACCAAAATTCATAAAGACAAACAAATTAATGAGACCTTAGACAATTACCTTATTGTTTTTATCATCCATCCCACATTTTGTATCATCCCCCAAAATTTTCCTGCTAGACTTTTAAAAGACTACGATAATGCCGATGCTGAATTGGTGATATATGCTGCCTCATTGATCAATAAAACCCTAGAGGGTCTAAACGATCAGGATAGCTTCTATGATGAAAGTGATTTGTTGGAGCAACAAGGTATGGAATCTGTGATACAACATTATATGTCAAAGCCAGGAACCGATATGGATTTGCTAAATCAATTGCAACTCTATGAAGCAGTATTGAAGTAAGTCAATTGCTTTTAATTTCTATAGAAATTGTTTTGTATTATTCCTCTAATTTTCCAGATTTGAAGATGGTGAATCGGATGGCACTCGTTTGCCAGATAATACTTTGCGTAAAACGCAACGTTTTCGCAGTTCAACCGATTCGGCAGAACGACGCAAGTCACGAAGACATAGCACCGGCACTAGTCCGGGTAACATTAATAAAGTTTTGCCCACCAGCAATCGTTTAACACCCACTCAGCCGGCTTTGGATGAGGACAGTTCGAGTTCTACAAATTCGGCGGAATTTACAAGCGGCGTGTTTGGGGAAAAGAATCGTAAGTAGGGTGTTTTCGTTACATAGTTCATAATGTTATCGATAGATGGTGTTTCATTGGGAACAAAAATGATGTTTATATTATATATTATTTGTTTAACTCCCTCTTGCTTTTATTCATTCTAGATCGCGATGGTGCTGGTGTTACACCGGGTCTGCGCCGAAGAAGAGAGCGTGCCGAGCGACACCGTAGTTTTCTTAAGGAGCAACAAGAGGCCGCTGCGGCTGTTGCAGCAGCAGCAGCTGCTGCTAATGGCTACAAGAACACTGAATTAGGTAAGTCTTCATATCCTTCCCCAGTGTACATCATGTGTCAAAATATCTATCCATTTGTTGACTTTTGTTTGTTTTCGCGAATTAACCAATTCAAATCTTTCTAATTCTTTTTATCGAATTATTAACCCAACCCCCACTTCTTGTGTCCGTGACTTTCATCCAAAACGAAACCAACATCTGTGCTGTTACTTCATATTGTTTTGCAAATCAAAAAAAAAAAACAACAATCAACATCATCATTTAAAACAAAAACTTAATTGGCTGCTAAAAACAAAACAAAAATGCTAAAACCCTCCTAATATTATCATGGAAAACAAATCATAACCGATGCCTTGACATAAAGGTCAACTAGTAACAGCCATACCGGCGACGGTGAAAAATGGCGACAGCCCCCCAGAATCTTTGAATATCATACCCGAGATTAATGGCCAAATACAACATCAGAGCCACAGTAATGGCTTAGGCAACAGCAACAACAACCACAATAAATGTGCATATAATAATCATAGTAATTCCAATAATGTCAGTGTGAATGCCAATGCCAATGCTACTAACCATAATGCCCTACTCATCAATACCAATGCCCCGAATTCATTGATCGCCAACACCAATTCCGCCACCGCCACCTCCACCACCAACAACAGCAATCACAATCACATCAATCTGTTAAGTCCCACCAAACAGCTGCTGGGCACCAACACAATTTCCATCATCAATAATTCCTTCGACAAGTCAAATACCAATAAGTTACAGCAACACAATGGCAGCGCTCCTGCGGATTTCTACAACAAGAAGAATTTGTTCATGGAGCGCAATGCCACCGTCATTAATGGCATCATGAAGAACATCCACCGGAGCAATGGCAGTGCCACCGGCGGCGAGCACAGTGAGAATCACTGCGATGCCAATGTGATGACCTACAAAAAGTTTGAGAATGAGGCGAATCGTTTAAATTCGTATTACAATCAAATTAACAGCAGCAACACTACACCAAAGAATCAGCAACACAGCGAAACGAAACAGTCACCTTTGTCTCCCTCAGCCACGCCCATGTCCACTTTTACACACACACCACTACCAGCATCAACAACCACATCACTTAGTACACCACCCTCAACCCCCCAGAAATTGTCGGCAGCCAGTGCCTTGGCTGCTGTGCTAAGTCCAAAGAAAACTATGAATTGTTCAAGTCCCAGTAGCACAGCTGGTTTTGATTTTACTCCACCAACCTCTAAACCCGCAGCTTCTATCATCACCGCCTTGCCAAAGTTGTCGAGTGATGAGCCCGTGATGGAACTGCTAACAAACCATGACACAGCTAGCGTCAGCGCTTCCACTACCACTACCAGTACGACAACGAACACGCCTACATCACAATCATCGCCTGTCACGCCCCCGGCCCAGCTGAACTTTAACACTTTGACCAATACATCGGTGGCTCCACCACCACCTCCTCCACCGCCACCACCACCAGACTTGTTTGGATTTGGGTTTATGCGTCCCATAAACTATTACAACAACAGTAATAACAATAACTACAATCCAAATACCACAACAACAGCAGGTCCATCCAGTACTACTACTATTAGCACTACTAGCACTAATCTATCTAATACTACCAATAATAATAATAACAATAATACAAATATCAATACCGATGACGTTGACTATCTGCAGATCAACGGTAAGTTTTCATTACAAAATACAAAACCTAATATGCCACAGTATAAAATGTTCAGTTAGTGAAATCTATAAACGATCATTTATAACATTCATCAAATCTAATGCTCTAAGCTTTCTAGACATCAATTCAATTCTCTGATTATAACTTTAGCTTAAAAAAACACACACATTACTTTATTTTCAAAGTCTCTTTAATATCACTTGAATCATTTTCAAATTACTTATTTACTCTATTCTCCAAAATTAGTTCCCAATTTGTTGCCGTTTCTTTATTTTACTGATCCCTTTTTTTCCTATTTTCTTCCGTTCCAACTTCTTCCCTTTGCTGTAGAATCCGAAAATGAGGACAAGAAACGTCTGCTCCAGCTGAAGCGTGATCACACTGTCAAGGATTTGACTCAAAAATTAAGTAATTTACCCTCAAGTCCTACGCATGAGGTTAATTTACAAAATCGCATTGTCGGTGATATGTCCGGTTTGATATCAAAGGCAAAGGAAGGTTTGGCAAAGAGCAAAAGTAAAGGCGAAGTTTCAAGGTAAGTGCTCTATGCTGTAAAAAAATGTATATTTACAACTATATAAAGATTAGCATAAACTATGGCGGCTTTCTCGAACCCTAAACTAATCAAATCAATTGCACCAGGTCCATAACCTGATAAGGTTCAATCAGGTTTGATAAGAAGGGCCTTTAACTTACACAAAACACACCCAATACTCCCTTGTATGCACTGATCGCACTGTATTGGTTTACATACTTGGGTCGCCTTTATTAAGCACAGCACATCAGATTTCAATCCTCTGACATGCATTCCTTTAGACAGGGAAGCGGCTGGCGCATTTACATTATCAGACCATAGCCATCGGCCTTAGCAAGCACTGCCGCCAGTTTATCGGCATTCACAGCTTAATTGTTTTTAAGACGTGTATTTGCACACCCATCTGAATTTCTTTGATCGGCGGCCCTTTCAGTTTTGTCGATGAGTACTTGTGAGTAGTCGAGTTTTTTGACATGTCCAGTTACAGCTTCTCATGACAATTTGATTCGTCGTTAAATGGTAGGTCTCGTTTATGTCAGTCTAAAAATGGAGGCAAAGCTGACTTACTCAAATGCGAGAATCTCTCTCATTTCAAATTCATGGCATGTAAAGGAAACCAGTAATGACATTTCAAAAAGGTGAACTGACTGATAAATACCCTCACCCTATGTATGATATTGCTTAATTCAAAAAGAATTGAAATTAACCGATTTTTAAATAAAGCAAGTAAGAATGAATGTTGGGACCGGCCGTGGCATAGTGGTTAGAACACGCGACTACCATGCGGGAGATCGCAGATTCAAACCTGGCTCCAGCCATCTTTAAAAAAAAAGAAAAAAAATGAATAAAATTTTCTTTCATTGTCGGCTCCCCTCGAATGTTGTTGACAGCAACTTCGCAGTATTAAGCGTCGATTCAATCGTCGTGTCTAGTAAGAGCTTTTCAAACAGTGACGTTCGCATTTGTCGATAAACAAGTAGGTGCCGTTAGTTGTGAATCTAAAAATAGAAAGCGTATTAATTCACAACAACGCGAGAACCTATCCCATACCTCATTCATGGGGTGCAAAGGGAAATTAAGTTTTTTTAAGTTTTAAGTAGGAATGTTTCTGTCGGGTAAATTGACTCACTTATACCCTCTCCCTCAGTAAAAACTAGTGCTCCCCATTTTCCGGGAAACTATATTCCCGGGTTTCCCGGTCAATAAAAAAATTATTTTTTCTTTGGTTTGTTAAGCAAAGACGCACAGACTGGCTTGAAATTTTGCAGAGATCACATATAGACACTTCGTTATATTGTAAGAAAAAATTATGCCGTTTGATGGAATTTCTGTTATTTTCGTACATATTTATGAAAATTTTCAGTTTTATCGTCTATCCTGGACCGGCGTTTCTAAAATACTTACTCAAATAGGTCGCATGTTGGCAATATTGAAGAACGACATTAGGAGAAAATTTCCACGAATTTTTGTGATATTTGCTTCAAAACTGCGGAAACGCCGGTCCGGGATACACAGGAAAACTAAAAAAATTTCATACAAATGTATGAAAATAATAGAAATTTCATCGTTCCCGGACAGGCGTTTCTGCAGTTTCAAAGCAAATATCACAAAAATTGGTGGAAATTTTCTGCTAATGTCGTTCTTCAATACTGCCGACTCGCGACACATTTGAGTAAGTATTTTAATTGTTAAAAAGTCTATTTTTGAGCAAACAGTGCTACGCAAAATAGGGTGGAGTGGAGCAAAATAGAGTTTAGGGTTTTGTTACCGAGGTCAAATGCTATCGTTTAATATTGGTTTGGTTCACTCCCGAAAAAGTGCGTTGCACTGTTTGCTCAAAAATGGACTTTTTAACATTTCATTAACATTCCATTTTGATTTTATTTTGGAACCTTTGACTCGTAGAGGTTATTTGTCTTCGGTGACTCTTAGTGAAATTTTCCGAAGAATATTTCTATCGAAGACTCTAATCCTTGACCTCCGTCCAAAGTTGACTTTTAAACAGTTTTTCAAAATTGGGCCAAAAATGTACCATACGGGTGGGAGCTAGAAGGTTAAAATGTTCCGAGAAAATATTCTCCTGATTGTTTTAATATAGGTCTCCGAAGACATGAAATACCCCAAACGTATTTTTACAGATGATTTTTCATATTCTATGATTCGACTTTTGACCAAAAAAATCAAACTTTACACCACTGTAAAATAAATTTGTGACGTAGTGGAGCAAAATGGAGTTTAGGGTTTTGTTACTGAGGTCAAATGCTATGTTTGACATTGGTTTGGTTCACCCCCGAAAAAGTGTGTTGCACTGTGTTATATGTGCCTATTTCAGTACTAACTTGTGTGTAGACTAAAATTTCACTTAGAGTTTAAGCTGCGAAGTCGATCGAAGTTGTCAACCAAATTTGTTGTAAAATGTTTACCAATATTTACAGATTATATGATGTAAATTTCAGCTGTGAAAATTTGCGATGTGTTGAGTTATCTTTAATAAAACAAAGCGGCCTCACCGTTTTCGTTGTCTTTTTTTTTGATTGTGTACTTTAAGAGAGGTCCTTGAATCGTTTGTCCAACATTGACCAAACTGTAGATGAAATCAATGGATATATCGACTTTGGTATGCCTACTATGATACTTAAATTTTCAGGATCTAAGAGAGGTCCTTGTTATTTTGCTGTTTATTTTACTTTGGGGGTTATTTCATTACACAGTACAACATTTTTCAGCTCATTGAGTTGGGACTCAATTCTGAGAACTGTACGTGAAAGTAGCCCCAAAAATAAGAAGATATACATCACTCGTTTTGCCAAGTTACATGCCATAATAATTTAATATCGATTAGAAGTTAGTAAGTATCGTATTGGAACTGGCTGTGGCATAGTGGTTAGAACACGCGAGATCGCAGGTTCAAACCTGGCTCCAGTCATCTTAAAAAAAATTGTTCTTTCATTGTCGCTTCCCCTCGAATGTTGTTGACAGCAACTTCGCAGTATAAGTGTCGAGTCAATCGGCGTGTCTAGTAAGAGCTTCTCAAAGAGTGACGTTCGTATTCGTCGATAAACAAGTAGGTGCCGATAGTTGTGAATCTAAAAAATAGAAAGCGTGTTAATTCACAACAACTCGAAAAGCTATCCCATACCTCATGCATGGGGTGCAAAGGGAAATTAAGTTTTTTTTTAAGTATCGTATAGGAGAATTTGTCATGTTATAGGCTCTTTTGTTTGAAATAACTAAAGAACCACTAGTCCGATTTAGCTGAAACAAATTTAAAAAAGTCAAGAATTACAATTCCTTTAATCTCTTCGTATAACGTTTCCCTATATAAGCAACAGTTTCACTTTTTCATTCATCAAATGATTTTGTACTGGGTTTATTTTGTAGCGTATGATTTACGTGGAATATTACTTATAATAATCATACGCCACCATATAGTATTTATGTTATGTCAAACAAAAGATCCTAATACGTGACAAATTCCCCTATACAATACTTACTAACTTCAAATCGATATTAAATTGTTATGGCATGTAACTACACAACGAAAGATGCAGAACTTCTTTTTGGGGCTACTTTCACGTGCAGTTCTCAGAATTGAGTCCCAAAATCATGGTCTTTATGCAATTTTTCTTCTTGAGAGTTATATCATTTGATTTTGTGGGGTTATTTCAATAGCGATTATTTCATTTCCTGGTTTAGGGCTTTTTTCATTGGAGGTTATTTCGTAGCGCTTAAAGCTTTTAACCACAAAGATAGTGTTTTTAAATTCTTACGTCTGCAGATCTTGTCTAAAAGCAGGAATTCTTTCACCTAACATGTGAACAAATTTTATCACATTCACTGATCTATTAGAACCTTTGCTGCCAAATGTTGAATCACAGCACAATAATTTTGTGCCTTTTTTTATACAACCGATTCCCACTTTGACCATTTTAAAGGTGGCCCACAATTTTGTTTTCGCTAAAAAAGAAAAAACACTTAACTTTTCTTTCCAACATATATTTTATTCTCAGTCCATTTTGTTCCTTTGGTCACATAACTTAAGCGTACAGGGGAGCGTACTTCTCGTAGGCAGCAATGTAGGCAGCCTTGGCGGCATCTTGGCTCAAGCCCTTGTTACCGTTCCAGGCGTTCCACTTGGCGGAGCCCTTAATGTCAATAGCGCTGGGCTTGGAGATGTTGCAATCACCAGCGGTAGCTTGCTTGAAGAGACCGTAGAATTCCAAGAAGACATCATTGGGGGGAGTCTTGGTGAAAGACTTGGCTTTTTCTTGGGCGGTGTTGAACTGCAATGAGAAAAACAAACCAAATGTATTCACAGTGTCATTTTATGTTCAATAGGCCATTAAAACTTACGTCCATGTTTAGTTCAGATTCTAAAGGTCCAGCAGGAATTGGGAATAAAAATTAAAGAAAATTTTCTTTTATTAAAATTCTTTGTTGTAAAATTAAATATACACAATTTCTCTTACCACTTGCGTTAGCGACCAAAGTGTTTGAATGAATGTTTTAATTTCCCCAAATATGGTCAATTTATACCTTAAAAAATTTTAGTGATATGATGGCTTATCATATGGCTTATCATAGCCATGATAATACGTGTACTTCCAAGTTTTATGATGATTTTGTCAAAGAACTTTTAAACTTTCTCATGATAAGTGTAAAACATATTGATAAACTGCCTGTTAAAATCAATAAAATTTGTTACTAAACATAAGACATAACAGTGTTCTAGCACCCCATAGAGTAAGTAGGTACAGAGGGTCATTCGGTCGGCTGGGTGACTAATGTCACCTGTCGGTGATAAAGTTTAATTGCACCCTACTGATATTTTAACAAGCGTGGGTTACGTATTAGCTTGTTTTAATTATGACCATAATTGTCCAAAGGTTACTTGGGCAATTGTTCCACCCTCAATTAAACTATAAAATAACCCCACTGTCAGTTTGTTAGTATTTGTTACCACAAGTCGAAAATTGGTAACCAATTTATTATAAGTTTCACAGAAATTGTATTCAGCTCATTGGTACAGTCGAAAGCTTAAGCATAAGTGGGGGCATATTTCTGGTACACGGCAACATAGGCCTGTTTGGCTTCATCCGAGGACATACCCTTGTTCTTCATCCAGGCATCGTATTTAGCCTTGCCAGTCAAATCAGTTACACCGGGCTTGGCAATGTTGCAATCACCAGCGGTAGCCTGTTTGAAGAGACCATAGAATTCCAAGAAAATATCATTGGATGGCTTCTTGGTGAAAGCTTTGGCTTTTTCGCAGGCAGTGTTGAACTAAAATGAAGGAACAGATTTTAAATCGTATACCAATTTTTCTTTGCAAATTTTCTATACTTACGTCCATGTTAGAGTAGAAGTTTTGGTGCTGATTCCTTAGCTTTTGGCAAAAGTGCAAATGCAACTGATATTTTGCTGCATAATGTCCAAGGTTTTTATAGCAAACTACTGTGATTCGATTTTGCCCAAATTGCGACATCATATCGCCCCCCTCGAAGGGATTTCCTATAATATAACTAAATCTTATCACGGCGCTAGATTATACAGTTTACAAATAAATCGATTGTAAATTTTAAGAAATTTTGATTTATTAATAAGATTATGAAGTGATGATGTCGTAAACGTTACTTTGTGGGCCATTCATTGTTGAGGGTTGAAGTAAAGAAGAAATATGATAGGCATTGATCAATATGTCTAGAAACGAACAAATTTTGTAAATATAGCTGCTTAATACGTAAACTGAGGGATTTTCCATTGGGTAATCTATTTTTATGGCATATCATACGATAGCTGAAAATAAATTTGGAAAATAAAATTGTTTTTATACTAGTAAGCAAGCCACACATTCCAATAATGTATGAACGTTCGTAGAAATAAAAAGTCAATTGTATAAAATATATATTGTAAGAAAACTGTACCCACAAGGCAATAGTTCACGATATGTTTAATTATACCGAGCTACAGTCAATTAGAACTTGAGAAGTGATCTAGTGCATGTTGTATAGGTCTGGTCGTGTACAACATGCATCCGTATACCAAATTTCCCAAACACCATTAAAATCATGAATTAAGGTAAAAAATTGGTTTATCCGGCAGTCAGTCACTCATCGCGCATATATTAATTTTCATTTGTAAAAATTCATTACTGATATGACCTACGCGTTCTTTAAAGATGCTAATGATGTTCACTAACTTAATCAATTTTTTGTAATGGTTCTTCTTCACAATTTCACGAATTTTCGGGAGCAACGTACGGTTACGACGAAATTCAGCAAACCACTTAATATACTGTCGTAACTGTTATCAAGCCATTAATTTTAGTAAATGGCTGAGGTAGCATCACTTCAAGTCCAGTTACTTGAGAACGATTAGATGAAATGCCATGAAACATTGACAGTATTAGGTAAGGTTCATACTAGAGTATACAAACATTCGACTTTTTTGAAAAACCGGTTTCGGTTATATTCGAAATTTACATAATTTCAAAAACTCGGTTTTCGAATACTTAATTAAGAAAAAACCGGGTAACCGGTTATTTTTCGAGTTTTTTATTTGTGCACAAAAACAAGAAAAAGTGTTACTATTATGAGCAATTTAATTTAGAAATGTTAAAAATGGCGTATGGAAGGCAGCGTTTAACAGAAAAACATGTCTAAATCTAATTCTAATATTAATTAGATAAAAATCATGTAATATAAGCCAATTATTGGGCATTTGAAGCCAGCAAATTTTTAAGGGCGGAATAATTCCTTTACGGGATGAAAGACTTAGATGAGTATATCACTGATGAAGTTTTCAGTTTAACCCATAATAGACATTGAAATAGGCACTTAACACTACGTTTCTTACCCTTATTGCTTTAGTGCATTTTCGATATCAGATGTCTGCAATAAAATTTAACGATAATTTTTTTATGGAACTTTTATGGCACTGTCTATTTTGAATTGTTACGTGCCCGTTTCGTACCTGTTTCAAGAAATGTCAGAAAAGTATCTTCAAATAGGACTTTACAACATTCAAATGCTCTACAAAAATGCTTCTCGGAAAATTTCACATGGGGTGTTGTAAGACCAAAATCAATATCTCCAACTTTTACTACTCATTATACCATCATCCATAAGGATGAGGGTATATATCATTTGATACGACCAAAAAGTGTAACACATAGAAAGAGCCACTTTAGACCCTAGGTTTCTTTGAACCAAATTCGATTCAGGGCCTTTTAAGTCGTTTGAGCCATGTCCGTCTGTCTGTCTGGCTGGTACGCACGATAATTTTCGAAAGACGCAACCAAATGTTTTGAAATTTTGCACGAGTTAATATTTCCCCAAAACTACTTACGGTATTGCAAATGGGCTACGTGGCCCCGCCCCTTCTGGTACCTCTTATACAAATACATCATTCCGCCCACTTTAGAAATCGAGTAATCTGGTATCCACGCCCCATCTGGTACCTCCCATAGACATCTGGTACCGCCCACTTTAGAAATCGATTAATATTATAAATATACCTAACGCGATCGTGCCCAAATTATGTATTTAGTAAAGTTTAAGCAGGAAAAAGTTTTAGAGAATCTGGTGTTTAAACACGACCCTTCTGGTACCTCCCATACAATTGTATCACTTCGCCCACTTTAGAGATGGAGTAATAATATCAATATACTCGACACGATCGTGCCCGTGTATTTTGTTAAAACAGGATAAAGTTTTGGAGGAAAAATCGGAATTCTAGCGACGCCCCTTATGGTACCTCCAATACAAATGTATCTTTTCGCCCACTTTAGAGATGGAGTAATAATATCAATACACCCAACGCGTGCCCAAATTCTGTATTTAGTAAAGCTACAACAGGATAAAGTTTAGGAGAAATAATCTGGAAGTCTAGACACGCCCCTTCTGGTACCTCCCATACAAATGTACCACTACCCTACTTTAGAAATCGAGTATAATATCAGTATAACAGAAAATTTTTTGTCGTACAGAGGGTGATGGTATAAGTAAGTCGGGTTGCCCGACTGAAACTTTCTTACTGGTTTTGTTTCTTTTCATTCAGAGTATGAAGTTTGTCATTGTTTTAGCACTTATTGATATCAGATGCCTTCTATGAAATTTAACGATTATTTTTGTTGTGAAACATTTAAACTCTCTATCTGGACTCCTTACGTGCCCTTTTTCGTTCTTATTTCAAGAAAAGTGTCGTAAAATGGGACTTTGGAACAATAAAATATGCTACTAAAGATGTTGCTTAGAAAAATTTTTGGGGCTGTTCTAAGGCAAAAGATCGATATCTTCAACTTTTCATGATTTCAGAAAACCGGTAAAACCGACCTCAAAAAACCGGTTAAACCGGTTATTCGAAAATCGATATTTTGTAAAAACCGGCTGACGGTTTTCAACAAAAAAACCGGTTTGTCGGTTTCCGGTTTCGGTTTTGTATACTCTAGTTCATACTCTAGAAATGATACAGATTTTTTAGACCAAAGACTTTTCAGCTCATGTGGTTGGTAATTTGTAACAATTTTGATGTACTTATTACTTATTATATTCGGCACAGCTTGTTGGTCCGTTGAAAATTCTTTTCTTTTCCACAACAATGCCCACATGTTGCGACTGTACTCCATTACCATCGTATATAATGTTTTGAGAAACCTAACGTCTACAAGGCTTAAAACGTATATGTTGACGAACAGATACGAGGGCTGCTATATATATTTCTGGCCTAGGCAACAATAAGTGTTGCCAGGTGCAATCTGATATTTCCATTGGAAAGGTTGACATTTTTTAGCATAACATCACTCAGAACGTGTTGTCATTTAATCGTGAATTGTTAAACTTACAGAGCTTTGAACAATTCAATTCCGTTAAAAAAATGGAATTGACACGTGAGCATTTTCGTGCGATCATTTTTCACAACTTTCGACGTGGATTATCCAGACAAGAGTGCATCGATGAACTTAAGTCTTTGTATGGTGATCAAGCACCATCATATAGCACCGTGAAAAACTGGTATAACGAATTTAATCGTGGTCGCAGTTCGCTCAACGACGAATTCCGTGAAGGTCGTCCAAAAACGTCCGTTGTGCCAGGGAACATTGATGCCGTGCGTGAACTAATAATGCAAGATCGTCATGTGACATACCGGGAGATAGAGGCATCCTTGGGCATTTCTCCCACCAGCATACATTCGATATTACATAAACACCTGACCGTAAAAAAGGTTTGTTGTCGTTGGATCCCGCACAATTTGACAATCGCTCAAAAAAAGGCTCGTGTCGATTGGTGCAAAGAAATGTTGAAAAAATACGATCGCGGTGCTTCAAAAGATGTTCATAAGATCGTCACAGGTGACGAATCTTGGATCTATGCGTATGAGCCCGAAACAAACAAATCGACCGTGTGGGTCTTCGAAGACGAGCCAAATCCAACGAAAGTTGTTCGTGGAAGAAGCACTTCGAAGCAAATGGTCGCCTGTTTCTTCGGCAAAACTGGTCATGTGGCGACTGTTCCGCTTGAGCAACGAAGGACGGTCAATTCTGAGTGGTACACCACAATTTGTTTGCCTGAAGTCTTCGGAGAAATTCGAAAAACAAACAAGAGAAGACGAATCATTCTTCACCATGACAACGCTAGCTCTCACACATCGGCTCAAACCAGCGCCTTTTTGACCGGCCAAAACGTCGAATTGATGGGTCATCCGCCGTACAGCCCTGACTTGGCACCCAATGACTTCTTTTTATTCCCGCACATCAAGAAAAAAATGCGTGGTCAACGATTTTCGTGCCCAGAAGATGCTGTTGAAGCGTTCAAAAACCATGTTTTGGAGGTGTCTCAATCGGAGTGGAAAAAGTGCTTCGACAATTGGTTTGAGCGCATGCAAAAGTGTATAAATCAGGCTGGAGAATACTTTGAAAAACAATAAAACAATTTTTGGTGATAAATATTCGCATTTTCATTATTAGGCCAGAAATATATATAGCAGCCCTCGTATACTCAAACTTTCCCGTAAGACACAAAATTACTTACTTAACCGGTATGGCAAATTTAGTATTCTTCCATTACACAGGGTAGACCAAAAGTCTTTGTACTTTTGTACGGGCCTAACATCCCACAAGTCGTACCAAAAAGTGAGTTTTCGTGGGTGTAACTTTAGGTTCCCAATTTTGTTTACTGGCATATCCCTTGAACCCGAAATAGTTATGTTTCGTCTCTGGTATTATATAGTAAAATCAAGTCTGGTGGGTTCAATTCTTGAACGAGTTGCGTGAAATTAGTCAATTTGTTTTATTAACCAGTAAGAAAGTTTCAGTCGGGCGGGTACACTTTATTGCTCGATTTCTAAAGTGGGCGGAGTGGTACATTTGTATAGGAGGCACCAGAAGGGGCATGTCTAGACTTTCAGATTTTTTCTCCAAAACTTTATTCTGTTATAACTTAACAAAATACAGAATTTGGGCACGATTGTGTCGAGTGTATTGATATTATTACTCCATCTCAAAAGTGGGCGGAGTGGTACATTTTTATGGGAGGTACCATAAGGCGCGTCGCTAGACTTCCAATTTTTTATTCATTTCATTCATTTTTTTTCAGTCTATGGACTGAAAACTTTAGTTTCCCAATGCGGCAATTTTGTTTGCTGGCATATCCCTTGAACCCGAAATAAGTTTCGTCTCTGGTATTCTATAGTAAAATCAAGTCAGGTGGGTTCAATTCTGGAATGAGTTGCGTAAAATTAGCCAATTTGTTTCATTAATCAGTAAGAAAGTTTCAGTCGGGTAACCCGACCTACATATACCCTCACCCTCAGTAAGAAAAAAAATTTCTATTATATTGATATTATTACTCCATCTCTAAAGTGGGCGGAAAGGTACTTTTGTATGGGAGGTAGGGGCGTGGCTAGACTTCCAATTTTTTTTCCAAAACTTTATCCTTTTATAGCTTTTCTAAATACAGAATTTGGGTATGATCCCGTTGGGTGTATTGATATTATTACTCGATTTCTTAAGTGGGCGGAATGATGTATTTGTATGGGAGATACCAGGGGGCGGGGCCATGTATCCCATTTGCAATACCGTAAGTAGTTTTGGGGAAGTATTACCTGGTGCAAAATTTCAAAACATTTGGTTGCGTCTTTCGAAAGTTATCGTGCGCACCAGCCGGACAGCCAGACAGCTGAAACGACTAAAAAAGTCATGAATCGAATCGAATAAAGGTAATAGAGCAGTTAAAAAATATTTGAATAAAATTTAAAAAAAAAAAAATTTTGGCTCTGGAACTATTCAAAGTGGTGATAAGTACGCCAAATAAATTGATTTTGTAGTTTCGTTCGAAATACTTTTCTACGTGCGGCTTCTGATACATAAATTCCTGTTGTTGCTGCCATTAAAGAAGAAGAAGTTTCGTTCGTGATTAGTTGAACCAAAATAGTGTTCAAAATTGCGTTTGTGGACGGAATTAAATAGCCTTATATTTTTTCATTGTCGGCTCCCCTCGAATGTTGTTGACAGCAACTTCGCAGTATTACTGTCGAGTCAATCGGCATGTCTAGTAAGAGCTTCGCAAACAATGACGTTCGCATTCGTCGATAAACAAGTAGGTGCCGTTAGTTGTGAATATAAAAATAGAAAGCGTATTAATTCACAACAACGCGAGAAGCTATCCCATACCTCATTCATGGGGTGTAAAAGGAAAATTAGTTTTTTTCGTATATTTTTTGAACAACTAAAGTGGGATACAAATTTGGTTTTGTTTATTTTATTATAAATCTTAAAAATTTTTGTTAAATAACTTTTTCAAATATCAATATTTATAAATTTCTTCAATTTAGATTAAAAAATAAAAAAACATCATAAAATTCAGTAAAATATTTTTTCATAACAATTTAGCTTTAACTTTAATCTACTAGAAAATTTCAAAATCTTCTCCTATTTTTTTTCTATTCATTCTTAACTTATTATTTAAAAAATTACATAAATTACATATTTTTCCTTTTTTTCCAAATATGAATTACTTTTTGCTAATTTTGTTTAATTTACTTAGTTAATTTAAAGCGACATTAAATATTTGCAATTAAAAAAAAATGGCACACTTATTAGTCGAAATGATCAGTTGTGTACTTGCGTAAAGTTAGTTTGCAGTGCGACGATCTCTTACCAGAGCGCATTAAATAAAAAAATCTAAAATTTTAGATAAATCAACGAAAATGTTGGATTATCGAAAAAAACAGTTTTTTAGACAGTTTCATTAATCGGGTTAGATTAGAATACAGAATTTGGCACGATTGCGTTGGGTGTATTGATATTATTACTCAAATTCTAAAGTGGGCGGAGTGGTACATTTGTATGGGCGGTACCAGAAGAGACGTGGTCATGTAACCCATTTCCAATACCGTATGTATTTTTAGGGAAATATTAACCTATGTAAAGTTTCTAAACTATAAGTTACGTCTTTCGAAAGTTATCATGCGTACCAGCCGGACAGACAGACGGATTTGGCTAAAACGACTTAAAATTTCATAAATCGAATTTGGTTCGAGGAAACATTGGTTAAAGTGGTTCCTTCTATGTGTTACACTTTTGGGTCGTATCAAATGATATATACCCTCCTACCGTAGGGTGAGGGTATAAATATTAATATGATTTTTCTACACAGAATGAAGTATGAATAAACGAACAATTATTGACTCACAAATAACGTTTTTTGAGTTAGCCTGGTCTTGCATCAAATGGCCGATATGACAACAGAAGCTCGTTAAACAATTTCCTACTATTACCACTCTTCTCATTACCTAGAAATTTACAACCTCATTCTTGAAGCATTATCAAGCTTGTTTAAAACATTCTCAAAATTGCGGCTGTTTTATTAGACCTTGATTTGAGGTCACAAAAAATGCACCCTTTTAAATGTTAATCACGATTTTGAAAATTGCTAATATTGGTTTCACAATGTAGCAGTCACCATCCTTTAAAAGGGATCCTAGTAGTTCTCCTTGTTGTTTTTGAGTTATTAGATATGCCTTATTTTGAATCTTTACCGTCGAAATTATCATCGCCGTCAGTATTCAATCTTATAGCGGCAGGCGCAGTAACCTCTTTAACACCTTCTTTTATATACATAGGTTCTTTTGAAGCATATCTTCCACTCCACACAGATAAACTTTTTTTATCCTGGATATGAAGCATAGAAAGTTATGTTTTTTCGACGTTCATTAAAGCGTACTATCTTAACCTCGGAGTTGACTATCAATTCCTTGGAGACATGAAGCATTCATGGTCCCTATAGTCATCACTTTTATCGTCTACAGTTTTTTTTTCTACTTAATTGACCAGGCTGAACGCAGAAAAGAGAGCACAATTGTGTTGCTGAGACAATTAACATCTATGATTTTATAAAAAAGGACTGTTTCCAAATTATATATGTTTAACTAAATTTTTATTTTATTTACACAATGATGTTTGAGATGAGCGCTATATTCCTTTAGTAACCTTAAGCATATTGGGGAGCATATTTCTCATAGGCAGCAATGTAGGCAGCCTTGGCGGCATCTTGGCTCATGCCCTTGTTGGCATTCCAGGCATTGAATTTAGCAGAGCCCTTAATATCAACAGCACTGGGCTTGGAGATATTGCAATCACCAACGGTGGCTTGTTTGAAGAGACCGTAGAATTCCAAGAAGACATCATTAGGGGGAGTCTTGGTGAAGGACTTGGCTTTTTGTTGGGCGGTGTTGAACTAAAGACAAACAAGGAATTTGTTATTTCAAAAACACTTTACAATTCACTTGAACTACTTACATCCATTATTGTTTTAGTTAAGTTGATCTTACTTCCAAATACGTTGGTAAAGTACTAATACTTATTTGGCCCAGTTTTGGCAAATTTATAGCAAAATTTGCAATTTGCGAAAAATATTATGGCATTGTGGACATAAGTGTATATAATCTTTACGATTCTTTTCAATTCTTTTCTGTTTCTATTATATTTATCTTTTTGATAAATGTTCAAATTGATATACATACATAGAACGTTATGAGTGTTCTTCTAGATTAATAATTGCATTTGGTTTTATATTTGTTAAACCGTTGGACTTTGTTGCATCAACCGCTTTTCTTAGATTAAGGCGATGACAACATTTATTGGCTAAGAAAACGGAGTCTTTTAGTTGAGCCTTCCAACTTTAAAGGCACACGTCAGCTGCCCCCTTTTTTTTTAGGTAAAACCACCGCTTGTGCCATTAATTGGTTGTTATATTAGTTTTTAGATAACCGATAAGATATTGATGGACTAATTGAAAGCAATTAATTAGCAATAGTTAAGTTTAGCATGACAACTACGGAGGTTAGGAAAAAAGGCTGTTGTTACAAAAAGAGGTGAACTTGAAAGTATAGAGGTTTTGCTAGCCACCTAAGGGGTATAATAAGCGAAAAAAATTTCTATAATTAACTTACTTACTTACTTAAGTGGCCCATTACAACTTACGAACGTGGTTCATAAATTTGAGGCCTGAAGTATTAAAGAATTCCACACGCTTTGGTCTTCTGCGTGCGTTCTCCACTTAGTCCTACCAGATGGTGGCACGTCGCCTACCACTTGGTTCTTCCAACGAAGATAGGGTCTCCCTGCTCTGCGCCGTTCTTCAGGTTCGCCTTCAAACACTTTTCTCGCTGGATCATTTACATCCATCCTGGCAACATGTCCCAGCCATCGTAGTCGTTGCATTCTGACTCTTTTAGCTACGTGGATGTCGTGGTAAAGCTCATACAGCTCATGGTTCATCCGATGGCAAAACTCGCCGTCGACACAGATAGGTTTTTCGAAGACTTTTCTCTCGAATACTCCCAGGTTTTGTATGTCCGTTGTCGTAGGCACCGATGATTCGGCAGCATACAACAGAACGGGTAAGATTAGCACCTGTTATAGCTGTTTCTTAGTATACCGAGATAAGGTGGTGTTACATTAGTTCTGCCGAAGTCCGTAAAAATATCTCTTGGCGAGCACTATTCTTCGCTTGATTTCCTGACATTATTATTTCTTATTGACGGAAGATCTGAGGTAGTTTAATGCATCTACTACCTTAAAACAAATGTCAACGTTCACGGTGCGTCCCCATCGAGATGACTCTTTGTTTGTCGAAATCATTGTTTTTGTTTTGTCCTCATTGACCACTTAACCAATTTTTGCTGACTCCTTTTCTAGTGATGAGAAAACTGCAGTAACATTCCGCAGATTTAGGCCAATGTTGTCTATATCATCGGCATAGGCTGGTGGCATGTGGCTTTTGTGGTATATGGTGCCAGACATGTTGACACCAGCCTTTCTCATCACCTTCTCCATAACTTTATTAAATAGTGTACAGGACAAGCTATCGCCCAGCCTGAGACCTGTTTTCGTGTTAAATAGTTCAGACTGATCTTTACCAATCTTAACCGAGAATTTGGTGTTATCCAAGGTACATCTGCAAAGTCGAATTAGCTTTGCAGGAATACTCAGACATGGCCTCATATAGCCTAACCCTTATCGAAGAGTCGAAGACAGGTTCGTAGTCGACAAAGAAGTGGAAGATGTCGATCTGCTTTTCATGAGTTTTTTTTCTAGGATTTGACGTAAGGTAAATATTTGATCAGTCGTAGATTTACCAGGTCTAAAGCCGCACTGGTATGGTCCAATTGGTTTTTCTACAATTGGCTTTAGACGTTCAAACAATATGCTTGAAAGGACCTTGTACGCAATTGGTAATAGGCTTATTCCAAGGTAGTTCTTACATTCACTACGATCTCCTTTCTTGTATATGGGACATAACAAACTGAGACTCCAATATTCGGGCATGCTCTTCTCCAGCCAGATGTTCTCCATGAGCTGATGCATGCTGCTAATCATCTCCTCCCCGCCAGCCTTAAACAATTTAGCAGGGAGACCATCGGCTGCAGCTGCTTTGTTGTTTCTAAGGCGGGAGATTGCCACACGTATCTCGCTCTGGCTCGGAGGAGGAAACTGAATACCATCATCATGGATTGGAGCGTGGTCTTCTGGACTGGTGTCCGTTTTCAGTAAACTTCTGAAATGATCTCTCCACATCTTCAGAACGTTATCCGGGTCCGTCACTGCGGAACATCGCTGTCCTTGCAGGAGGGCAACCGCGTTCCACGCATTCTTGCCTTAACTCTCTGGCAGAATTTTCAGGCTTCCCCTCTACTTCGGAGCATCTTCTTCAGCTCCTTCTTTTTCCGTCTAAAAAGACTAGTTTCCCCTCGTATCTTCTCCCTGTGCCTTTCACGAACAGCTCGCGTTGCCATTGGCTGCAGTTTTGCCCTATATGCAGCATCCGTTGGCCTCGTGGCATTGCGACATCCATCATCGTACTAGGCATCTTCTTGAGACGGCTTTGAGTACCCAAGTACGCTTCTCGCAGTCCGTTCTATAGAGTCGGCTATATATTGCCAGCATTCCCCAGCAGTGGAGCATTCCGCAGTAGTTGAGTTAGGTGGTTGGAGTAGGCGTCCGCTACCTCTGTGGTCCGCAGTTTACCGATGTCCAGCTTTCGTTGTGCCTGGTTACGTACGTTTTTCGCCATGCTTAGCCTTGTGCGTACCTTTACTGCGGTAAGGAAGTGATCGGAGTCAATGTTCGCACCCCTGATCACCCATACGTCCAGAACACTCGATGCGTGCTCTCCGTCGACTACCACGTGATCTGTGGGTGGTACCAGAAAGGGCGTGGCTAAACTACCACATTTTTTTTCTAAACTTTATATGGTCCAATTGCTTGAGCTTTACTAAATATAGAATTTGGGCACGATCACGTTGATTCTATTAATAATATGAATCGATTTCTAAAGTGGGCGTAATAATATATTTGTATGGGAGGTACCAGAAAGGGCGTGGTAATGTAGCCCATTTGCAATACCGTAAGTAGTTTTGGAGAAATATTAACTAGTGTACAGTTTCAAAACATTTGATTGCGTCTTTCGAAAGTTATCGTCCGTACGAGCCGGACAGCCAGACGGACATGGCTCAAACGACCTAAAAAGTCGTTAATCGATTTTGGTTCAAAGAAACCTAGGGTCTAAAGTGACACCTTTTATGTGTTAATCAACCGTAGGGTGAGGGTATAAAAAGTTTGCGGTTTCGAAGCAAAAACAGACAGTTATGTCAGTTTACTGATATAAATATGTATATATTTCTTTGGAAAGGTCTAAGATTCGTCTTTTTTTTTAAACCGTTAAGAAATCAAAACTCGATTAACAATGGATTGAGTTACAAACTTTTATGGATGTTTAACTGTAAGTCAAGATTTTGTTGTTGTTAGGGAACTTTGGTATACAGATTCTTCATATTGTAATCGACCAGACCCACAACAAACATTAGGTCACTTCCAAGTTCCTTAAAATTTTTTTTCATTCTGTAGCAAAGTGTTGTGACAAAATTTTTATAAAACTTGGGCATATGAATTTTATAAAATTTTAGAAAAAAATCTCAATAAATCTAACGCCTAAGACCCCTTGCCTTGAGCTTATTTCACTACACTTGCCGTTTCTGGATGTGTTACTAATCAGGTTGTCAAGCAACTCAATTCTGGTCATTTAATCATTTTCAATTAGTACATCATCAATATCTTATCGGTTTGTGAAATCTACATTTAAACAACTATAACTTTGACGCGTGTTAAAAAGTTTCTCAACTCATCCAATTAGTTTCACCACGTTAATAAGCTTATGCAGCTACTGTTATCTACAGACCAGTAGAGTGCAACAAAGTCCATCTTCTAACAGAAAAGTTATTGTTGTAAGCAATAATATTGTTTTTGTATAAGATACTATTCATGGGGGTTAGTACATATAATAATATTTATCAGAAATTTAATAGACAAATAGAAAAAAAAACTCTCCAATCATAAAGATAATGTTTAGCCACAGTTCGATAAAAAAATTAATTTTCGCACATAAGAAATTTGCTATAAATTTGCCAAAATTTGGCAAAATTATTATTAGTACTTTACCAACACATTTGGAAGTAAGATCACCTTAACCTAACCAACAATGGATGTAAGTAGTTGAAGTGAATTTTAATGTGTCTTTTATATAACATATGCCTTGTTTGTGATTAGTTCAACACCGCCCAACAAAAAGCCAAGTCTTTCACCAAGACTCCCCCCAATGATGTCTTCTTGGAATTCTACGGTCTTTTCAAGCAAGCCACCGTTGGTGATTGCAATATCTCCAAGCCCAGCGCTGTTGATGTTAAGGGTTCTGCTAAGTTCAATGCCTGGAATGCCAACAAAGGCATGAGCCAAGATGCCGCCAAGGCTGCTTACATTGCTGCCTATGAGAAATATGCTCCCCAATATGCCTAAGTTTGTTGGAGGAATATTGCGCTCATCTCAAATGTCGTTGTGTAAATAATTTATTGAATTAAATGGAAGAATAAAATTTTGTGAAACAGAAATACTTGATGTTAAGGTATTATTTGAAACTTAAAAAAAACTTAATTTCCATTTACATTCCATTATTAATGGCTAGACGGGGGGAAAATAGGACAATATGCAAGATTACATTTTTAACGAAACATGAAATTAGTGATCGGACTTTCACATTAAGGTCTTACCTTTTGATATAAAAAGTTGTGGCACTGTTGACCGTGTCACGCTTAAAATTTGTAATTTTTTGCATTAGCAACTTTAAACGATAAATTTTTTAATCTTAATATGCTTTGCAAAACTATTGGGGCCGGTCGTGGCTTGATGGTTAGAACATGCGACTACCATGCGGGAGATCCATGGTTCGATTCCTTTATCCAGTCATCGCCATTTTTCTTTCATAGCCCTCGATGTTGTCGACAGCATCTTCGCAGTATAGTGTCGAGTCAATCGGCATGTCTAGTAAAAGCTTCTCAAATTGTAACGTTCCCATTCATCGATAAATAAGTAGGTGCCGTTAGTTGTAAACCTAAAAATTAAAAGCTTGTTTATTCACAACAAAGCGAGAAATTATCCCATACCTCATTCATGTGGTATAAAGGAAAATTAAGTTTAAGTTTTTAAGAGAAAGACTTAGGTCGCAAATCCTGGATCCCAAATACCCGACAATCGGTCTAACATTTCCATTTGCATGCCATCGTTGAGAAGTGGGAAGGCTTGTCGCATTTGGGTAAGATTACACGTTTCTATTTTAAGACTCACTCTACAGAACATACAAGTTAATGACGAATCCGATCGGCAGCCATACGTGAAGCTTTTACTAGGCATGTGGAGTGAGTCGATCATAGATCACGAGATATAGAGATGACTGGACTCCAGGTCAACTGCACGATAGGTCAAGGTCAATCACGATACGGTCGGGCCATTATAGGATAACTTAGGCGGCTCCTAACTTACTCGATCTAAAGTGGTTTTCAATAAGGGCGGGTCGATGCTGCAGTGGCATAAAACCACTTGTGTGTGTGATATTACCTGAATTATTTTTTCAACTTGAAATGACTCTTATATGCCACTATGGATATAATATAACTTAGTTTAAATTTTGACCACGGCTTCTCACCGGTGGCATGGATCCGAGAATAATTGATGTAGATATCAGATCATCTCTTAAAGCGAAAGGCTCAACATGCCTACAGAAGGGTTAATCCACACAAGCTGCTTTAAATTCGATAGCCAGTCTGATATAAATATCCCTAAGCTATAAGGAATACGCACTCGCTGCCTTCCTGGACATCGAGGGAGCTTTCTATAAGGTCAAACCTAAATCTGTAATTGACTCATAAAATTTAGGCGCATTGGATCTAGAAGAAAAAAGAAGAAGGATAAGTACTCTCTCCACTACTATGGAATCTCAACATCAGTACTCTTCTGAAGACGATGGAAAAAGCGTGCTGCATAACCGTGTCATATGCGGATGACGTATCACTAATAGTGCTATGATCTCTGCTGATATGGTATTATAACTGTGGACTGGGTGTAAACCCGAACAAAACCGAACAGATGCTATTCAATCGGAGATACAAAATCCCTTAATTTGCCAAACTCAGCTAAAATGGAGTCACACTTTTACTTTCTGGTTGCCTGAGCTCATATTTGACAGTAAACTGAATTGGAGGTCAAGACTAGCAAAGCTGCAACGGCTTTATACTGCTGCAAAAGGGCAATCGGCCTCAACTATGGAATTAGCCCAACAAATTTAAACTAGTTATATGACTTTGTTATCTTATTTTAGGGTTCGGCAGTTTGCTGGCATGCGCTGGAGAGGGCGATCCAAAGAAATTCGAACAAAACAGGGGCACTTAGAACTACTCTAACTATGGCACTATTTATGATCCTGATCTGGTAACTCACGGACATTATAGCGTGGCAAATAGCAGCGTTTAGACGCCACGAGAGCATGGATACATAGCAACATATGGCCATGCCAAAGTTCTAGACTTAATCAATGTGAGGTGTTACACGGATTACACAAAACCAAAACCTGTTTTCGATGTGGGTATTATAAGGAACATCCCGGTTAGGTCCTACTATGATGATAATGATAATGCCCTACACTTTGGGGAGGATGTTATCCTAATTTTCACGGACCGTACGAGACTAAGGAGACCGGCCGTGGCATAGTGGTTAGGACACGCGATTACAATGCGGGAGATCCGGTTCGATTCCCGGCTTCAGTCGTCTACATTTTTCTTTTATTGCCGGCCCCCTCGATGTTGTCGACAGCAACTTCGCACTATAAGTGTCGAGTCAATCGGCATGTCTAGTAAAAGCTTCTCAAACAGTGACGTTCGCATTCGTCGATAAACAAGTAGGTGTCGTTTGTTGTGAATCTAAAATAGAAAGCGTGTTAATTTACAACAACGCGAGAAGCATCCCATACCTCATTCATGGGGTGTAAAGGGAAATTAAGTTTTTTTTTTTAAGTACGAGATTAAGGAAAAGAGTTGGCTGTGGAATCTTTTTGGAGGACTTGAATTTTCAACTTTTGATCAGGCTATCGGATCACTCATATTCATGTATCTACTGATAGTGAAGCGACTATCAGATCCCAGGAGAACGTGAACACCACTTTGAGAAATGTTCGCGAATGCCGGTAGCCTCTGGAGGTCACCCTCACAAGGGTTCCAGGACATGGGGACATATATATAACAGTAACCAAAGGGCCGATACATTGGCAAAGGCCGCCACCACCGTAAACTCGGGCGAATTTTATGATCACAGTGGTGTTCTTCTCATAGGGGGAAACAGCTAATTACGGTAAAAACTAGCACTTGCACAGCGACCAACCAAACTTGCCCTTCCATGGATAAACATAGTACTCGATTTGCGCTGAGCCTATCTAGAAGCCATCTGAGGAACATCATAGCTGTAATAACTACCCTACAACGATTTTTGTAGAAACAGCAATGATGAGGAAGAAGAGGAGACCTGAGGAGACTGCCCTGCTTTTACTAACCTGAGATATGAAAAATTTGGTCATCGGACACTTGTGGACAATACCTGTCTATCAGTAGTCGATTTGCTTAACATCCATGCTTTCATCAGAGCAACGAAATAGCTTGAGGGCGATGTTGACCGAACCGAGTAGGAATAATTGGTGGTATCACAACAGGACTAGGGCACATGTAAGATATGATGAAGTCGACTGCCGATTTAACCTAACCTAAGTCTACTTTCAACACTTGGTCATCCAAAGTCAATTTGAGGATTTTCTTCGAACTATCAGCCATTTCATTGGGTTGTCCACGAATATCTTGTAATGTTTAGTGCCGTAGCATCTACGACTTATTTTAGTCCTGTAGAATTCCAGATTGTTACATGGAATTTTTGTATATTTTTTTTAATAGAGTTATACTACCTAACCTGCATGTCAGGCATATACGATGAACTTAAATCCAACTGACCAGAATGAGGTTTTTGTATAACAGTTTTCCAAATAAAATAAAAAAAAATTTCTATAAAAATATATTTTTCAGCAGCATTTAATAGTCAATAAATATTTAAAACAACAAAGTCTGAGATTGTTGGACGCCGTATTTAACGAACTTAAGCATATTGAGGAGCATATTTCTCATAGGCAGCAATGTAGGCAGCCTTGGCGGCATCTTGGCTCATACCCTTGTTGGCATTCCAGGCATTGAACTTAGCAGAGCCCTTAATATCAACAGCACTGGGCTTGGAGATGTTGCAATCACCAACAGTGGCTTGTTTGAAAAGACCGTAGAATTCCAAGAAAACATCATTGGGGGGAGTCTTGGTGAAAGACTTGGCTTTTTGTTGGGCAGTGTTGAACTAAAACCAAAAAGGCAATTAAAATTTTTAAAATATTTCCAAATAAAACAATACACTCCAAAAACTTACATCCATGGTTGTTTAAGTTAAGGTGATCTTACTTCCAAATTAGTTGGTAAAGTACTAATAATGAAATTCGAACTTAAGCGCTAATTTATAGCAAATTTAAGAATTCGCGTAAATTTTAGACGACGTGTGGTGGTAACTTAATCTTTATGACATATTTTCTTTTCGCATAGATCTATAATTTCCAAACAATTATATTGACCCCCCTATGAATAATGACTTTCTTTTAAGTCTATCATTGCATTCAATTGTTTGTGTTTGTTAAATTGTTGGTTTCAACTGCACTATCATATACATAGTTGATAAAAAAAACTTTGTGGCCTTATGGATATTTATTGGATGGGACAAACCGATTGGGCGAGATAAGCCACCTTATTGGCTGGGCAGGCGGCCGATTGGGCAAGATAAACCACTTTCAAACAGTTGTCCGTTTGGACAACTACCGCCATGGCTAGATAAGAACCGACGTTCTAAAGTTGTTGGAAATAATTGATAAGATGTTGAACGGGTTAATTGAACGCCAATACTTACCAGAAGTGTAGTAATATAGCACACAGAAAAAAAATTAAAAATTATTGAGGGACTAGTGTTGAGTTTATGTAAATAAATTCAGTAAGCCGAAAGTAAGAACTTTTAAAACTTCATGATGGAGATTTGTTATGCCTTTCTTCTACTTACTTACTTACTTAGCTGGTACTTCTATGCAATCCCAGTGGATTATATACCGCACGTAGAAAAATATTATAAGCGCCTCGATCTTCTGCGCTTCTTCTCCAGTTAGTCACACCGAGTTCTGTAAGGTTCTCAGTAACCTGGTCTTTCCAACGGAGTTGTGGTCGCCCTCTTCTGCGCCGTCCATCGAGTTCATTGTCGAAGACTTTTCGAGCGTACAACATGACCTAGCCAACGCAACCGTTGCACCTTAATGCGTTTGACCACGTCAATGTCAGTGTACAGCTCGTACAGCTCATGATTGATACGACGCCGATACTCTCCGTTAACGATGATGGGCCCATATATTTTACGGAGTATTTTTCTCTCGAATACCGCCAGAACCGATTCATCCGCTTGTGTCATAACCCAGGATTCTGAGCCATACATTAGGACAGGTAGAGCCAGTATCTGGTATAGCTGGAGTTTTGTTCGTCGAGAGAGGGCTCTGTCATTGAATCGCTTGCTTAGTCCGTAGTAGCATTTATTTGCAAGCAGGGTTCTTCCCCGGATTTCTAGGCTGACATTATTTTCTTTTTTGATGGCGGAGCCTAGGTAGACAAAATTATCTACCACCTCGAAATTATAGTTGTCAACGTTCACGCAGTTTCCCAAACGAGTAGATTCTTTGTTCGTTGAAACTAATAACTTCGTTTTGTCCTCGTTCACCGTTAGGCCCATTTTCGCTGATTCCTTCTGTATACCTGAGAATGCTGTAGTCACATCCCGCAGTTTTCGACCGATGATGTCTACGTCATCAGCGTACGCGAGTAGCATGTGGCTTTTGTTGAATATAGTGCCACTCGTGTTTACTGCAGCTTTTCTCATTATCATCTCCATCACAATGTTGAAGAGATCGCACGATAGGCCGTCGCCTTGTTTTAGGCCTCGTCTGGTATAGAATGGCTCCGTAAGGTCCTTGCCAATCTTCACTGAAGACTTCGTGTCAGTCAGCGTCATTCCGCAAAGACGTATCAGCTTCGCTGGAATACCAAACTCAGCCATGGCTTCAAGTAATTTCTGCCGTATCGGGCTGTCGAAGGCAGCTTTATAGTCGACAAAAAGATGGTACGTGTCGATCTGTTTCTCTTGGGTCTTTTCCAGGATTTGCCGAAGTGTGAAAATCTGGTCAGTTGTTGATTTTCCAGGTCTAAAGCCACTCTGATAAGGCCCGATCAGGTTGGATAACACTGGCTTTAGTCTTTCACATAGCACACTCGACAGGACCTTATATGCGATGGGTAAAAGGCTGATCCCGCGGTAGTTGGAGCACACACTTGGATCACCTTTTTTCAGCACAGGACATAATACGCTTACATTCCAATCGTCGGGCATGCACTCTTTAAGCCAAACCGTGCGCAGGAGCTGGTGCATGCTCGTTATCAGCTCCTCGCCACCGGACTTGAAGAGCTCTGCGGGCAGACCGTCGGCACCGGCTGCTTTGTTATTTTTCAGCCGCGATATTGCTCTTCTTACCTCGGCTTGACTTGGTGGTGGGCAATCTAAGCCGTCGTCGACAATTGGCGTGATAACTTCACGTGCGCTGCCTTCTGGAACCAACAGTTGCAGTTGCCTTTCTTCTACTACTTGTGTGGAAAATTATTAAACTGACCAAGTGTTAATATTCTCCAGATTTCCTGTTGGAAGTAATGAGAGAACTTTTATTTTTCCCAAAATAAGTTTTATATGGGAGGTACCAGAGGGAGTCGGCCTATATAGTCCACTTTAATTTCTGTGTTAGGTTTTCACAAGCATTGACTTTGATCATAACTATTCTAAACTAGCTGACCGGACAGACTTCGTCCTGCCTAAAGAAGTATTGACTTAAATGTAATTTTTTTGGGTGGAATGACATTCTCATCGAAATTTAACAGAAATTTATTGCAATGCTTTTAATAATACGTATATGAGAGAACCAAAGGAGTGTACATATGCCAATAAGTGGATCTTTCTACACGTGAACATGCAACGTAAAGCTGTTTATGCGAAAAACAGATTTTCGTTTCCAAGTCATGAAAGAAATATTAATTTTCCAAAAATAGATTTTGTATAGTAGGAAGCTAAAGGGGGGTGGAGCTATTATGCCTAATAACAATCCCATAACGATGTTTTTGAAAATATAAATATTGGTAAATTTTCATAAGGATCAGTGAAGATTTACTCGAACTATCCTGACCACCAGCCAGACAGACGGACGTGTTTCAATCGTTTTAAAAAGTCCCAAAACGAATTTGGTCTTTAGATACTTGGGATTCAATTCTTGTCCTATTAATAAAGTTCTAGGTCATTTGCATCAAGTTTAATATAATGTTAAATTGTCCCCTCGATCTACTGCACCCATTTTCCATTGAATTGATCGGCTGAGCATTATTTGTCTGCAATTTGTTGTAACGAGGCCAAGTTTTTCGTTACAAAGAAGCGTTTATTCTAATATTATTGTAGAACATATGCAATAATCGTAAACCCTCTGCCCGAAATGTAAACGAACTCTTGGTCCCTGTATATAAAGCTCAACTTAAAATTTTATTTGTTCCCCCCATAAACATTTCCACTTATCTTTTTCTTTACAGAGGTTCCAGTGTTGACCAGGAAATCAAGAAACCCGAACCCAAGAAATCCGAAAATGAACTGCAATGGGAGGAATTGGTCCGCAATATGGGCAGACCTCTACAACTTTGTGATCTCGATTTTACAGATCTTAATTCCGAGGATGAAAAGGATATTTTGGCACCCAGAGGTGCAGGTCGTGGTGTGCCACCACCACCTCCACCCATGGGCGGTGTAGCGCTACCACCACCCATGATGCCAACCCACATAGTGCTGCCCCCACCCATGATGTCCCAGTCGAACATTAGCAATGGCAGTGGCAGTGGACTCATACCGCCACCTATGTTAAGTTACAGTGGCTACGCCAATTCCAGTCTAACGAACAGTGTTAACAGTTCCATGAACGGGTCGATAAATGGTGATATGAATACCATAAGGAAAAACAAGAAAACGGTAAGGAAATTCTCTCACAGAAAAGAAAGATATATAATTTGGGTAAACATCCCAGCAAACAAAATGCTCAGAAATCGGTATGACAGTCGGTACTAAAAGTAGTTACGGTACGTATGGAGTAGTTACTAAAAACGAACGCAACTGAGGGCAGTCTGATGTTATGTACGACATGTCGTAGCGACGTCTAAACGATTCGGACTGATATCTAACCAGATATCTAAAGAATTTCGGATGTTCTAGCCGACACGTCGTACCGTTTTCTGCCCGAAATCTTAAAAATATCTTCCGATATCGTATCCGAATTCTGACCGAAATCGTTACTAAAAACACATAAAGTGGTTGACACGATGTCTGACCTACGCTTCTGAGGAAAATCTTACACTGTACATTTTTCAGCTCATTGATTTGGGACTCATAGCCTAAAACGTGACAATTTCCCATATTCGATACTTATTAACTTCAAATCGATATTAAATTATTATGGTATGTTACTTGACAAATCGAATGATGCAGAACATATTGTTTTTGGGGCTACTTTCACGAGCAGTTCTCAGAGTTGAGGCCCAAAATCAAAATCATCGAAGGAAAATCTAAAGCGAAATTCCTTGCCTTGAACAACAATTTATTGTTTCCTCCAACATAGAAGTCCGAAATCGCTGCGAACTCGTTCAGATATGTCGGAGCAAAATAAACGAGTCGTACAGAATTCCGTACGATATCGATAAGAAGAGTTTAGACAATGTGCAGACGTGTCGGATATCAGCCAAAGTCGGAGCTTTTGGTTTGCTGGGATTTCATAGCAAAGACTAATTAACAACAACAACAAATTTTTATTTTTCATTTAGGTTAAACTATTTTGGAAAGAAGTACGCGAAGACTTAATACCCGTGGCCGTGGGTAAAACCATATGGGACGAACTACCTTCCGCCAACATTGATACCCAGAAATTAGAACATCTATTTGAATCCAGAGCCAAAGATCTAATGACAAAGGTAAGTTTCCATAGCAGACAAAAAGGAATTAAATTAAAACAAATAATCAAAAAAAAAAAACAAATTAAATAATTCGGCTAAAAGGTGTTCAAAATTTCTAACTAATTTTTAATATTTTTTAACAGTTTTTTTTTTAAACTTAAGTGAAATTCTAATCTTAATGTTTTCTTTTCTTCTTTGTGCCTACCATTTTTTTATCAACGGATTTTTGTGTGTTTTCTTTTTGTTTTCTGCATTTCAATTTCAAATGTTGAACAACAAACAAATTGTCAATCATATTTTGAAATATTTCTCAATATGTTCAATGTGAATTTTTGTAAAAACCAAAAAACACAAAAAAAAACTTCCTTTAGGAGGTGAGTGCATTATTTTATTGACTGGGGTCATGGGTGTTAAAAACTGGTTTTTGTTTATGGTGTTGGTTTCACATCTATGTGTCTATGTTGTATTGTATTTGTATCCTACCTATGTAGTGGAGTATTTTTTAAATGCACATCCTGTTCTGTGTTACATATGCACTTGTTATTTGTTGTTATTGGTAGTAAGTATAAGTTTATGTCTGTACGAATTGTGCGTTACAAAGATTAGAGATAGGCAATGCAAGATTGTGATAACTTCTTGTAAAGAAAAGTTGTTACTACTCATTTTGGAATTTGTAAAAAATGTGAACGTTGTTTTAACAAAGATTGATGCTTAGTTACGAATAAATAAGTTGTTGTATAGTTAAAGAAAAATATAAGGGATATAGTTTTATAAATGCCTATGCTTCTTCTGTATTTCATGTCTCAGGCTAGGATCATTTTGAATTCCACAAAAGGAATATCAAATTTTGTGGGAAATTTTTGCACAACAATTTTTATGGAATAAGATATAAATATTGGTTTAATTATATAGCACAAGCGATCGGTCTCAAGAAATACATTAGACAAAAAAAAACTGGCAATTCTTAGGGAAAACCCCTTTTTTCTTCACAATATTTTTTTTTTAGCAAAATATGGTGGTTTGGATAGATATTGCGAGAATTTATCACGATTCATTAGTGAAATAGTTAAAAACTAGCTTAATCATGGTAAGAGATACATCTATATAAATCGACATTATTTTTCTATATTGACGGAAAATCCGAGGTAGGTAAATTCATCTACTACCTTAAAACCATAAATGTTAATGTTCACGGTGCGTCCCCATCGAGAAGACTCTTTGTTCGTCGAAATCATTATTTTTGTTTTGTCCTCGTTGACCGCTAAACCCATTACTGCTGACTCCTTTTCTAGTGATGAGAAAACTGCAGTAACATCCCGCAGATTTGGACCAATGATGTCTATATCATCGGCATAGGTTAGTGGCATGTGGCTCTTGTGGAATATGGTGCCAGACATGTTGACACCAGCCTTTCTCATCACCTTCTCCATAAGTGTATTAAATAGTGTACAGGACAAGCTATCACCCTGCCTGAGACCTCTTTCCGTGTTGAATGGTTTAGACTGATCTTTACCAATCTTAACCGAGGATTTGGTGTTTTCCAAAATAGATCTGCAAAGTCGAATCAGCTTTGCAGGAATATCAAATTCAGACATGGCCTCATATACCCTATTCTTTATCGGAGAGTCGAAGGCAGCTTTGTACTCGACAAAGAGGTGGTAGGTGTTGATCTGCTTTTCATGAGTTTTTCCAGGATTTGTCGTAATATGATCCAATTAGTTTTTCTACAATTGGCTATAAACATTCACACAGTATGCTTGAAAAGACCTTGTACGCAATTGGTAATAGGCTTATTCCACGGTAGTACTTACATTCACTACGATCTCCTTTCTTGTATATGGGACATAACAGGATGAGACTCCAATCCTCGGGCATGCTCTCCTCTTGCCAGATGTTCTCCATGAGCTGATGCATGCTCCTAATCAGCTCCTTCCCGCCTGCCTTAAACAATTCAGCAGGGAGACCATCGGCTCCAGCTGCTTTGTTGTTTCTAAGGCGGGAGATTGTCCAAGCCAGCGCATTCGGTCTATTTGAACGCGCTTGACCACGTAGATGTCGTTGTACAGCTCATACAGCTCATGATTCATTCGACGACGGTACTCGCCGTTCTCGATGATTGGTCCAAATATTTTGCGGAGTATTTTTCTCTCGAAAACTCCCAGAATAGATTGATCCGCTTGTGTCATTACCAAGGATTCTGCGCTGTTGAGCAAGACAGGTAGGATCAGAGTCTGGTAGAGCTGGATCTTTGTTCTTCGAGAGAGCGCTTTGTCGTTAAATCGCTTGCTTAGCGCATAGTAGCAGCGGTTTGCGATCAATACTCGTCTTTTGATTTCGAAGCTGATGGCGGAGCCAAGGTAGACAAAATCATCTACCAACTTAAAGTTATATATAAAGTTATACCAGACGAGTGAACTCTTTGCTCGTTGAAACAAATAACTTGGTTTTGTCCTCGTTTATCACCAGACCCACTCCAGCCGACTGCTTTTAATGCTCGAAAAAGCTTTTCAATGCTCGAAAAAGCCGCAGTAACATCTCGCAATACACGTCCAATAATATCTATATCATCAGCGTACGCGAGCAACATGTGGCTTTTGTTAAATATGGTGACATTCCTGTTTACTGCTGCTTTCCGCATGATCATCTCTATTACGATGTTAAAGAGATCGCAGGACAGACTATCACCTTGTCTAAAGCCTCGCTTGGTAGAAAATGGCTCTGACAGATTTTTGCCAATTTTCACTAGAGACTTCGTGTCGGTCAGTGTCATCCCGCAGAGTCGAATAAGTTTCGCGGTTTATGAGCTGGTGTTGGTCGCCGCCGGCTTCAAAAAGCTCTGCCGGCAGTCCATCGGCTCCCTCAGCTTTATTATTTTTAAGTCGCGCAATTGTCGTGCTGATCTCGTTTTGGCTCGGTGGTGGACAGTCTACTCCATCATCGATGATCAAATCATGGTCCTTAATTCGTTTGCGGTGGTCGTCAACATTTGGGGGGTCCATTTTATTCTTTTCTGACTTCTTTTCGCGTTGTTATGCCACATATTATACTCGAACCCTCGGTCACTTCTTTGACAACCCTCTCTACAGGAATTGGCGCAAACCGATCTTCTATGATGCGTCGTAATTCAATGTCCGTCAAAATTGTGGCTTTAACATTCTTTCCTCGGGCCATTCGATCATCGCCGTTCAACTGTTTGCAGAGATATTCAGTATAGGTAGGATGAATTTCAGGACAATATTATGGTTACCGCGTTCGCGGGTCTGCAAAATTCGATGAGCTGCTTTTTGCCGTACTTGTATCCTCTTGTCTTGTAGCATTGCCACCAAAATATTTTCGTGCTGAGCATAAGAAGCGCTATATTGAAGATATTTTGTGCTACTTATGTTAACTGCTAAGGGATAGTACGTAAAGCAATCATTGTATTTCACAGACTAGAAGTGCCCTCACGTTTGATTCAGAACCACTGTTACGACGAACATTGTAAGAACCTTCAAGGTGGCTTAAGGTCTTGGGGTAGAAACGTACAGCCTGAGTACGCTGCTACCTGTGGTAAGTTTTCTTCCAGGTTTTTTTGTTAGCAAGTTTATCAGAGACAAGAGCCCATGACACGGCTTTGGCTGTATCATATAGGCAGAGTGGATCTATGCTGAGTTTATGCTTCTACTTCTAGAAGCTCACAGGGTATTGCTTCGATTGCTCCCAGTACACATTCACAATAGGTCCCGAAAATGCAGTAGATGCTGTAGTTGGACCGTCTAAGGTCTCAATTACCTGACGCAACGACAATTTGTTAGTGTGAAGTTGGGAGAATATTTCCTGCTCACCAACCACGTAGGGCAATCCATAGCAAAATGACGGCTTTAAACACGATAACCACAAACATTGCGAATGGCCGCAATTAGAATAGGCCTGCACTATTGTTGCAGCTCTAGATCTGTCAAAGGTATGTAATACCTTTGCGGAGGAACTTTTTTTCACTTAAGAAAAACTTTTTTGTATATCCGCAACCTTAAATTTGAATAATTGCCTAATTTCTAAATGCATATCAAGTTGTCGCGCCAAGCAGTCTTATCAATTTAGTATACAAGGCAGAAGCCGAAATAGCTATAATAACCAACACAGTTTTATATATATTTTATACAATAAAAAGCTTATCTTGTTTTAAGAAATTATGTTCATTGCAAAAAATAGATTTTGTATAACAACAGATTACGTGACAAAATGCAAGCAAAAAAAATTGATAGTATCAATGCAGTAATAATATAGACAGATTAATTTTTAAGGCATCATCACACCAATGTTATCAAAGCTCAGACTGAAGTGTTATTTTTAAGAGCCTTACTGCTGTAGAATTAGTTTGTGAACAAAAGTTTTCGACTTTTAATTTATATTTTTCCGCTGGTTAAATCGAATCTTATATCGCTTTTGAACTATACAACGAAAAGAATACAAAGCCCTTTGGTCTTGTGAACCGGGAAAAATAACATTGCACAGTACAACACATGATTTTGGCACTCAATTCTGAGAACTGCACGTAAAAGTAGCCCCAAAAAGAAGAATTTCTGCGTCATTCGTTTTGTAAAGTTACATGCCATAATAATTGAATATCGATTTGAAGTTAGTAAGTATCGTATAGAGGAATTTGTCACGTTTTAGGCTCTTTTGTATGACATATGTTAAAATACTATATGGTGGCGTATGATTTTCATAAGTAATATTCCACGTAAATCATACGCCATGGAGTACAACAGTTTTATTATAACTGCTACAAAATAAACCCATTTCAAAATCATTTGATGAATGAAAAAATTAAACTGTTGCTTATGTAGGGAAACGTTATATGAACAGATTAAAGGAATTGTAATTCTTAATTTTTCAAAATTTGTTTCAGCTAAATCGGATTAGTGGTTCTTGAATTATGTCAAACAAAAGAGCCCGAAACGTAACAAATTACCGTTTACGATACTTACTAACTTCAAATCCATACTTACTTATTATGTCATGTAACTTGACAAAACCAATGATGCAAAACTTCTTCTTTTTAGGGCTACTTTCACGTGCAGTTCTTAGAATTGAGTCCCAAATCAATGAACTGAAAAATTTTGTACTGTTTTATATTAAAAAAAGGCCCTAAAAAACTTTAGTTGAAGATATTGAACACATGAAGTTTCCGCATTCAAATCTAGGGAAGAAATTAGATTCGAGCTAATTGTCAATATTTTGGATAGGGCTATTTGACGTCAGATAGTGTAAGGAAATCTTTAGGATAATCTCAGAGTCGTGTGGTATTTCTAAAGACTATTGATTCAAATAACCAATTTTTTCAATTATTTCTGTACATAAGATGAATAGTTATGTTAATTAATAAAACAAATAAACAAACGACGACTTCTTTTATTTTGTCCATGACTGTAAATACGATCGCTAAAAAATAATGTACAAATAAATTTAGTTGCGCCTAAAAATATATTCCACATTTTGGTAACAAATAGTAATGATCATAATCTTAGAATGCCTGTTCGAAATTGTCAGGAATGTAGAGATCACGACATTAGCACCAACTGTTTGGCGTCACAAATGCTAAGCACTTTGTGAATAGATGCTTGTCGACCGTAGTGTGTCTTTAGGTAGGGTTATGCTGAAACTGAAGTAAACTATCGTATTGGAAAGTGTGTACAATATGACTTTTTGATTCGATGAACTTTTACCCAAAATAAGTTATTTAAAAAGGTGCAAGGTCAACCCCAAAATACAAATTTAATATCAAGTCACCCATAACCAGTAAGAAAGTTTTAGTCGGGCAACCCGACTTACATATAGGCTCACCCTTATTATATTGGTATTATTACTCGATTCCTAAAGTGGGCGGAGTGGTATATTTGTATGGGAGGTCCTGCCCTGTTATAGCTTAACAAAATACAGAATTTGGGCACGATCGTGTCGAGTGTATTGATATTATTGCTTCATCCTCAAAGTGGGCGGAGAGGTGCATTTATATGAGAGGTACCAGAAGGGGCGTGTTTAGACTTCCATATTTTTCTAAAAAACTTTATCCTGTTATACCTTTACTAAATACAGAATTTGCACACGATCATATCGAGTGTATTGATATTCTTACTCCATCTCTAAAGTGGGCGGAATGATGAATTTGTATGGGAGGTACCGTTTGGAAGTGATGGAAGAAATAATAATTTTCTAAAAATAGGTCATTTTGTATGGGAGGTACCAGAAGGAGTCAGTCGATGTAGACCATATTCATTTCAGAGACAAATTTCATAAGCGTACATCTTTCACAAAATACCATTGAATTCAATGTACCTCGAAATACGTATTTAAAACTATGAGGGTGAATTCGGTCATTGGTATGGGAAGTACCAAGATTATAAAACTTATCAAATAAAAAACTCTCTACTGGTCCGTTTGAAAGTTATGGAAGAAATATTAGTTTTCCAAAAATAGGTTATTTTGTATGGAAAGTACCAGAACGGGTCATTCGATATAGACCATATCTATAGCAAAATAAGGCTAAATTAAGGATACTGACAAAAAACATATCGCTCATTTCGTGCAAGACCATCCTAACTCAAAAAAATCGATTCCGAGATAAATGAGTTTAAAGTTTTAAAATAACTCCCAACTTGAACGAAATAGAGGAATTCAAATAGCTCTCAAGCGGAGTGTATAAAAGATATTAACATGCATTTTTTACACAACATGGATTATGATGTAACGAAAAATCTTACATCAGTAACTCAAAAATCATGTTTTTTGAGTTATCGATCATTTGTATGGGACGTACCAAAGGTAGCGTGTGAAAGGTTTCAGTTTGGGGTTTGTCTACTATGACAAGGTAATTCTACTGATCAAATTTACATACCCTCCAGTTTTCCGTTTGGAAGTTATAGAAGAAATATAAATTATCCAAAAATAGGTAATTTTGTATGGGAGGTACCAGAAGGGGTGGGCTATTCTGCCCATTTACAATCCCATGACTTTGATTTTGAAAAATATTAATACTGTTTAATTTTCATACGAATCACTTAAGGTTTACTTGAGTTAGCGTGCCCAATAGCCATCCAGAAACCAAACAGACGGACGGACATAGCTCAATCGTCTTAAAAAGTACTGAAACGAATTTGGTCTTAAGATACTTGGGGTCTTGTTTGTTTTTTTTAAAGCGTTACACTTTTTCTCGTATCAAATGATATATACCCTCATCCCTAAGGGTGATGGTATAAAAACTAAAGGGTGATTTTTTAAGAGCTATAGGAAAGTTTAAAAAAAACATATAAAATTCAGAAAAATGCATGAAATCTTTATTTGAATCGATAGTACGGTCCGTATAATTTAATGTTTGAAGATTATTTCATGCAAATGTTGACCGTGACTGCGCCTAAAATGGTCCATTCGCTTAGTCCAATTTTGCTCAGCGTACGCGAGCAACATGTGGCTTTTGTTAAATATGGTGACATTCCTGTTTACTGCTGCTTTCCGCATGATCATCTCTATTACGATGTTAAAGAGATCGCAGGACAGACTATCACCTTGTCTAAAGCCTCGCTTGGTAGAAAATGGCTCTGACAGATTTTTGCCAATTTTCACTAGAGACTTCGTGTCGGTCAGTGTCATCCCGCAGAGTCGAATAAGTTTCGCGGTTTATGAGCTGGTGTTGGTCGCCGCCGGCTTCAAAAAGCTCTGCCGGCAGTCCATCGGCTCCCTCAGCTTTATTATTTTTAAGTCGCGCAATTGTCGTGCTGATCTCGTTTTGGCTCGGTGGTGGACAGTCTACTCCATCATCGATGATCAAATCATGGTCCTTAATTCGTTTGCGGTGGTCGTCAACATTTGGGGGGTCCATTTTATTCTTTTCTGACTTCTTTTCGCGTTGTTATGCCACATATTATACTCGAACCCTCGGTCACTTCTTTGACAACCCTCTCTACAGGAATTGGCGCAAACCGATCTTCTATGATGCGTCGTAATTCAATGTCCGTCAAAATTGTGGCTTTAACATTCTTTCCTCGGGCCATTCGATCATCGCCGTTCAACTGTTTGCAGAGATATTCAGTATAGGTAGGATGAATTTCAGGACAATATTATGGTTACCGCGTTCGCGGGTCTGCAAAATTCGATGAGCTGCTTTTTGCCGTACTTGTATCCTCTTGTCTTGTAGCATTGCCACCAAAATATTTTCGTGCTGAGCATAAGAAGCGCTATATTGAAGATATTTTGTGCTACTTATGTTAACTGCTAAGGGATAGTACGTAAAGCAATCATTGTATTTCACAGACTAGAAGTGCCCTCACGTTTGATTCAGAACCACTGTTACGACGAACATTGTAAGAACCTTCAAGGTGGCTTAAGGTCTTGGGGTAGAAACGTACAGCCTGAGTACGCTGCTACCTGTGGTAAGTTTTCTTCCAGGTTTTTTTGTTAGCAAGTTTATCAGAGACAAGAGCCCATGACACGGCTTTGGCTGTATCATATAGGCAGAGTGGATCTATGCTGAGTTTATGCTTCTACTTCTAGAAGCTCACAGGGTATTGCTTCGATTGCTCCCAGTACACATTCACAATAGGTCCCGAAAATGCAGTAGATGCTGTAGTTGGACCGTCTAAGGTCTCAATTACCTGACGCAACGACAATTTGTTAGTGTGAAGTTGGGAGAATATTTCCTGCTCACCAACCACGTAGGGCAATCCATAGCAAAATGACGGCTTTAAACACGATAACCACAAACATTGCGAATGGCCGCAATTAGAATAGGCCTGCACTATTGTTGCAGCTCTAGATCTGTCAAAGGTATGTAATACCTTTGCGGAGGAACTTTTTTTCACTTAAGAAAAACTTTTTTGTATATCCGCAACCTTAAATTTGAATAATTGCCTAATTTCTAAATGCATATCAAGTTGTCGCGCCAAGCAGTCTTATCAATTTAGTATACAAGGCAGAAGCCGAAATAGCTATAATAACCAACACAGTTTTATATATATTTTATACAATAAAAAGCTTATCTTGTTTTAAGAAATTATGTTCATTGCAAAAAATAGATTTTGTATAACAACAGATTACGTGACAAAATGCAAGCAAAAAAAATTGATAGTATCAATGCAGTAATAATATAGACAGATTAATTTTTAAGGCATCATCACACCAATGTTATCAAAGCTCAGACTGAAGTGTTATTTTTAAGAGCCTTACTGCTGTAGAATTAGTTTGTGAACAAAAGTTTTCGACTTTTAATTTATATTTTTCCGCTGGTTAAATCGAATCTTATATCGCTTTTGAACTATACAACGAAAAGAATACAAAGCCCTTTGGTCTTGTGAACCGGGAAAAATAACATTGCACAGTACAACACATGATTTTGGCACTCAATTCTGAGAACTGCACGTAAAAGTAGCCCCAAAAAGAAGAATTTCTGCGTCATTCGTTTTGTAAAGTTACATGCCATAATAATTGAATATCGATTTGAAGTTAGTAAGTATCGTATAGAGGAATTTGTCACGTTTTAGGCTCTTTTGTATGACATATGTTAAAATACTATATGGTGGCGTATGATTTTCATAAGTAATATTCCACGTAAATCATACGCCATGGAGTACAACAGTTTTATTATAACTGCTACAAAATAAACCCATTTCAAAATCATTTGATGAATGAAAAAATTAAACTGTTGCTTATGTAGGGAAACGTTATATGAACAGATTAAAGGAATTGTAATTCTTAATTTTTCAAAATTTGTTTCAGCTAAATCGGATTAGTGGTTCTTGAATTATGTCAAACAAAAGAGCCCGAAACGTAACAAATTACCGTTTACGATACTTACTAACTTCAAATCCATACTTACTTATTATGTCATGTAACTTGACAAAACCAATGATGCAAAACTTCTTCTTTTTAGGGCTACTTTCACGTGCAGTTCTTAGAATTGAGTCCCAAATCAATGAACTGAAAAATTTTGTACTGTTTTATATTAAAAAAAGGCCCTAAAAAACTTTAGTTCAAGATATTGAACACATGAAGTTTCCGCATTCAAATCTAGGGAAGAAATTAGATTCGAGCTAATTGTCAATATTTTGGATAGGGCTATTTGACGTCAGATAGTGTAAGGAAATCTTTAGGATAATCTCAGAGTCGTGTGGTATTTCTAAAGACTATTGATTCAAATAACCAATTTTTTTAATTATTTCTGTACATAAGATGAATAGTTATGTTAATTAATAAAACAAATCAAATTTGTCAAAGATATGTCATTACAAACAATACTTTTTAAAATTTTTTTTAAAATAAAATACGACGACTTCTTTTATTTTGTCCATGACTGTAAATACGATCGCTAAAAAATAATGTACAAATAAATTTAGTTGCGCCTAAAAATATATTCCACATTTTGGTAACAAATAGTAATGATCATAATCTTAGAATGCCTGTTCGAAATTGTCAGGAATGTAGAGATCACGACATTAGCACCAACTGTTTGGCGTCACAAATGCTAAGCACTTTGTGAATAGATGCTTGTCGACCGTAGTGTGTCTTTAGGTAGGGTTATGCTGAAACTGAAGTAAACTATCGTATTGGAAAGTGTGTACAATATGACTTTTTGATTCGATGAACTTTTACCCAAAATAAGTTATTTAAAAAGGTGCAAGGTCAACCCCAAAATACAAATTTAATATCAAGTCACCCATAACCAGTAAGAAAGTTTCAGTCGGGCAACCCGACTTACATATAGGCTCACCCTTATTATATTGGTATTATTACTCGATTCCTAAAGTGGGCGGAGTGGTATATTTGTATGGGAGGTCCTGCCCTGTTATAGCTTAACAAAATACAGAATTTGGGCACGATCGTGTCGAGTGTATTGATATTATTGCTTCATCCTCAAAGTGGGCGGAGAGGTGCATTTATATGAGAGGTACCAGAAGGGGCGTGTTTAGACTTCCATATTTTTCTAAAAAACTTTATCCTGTTATACCTTTACTAAATACAGAATTTGCACACGATCATATCGAGTGTATTGATATTCTTACTCCATCTCTAAAGTGGGCGGAATGATGAATTTGTATGGGAGGTACCGTTTGGAAGTGATGGAAGAAATAATAATTTTCTAAAAATAGGTCATTTTGTATGGGAGGTACCAGAAGGAGTCAGTCGATGTAGACCATATTCATTTCAGAGACAAATTTCATAAGCGTACATCTTTCACAAAATACCATTGAATTCAATGTACCTCGAAATACGTATTTAAAACTATGAGGGTGAATTCGGTCATTGGTATGGGAAGTACCAAGATTATAAAACTTATCAAATAAAAAACTCTCTACTGGTCCGTTTGAAAGTTATGGAAGAAATATTAGTTTTCCAAAAATAGGTTATTTTGTATGGAAAGTACCAGAACGGGTCATTCGATATAGACCATATCTATAGCAAAATAAGGCTAAATTAAGGATACTGACAAAAAACATATCGCTCATTTCGTGCAAGACCATCCTAACTCAAAAAAATCGATTCCGAGATAAATGAGTTTAAAGTTTTAAAATAACTCCCAACTTGAACGAAATAGAGGAATTCAAATAGCTCTCAAGCGGAGTGTATAAAAGATATTAACATGCATTTTTTACACAACATGGATTATGATGTAACGAAAAATCTTACATCAGTAACTCAAAAATCATGTTTTTTGAGTTATCGATCATTTGTATGGGACGTACCAAAGGTAGCGTGTGAAAGGTTTCAGTTTGGGGTTTGTCTACTATGACAAGGTAATTCTACTGATCAAATTTACATACCCTCCAGTTTTCCGTTTGGAAGTTATAGAAGAAATATAAATTATCCAAAAATAGGTAACTTTGTATAGGAGGTACCAGAAGGGGTGGTTCTATTCTGCCTATTTACAATCCCATTACTTGGATTTTTGAAAATATTAATACTGTTTAATTTTCATACGAATCAATTAAGGTTTACTTGAGTTAGCGTGCCCAATAGCCATCCAGAAACCAAACAGACGGACGGACATAGCTCAATCGTCTTAAAAAGTTCTGAAACGAATTTGGTCTTAAGATACTTGGGGTCTTATTCGTTTCTTTTAAAGCGTTACACTTTTTCTCGTATCAAATGATATATTCCCTCATCCCTAAGGGTGATGGTATAAAAACTAAAGGGTGATTTTTTAAGAGCTATAGGAAAGTTTAAAAAAAAACATATAAAATTCAGAAAAATGCATGAAATCTTTATTTGAATCGATAGTACGGTCCATATAATTTTATGTTTGAAGATTATTTCATGCAAATGTTGACCGTGACTGCGCCTCAAATGGTCCATCCGCTCAGTCCAATTTTGGCATATTCTTTCCAACATTTCGGCCGGTATCTCATGAATAAATGTTTCAATGTTGTCTTCCAATGCGTCAACTGAAGCTGGCATGTGTGTATAGACATGAGCTTTAACATAGCCCCACAAAAAATAGTCTAAAAGCGTTTAATCGCACGATCTAGGCGGCCAATTGACCGGTCCCGAACGTGAAATAGAATGTTCACCTAACTCGCCTCTCAATAAGTCCACTGTTAAGTGTTGCGGTGTGACATGTGGCACTGTCTTGTTGAAATCACATGTCATGCAAGTCAAGCTCTTGCATTTTGGGCAAAAAAAAGTTGGATATCATCTCACGGTAGCGCTCACCATTCACAGTTACGTTACGTTTCGCATCATCTTTGAAGAAGTACGGTCCAATGATGCCACCAGCCCATAAACCGCACCAAACTGTGACTTTTTCTGGATGCATTGGTAGTTCTTGTAATGCATCTGGCTGATCTTCACTCCAAAATCGACAATTCTGCTTATTAACGTACCCATTGAGCCAAAAATGAGCTTCGTCGCTGAACACAATTTTTCGAAAAAAAGTGGATCTACGGCCAACTTTCCAAGAGCCCATTCACCAAAAATTCTACGTTGCGGTAGGTCGGTCGCCTTTAATTCTTGCACCAGCTGTATTTTGAAAGGCTTCACACCTAAATCCTTCCGCAAAATTTTCCACGTTGTTGAGTAACAGAGGCCCAATTGCTGCGAGCGACGAATCGATAATTGATGGTCATCATTAACACTGGCTGATACACCTGCGATATTTTCTTCACTTCGCACTCTACGTAAGCGTGTTGGTGGTTAATGTCCAACAATGTAAATTTGGTGCGAAATTAAGTCACAATAGGCCGTGGCATAGTGGTTAGAACACGCGACTACCATGCGGGAGATCGCAGGCTCAAACCTGGCTCCAGTCATCTTAAAAGAAAAAAAATAAATAAAATTTTCTTTCATTGTCGGCTCCACTCGAATGTTGGTGACAGCAACTTCGCAGTATTAAGCGTCGATTCAATCGTCGTGTCTAGAAAGAGCTTCTCAAACAGTGACGTTCGCATTCGTCAATAAACAAGTAGGTGCTGTTAGTTGTGAATCTAAAAATAGAAAGCGTGTTAATTCACAACAACGCGAGAAGCTATCCCATACCTCATTCATGGGGTGCAAAGGGAAATTAAGTTTTTTTAAGACCGAATAGCCGCTTCAGTGGGTCGATTAAACTGACCATAGAATGGAAGCGCGCGATGAACTTTCTTAGCAGAGTACGCATTTTGATAATAAAATTCAATAATTTGCAAGCGTTGCCCGTTTGTAAGACGATTCATGGTTAAATTATAGACCAAACTGAAGATGTTTGACAATGAAACAAAACACGAAACGTGCGTCAGCTGTTTAAACAAGTGTTGCCGAAAAGACAATAGCAAAAAAAATCGCCCTTATTATATAGCACTTTCCTTCACTATATAGTGAGAGAGGAAAGAGATCAACTCACCAACACAAACTCATATCGCTGGTGTAGATATAATGACATTCAATAGTATCTAAGAGTATATAATTAGATCTTAAATTGGGACAAATTTTAAATGTCTAATAGCCGAACTGTATCCCTTGAAACCCCATTTATAACGATACAGCATAATTCTAACTATTTCGGAGGGTCGTTGGATACACGAATCAAAAAAAGTTTTGATGTCCTCAAATTGTCTTCAGACAAACTTCAAAACTGGCAGGTGAACGCATCAACCTTTTTTTCGACCCTGTCTAGGGTAGAGCTTTATAGTAACTCTATAAAGATTGGTGGAGTCGCGCTGTAGTGTACACACTACGGGTAGGGTCTTAATAATCTACGCTCTACCGAAACAACTCTATAGAGGACACGTGGCTTTAGGGTCAATAAGAGTGAAGCCATTCACCTCTTTCGAATTAGTCGTGAAGTGAAACAATTTAAAGTATATCTTCTCCGAAACCGATGTTATATTAATGCAAATTTCTGTCACATATCACGGGTTGTGCTCTCGGTGCTCCTAATTCCTACACTTAACATGAAAATTCCCATGTTACCAATATAATAATTCCTGATATTAAAACCAAAAATATAGTGCTAATATTAGTCTCTAGCTACCCGTGGATCGTTATCGATTAACTACAACACAATTTCAATAACTTTATATCTCTTTTAACAATTTATCATAACATACAAATCTTGTGCTTCTTTGGTGATGGTTGCAATTGTTGCACTTCAAATATTTTGCCATTATATCACAAATCCTTCCATAACCTTAAACTCTTTGTCATGCAAAATTTCTTATACAAAAATTTGGGATTTTACAGAAACAACAAGAAATGAATAAGAGTAAAGAGGTCATAGTGCTCGATCACAAACGATCGAATGCCATCAATATTGCCATGACCAAATTGCCACCGCCCAGGGCCATTAAGGCGGCCATCTTAAAAATGGATGCCACCGTAGTGACAAGAGAGGGCATTGATAAACTGCTTAACATGTTACCCACCGATGAGGAAAAGGGTAAAATTCAGGAGGCACAGGTGAGTAGTTTTGTTTAAAAGAAGTTAGGTATTAAATTAATACAATTCATTAATGTTCCTATTGTTCACAGATGGCCAATCCCGAATTGCCTTTGGGCAGTGCCGAGCAATTTCTGTTGACTTTAGCCTCCATTTCAGAATTAGCGGCTAGGCTAAGATTATGGGCATTCCGTTTAGATTTTGATAATAGTGAGGTATGTTACATGAAATATTTATTTGTAATGTTTTTTTTAAATTATTTGTTTTCCCCTTTGTGCAGAAAGAAATTGCTGAACCCCTGATGGATTTAAAGCATGGCATTGAAATCTTGCGCAACAATCGTACATTTAAGTGTATATTGTCCACATTGCTGTCGGTGGGTATATTCCTCAATGGTGCTCCAGTGAAAGGTTTCCAAATCGAGTATTTAGCCAAGGTTGGTAGAAGTTTGAGTTGAGTTTGAATTTAAGTTTTTTTTTAAATTTTTTTATTATTCTCCTTTACAGGTTCCTGAAGTTAAGGATACTGTCCATAAACATTCTTTGCTCCATCATTTATGCCATATCGTAATGGAGACCTGCACGGAAACTACCGATTTATATTCGGAAATTGGTCCCATCACACGTGCCTCAAAGGCTGATTTCAATGAGTTGGCCCATAATTTATCTCAGTTGGAACATGAATGCAAAGCCTCGTGGGATCGCTTGAAATTGATAGCGAAACATGATTGTCCACCTCAGTTAAAACAGAAATTGGTCGATTTCTTGGCCGATTGTGCTGAGAGAATTATTATTTTACAAATTGTCCATAGGAGAGTGATGAACAGGTGAGGAGAAATAATACTTTCTAAATAAAAAATATAACAATTTATAGATGCGAAAGCGAAGAGTGCACCGCTATCCGCCCCTAGACTGTACTTTTATGTATTCAGTGTACGAACTACTGTACGAACCAAACTCACTATAGTTTATCTTTTCCAACATATAAAACAATCTTACCTAATATATGTATATCTCTCTACATTCATTGAATAGATATTAAAATCTATTTGGGTCGTAGGATTATGTTGCTATCCATCACATATCAATACTAATTGCATTTCTCCTCCTTCTTTCTCCCTCCCCCAGATACCGTAAATTCCTCTTGTGGTTGGGAGTGCCCCAACACAGTGTGGCCGATTCGCGACCCAATGACTTCTGTCGCATTCTCTCTGAATTCGCCTTAGAATATAGAACGACTCGTGAACGGGTACAACAACAAATCGAAAAGAAAGCCAATCACCGCGAACGAAATAAGACGAGAGGAAAACTGATTGTCGATATAGCTAGATTTAAAACCAAAGAAGATAAACAAGATGATGAACTCAAGTAAATTATCTTAAGATACTTGAAGTATCAAGAACTATAGTAATCGTTTAATTTTCCTTATAGAGTACTTTTGGGCACACCCAGTTCTGATACCGCCGATGGTACTTTAACCTGGCGTCGTCGACGTGCCGAAAATCTACGTTCCCCCATAATGCGACAAAGTGAGGAAAATTTCACCGATGGTGATGATGAAATACTTGAGTCATTGGTGAAGACTGCTACCAAAGCGCCAGGAACCAGAACTACACCAAGAGAACGCAAACGTACACGTCACGCTGATCGAAAATCATGTAAGTTTCCAAAGTGTTAAGCGAAATAAATTAAGGGGAGTTAATAAAATACCAAAAAAATGCACAGCTCGATAGTATAAAATTTACAAATTGTTGCCGGAGTTGCTTGGGATATTTTCAACGAATTATGTAACAAAAATGTCTGTATAGTTTTCTTGTAATTTTGACCAAATTACGATACCATAGAAAAGTATTGGTATAATGATGCTGCATAAATTCATAAAGTGAGACAGTACTCAGCACATGACTATAGCCTCTTTACAACAGTAAAGAGCAACAGATGCAGGACATTCAGATAGTATGTGGAAAACTGAATAGAGTGATCGTAATTATGACGGGTGTTGAATAGAGAGTTAGAGTTACCAGTACGTAGGAAGTATACAGAATGAGATCAAAGATTATAATCCATAGAGATTCCTTAAGGGCTGTAAGAGCAATTGGGTAAGATCAGAACATTTCTTACGGCGTCGTCGACCAAGTCATTGCCCTCAAAACCGCGATGGTATCCAAATTATTATTACATCACATGTGTTCTGATAAAAGAAAAAATTGTCGTATATGCCTTTGTAGTTGCTCTGAATAGCTTCTGCCAAGCTCAAGATATCCATACACATATGAGTTTTCCCTGGTCCAAACTGGATGCCTAAAAACTTAAAAAAACCTAATTTCCCTTTGCACCCCATGAATGAGGTATAAGATAGCTTCTCGCGATGTTGTGAATTAACACGCTTTCAATTTTTAGATTCACAACTAACGGCACCTACTTGTTTATCGACGAATGCGAACGTCACTGTTTGAGAAGCTCTTACTGGACACGCCGATTGATTCGACACTTAATACTGCGAAGTTGCTGTGAGCAACATTCGAGGGGAGCCGACAATGAAAGAACAATTTTTTTTTAAGATGACTGGAGCCAGGTTTGAACCTGCAATCTCCCGCATGGTAGTCGCGTGTTCTAACCACTATGCCACGGCCGGTTCCAAACTGGATGCATATGTCAGAGAATATTCTAAAGCTGCCAGTTCTGTTGTAAAACAAAAATGTGAAGAATGTGAGCGAAAGAAAAAGGAGGAGCTCTAGATATCCATACATATATAAGTTTTTCCTGGTGCAAATTGGATGCATAGATCAGAGCATTTTCTAAAGCTGCCAGTTATGCTGTAAAACAAAAAATATAAGAACCAAATGGTTTCAATTAAGCCATCAAAAGAAAGGGCAAGCGCGACCGAGAACTTTTCAAGAAGGTGACTGAAATCTGCAGTTTTCCTCTCAGTATTTTCCCTCTATCCCTAATGAGTCAATGGGAGTTTAGCTTCAGTTACCGGTTGCAATTTTTCGAAGCTGTGTTCAGTTTAGATATATTTTTTTTTGGTTGTCCACTCATATTCAGTCAAACCATGGGTCAAAGTTCACATGGTAAGGGATTTGAATATGTTAATTTTAGAAAGTTTAACAACGAGGGCCTTAGTTTGTTTGTTCCATTGATGATTTTTGGAGAAAATGATGTTCAATTTTCTCATATGTTGGTTACACCGACAGGTCAATGATTAATAGAAATACACTTACATTCCCTTCTTCTGCACATATGGAGGATCTCAGTCTTGGCTACCGATATGATAGCTCCTGTGCTGTTCGCCCAAGATTGTACGATATTGTGGCAGCAGTTAAGTTTGCTTTCAACAGTATTAAGTTATCCAGATGAGGCTGCAAAAATGTATATTCCCTGGACTCTTACGATAGACTTTGGAAGAGAATTTGCCTAATTGTTGGACAGTAAGACCGATAGTGGGAATCCCTGTGGTATACCGTTTTCCAAAGGGAAACGCCCCACTTGTTGAGTTATAAGATTTTTCCCGTGGAAGGGTCCCCATCAAAGGCTTTTTCTAAGTCTTCAGAAATGACAAGACTGTGGCGCGCCTTGGTCAGGTTAGACCTCAGTACTTTATCTAGACGATGGCATAAAGAATATACCCCATTGGTAAAATTTTTTTCAAATACATTTGAAAGCTTTAATAGAAGTGAAATTGGTCTGTAGTTTTCAAGCTAGCATGGAGTTTATTCGCATTTTGGGGCAGTAGACAAGACAGTTGGAATGGTCCCGCAGACAAGGATATGATTATAGAGGTTGCATAGCCGTTGCTTGAAAATATTGGGTGAATTTTTAACCATAGAGTTGGTAATATTATCCAAGACAGGATTAGAGCCATTAAGCAAATCGTCAAGTTTGGACATTGTAATATAGTTATTTAGTCCAGGAAATGCGTTAGCAGAGACAAAAGAAACTGAGATAATTTTTAGCTGAAATAGCCAAAGAATCCAAGGAATTGTCAAGACTAAGAAAACTCCAGAAAAGAGAATATTTCTTTGCAATTTCCTGCGGATGTGTAATTGTATTATAAACTATAATGAAGGAAAAATGTTGTATCCTGAAAGACCTCCAATTGTTAACCCTAGACCAAAGGAAACTGCAGCCAATTGCAATGCGAGCTGTTCGTGAATGGCACAGAGAGAAGAGACGAGAGGCAACTCGTCTCTTTAGACGGAAAAAGAAGGACCTAAAGAAGCGACAGGATGAGTGCACAGAGTTTCTCCAAAGTAGATGGAAAGCCTGAAAATTCTTCCAGAGAGTTAAGGTGAGAACCACCCGCAAGGACAGCGATGGACAGAATGTGACAGACCCTGATAATGTGCTGAACATATGGAGAGAACATTTCTGCAATTTACTGGATACGGACACCACTCCAGAGGACCCCGCTCCAATCCATGGCGATAGTATAAATTGTCCACCTCCGAGCCAGAGCGAGATACGTGTGCCAATATCACGCCTTAAAAACAACAAAGCGCCTTGAGCCGATAGTCTTCTTGCTGAATTGTTTAAGGCTGGCGGGGAGGAGCTGATTAGGAGCATGCATCAGCTCATGGAGAACATCTGGCTAGAGGAGATCATGCCCGGGGATTGGAGTCTCAGTCGGTTATGTCGCATATACAAGAAAGGAGATCGTAGTGAGTGAAAGAACTACCGTGAAATAAACCTAATGCCAATTGCGTACAAGGTCCTTAAGAGCATATTGTGTGAATGTCTAAAACAATTGTAGAAAAACTAATTGGACTTTATCAGTGCTACTTTAGACCTGGTAAATATATACGACGGATCAAATATTCATGTCCCGCAGAAGCTATAAAGGTCGATTTTCAAAACAATGTACCGGATATTCTAACTGTGCATTGGGATGGCAAACTGATGGCAAAATTTTCTTTTGGCAATAAAGAACAAGTTATCTGTGTGCCAAAATTGGACGATTCTACAGGACGTGAACAAGGTGTTGTGACACTACATCTTCAAATAAAAACTTAAAAACGTATTCACCCCTCCCCCCATGAATGAGGTATGGGATAGCTTCTTGCGTTATTGTGAATCAACACGATTTCTATTTTTGATTCACAACAAACAGCACCTACTTGTTTACCGACGAATGCGAACGTCACTATATAAGAAGCTTTTACTAGACATGCCGATTGACTCGACAATTATACTGCGACAACATCGAGGGAGCCGGCAATGAAAGAAAAATTTAGATGACTGGAGGCGGGTATCTCGACGGTATCTCCCGCATGGTAGTCGCGAGTTCTAACCACTATGCCACGGCTTCAAATACAGATCGTATTAATGGCTTCTGTGTTCTTCTTGAACAGAAACTAGATAGAAAAATGCTGATTTTAGCTTGCCGGAATCACGTTTACAAATTAGTTTTAAAAGGACTATTTAAGGCAAAAATCAGCGTTGTAACTACAGATCCTAATATTTCGTTGTTCAAAAAGTTCCGAGAAAACTGATAACACTAGTTTACAGTCATTTTGCTGCAGAGTTCTAAATAATTCTTTTCTATTGGTTTAGGCCTCCTAAACACGAATATGAGATTTAAAAATTTTTCCTCTGATTAGTTTTCAAGATATGAATTTTTGAATTATTTAGCAAATTTTTTGTGACATGCATCAGCTTATTGGAGAATAATTCGTAAACGCGTCCAACGATTTGAATAAGAGTGGTCTCCAAATAAAGGTAATGTGCTCCTCTAAAACCCTTCTATACAAGCTTTTAACATCGGTTGAATAGTTTTGATGGTAGGACCATTTAAAGTTTAAAAAATTAATATTTTTGTGCAAAAATCACGGTTTTAAATTTATAAAAAAAATTATAAAAAATATTAATCGCAAAAATAAATCCGATTTCATAAATTGAGTATAAAGATTAGACTTTCCCGAGCAAAATAAGCCATCGTTTATAAAAATTGGGTGATAAGAGGAAGAATAACACGTTTTTTAAGAGGACACTACAAATGATAAATTTTTTGATTTTAAGCATATCACGGTAGGTTTAAAGCTAAACTTTACGTTGCATGAAAATGACAATAAAAAGTGGAAATGCCACTGTATTCTGGGTTGATCATGCATCAAGAAAATGTTTAATTTGAGATCCTAGCTGATCATTTTTGGAAAATATCGATATTTTCCATTTCTGCCGACTGGACCAAAAGTCTTTTTACTTTTTAAACGATGACAGTAAAAACCTGGACCAATGAGATAAAAACTGTTTATTTATTATCAAAGTATACAAACAGGGAATCTTGTACGATCATTGATTATTTTGACATTGCTTTAACCTGGAGGCTTGAAGTGTATTTTAAGCCTACATTTTTCAAAAATATCGATATTTTTAATTTTTACACCGCTTAACCGCCTAAGAAAAATTTGTTCAGTATTAGAAAAGTGGAATATTTATTAATTGCAATATATGTATACAATATGATTTAAAAATGAAAAATATAGATTTTTTTTAAAAATATAGGTTTAAAATGCACTTCAAGCCTCCAAATAGAAGCAATGTCAAAATAATCAATGGTCATACAAGAATCCCTGTTTGTATACTTTTATAATAAATAAACAGTTTTTATTTCATTGGTCCAGTTTTTTGCCGTCATCGTTTAAAAAGTAAAAAGACTTTTGGTCCAGTCGGCAGAAATGGAAGATATCGATATTTTCTAAAAATGATCAGCTAGGATCTCAAATTAAACATTTTCGTGATGCATGATCAACCCAGAATACAGTGGCATTTCCACTTTTTAACGTAATTTTCATGCAACGTGAAGTTTAGCTCTAAACATACCGTGATATGCCTAAAATGAAAAAATTTACCATTTGTAGGGTCCTCTTACAAAACGTGTAACTCTTCCTCTTATCACCCAATTTTTATAAACGATGGCTTGTTTTGCTCGGGAAAGTCCAATCTTTATACTCAATTTATGAAATTGGATTTACTTTTGCGAATTATATTTTTTATAATTTTTTTTGTAAATTTAAAGTCGTGATTTTTGTACAAAATTTTTTTTTAAACTTTAAATGCTCCTACCATCAAAAATACCCAACAGATGTTAAAAGCTTGTATAGAAGGGTTTTAGAGGAGCATATTACCTTTAATTGGAGACCACTCTTGTTCAAATCGTTGGACGCGTTTACGAATTATTCTCCAATAAGCTGATGCATGTCACAAAAAATTTGCTAAATAATTCAAAAATGCATATCTTAAAAACTAATCAGAGGAAAAATTTTTGAATCTCATATTCGTGTTTAGGAGGCTGAAATCTATAGAAAAAAATTATTTAGAACTCTGCAGCTTACAAAAAATAAAGATTTGTAAACTGGTGTAATTGATATTGATAGAATTCTATCGAAGTGAATTAACAAAAGAAGTTATTAGAGATGACTATCGAAAATTAATAGAGCTTTCGATAATATTTCTTGGTGGAGACACAGAGGAAAAATGCAAGATTCGACCGCCAGGTGGCATTCACTAGGCCCGATGAATGGCGAGAGCAATTTATTTGTTAAATATATCATTACTTAGCTCCCAAATCAGAATTTTGAACAAGCATAAGTCTGCTCTGTTTTACGTCTGTTTATTCATCGTAACATCCTATGTAAAAAAGGGTTTGCGTTTCATAATTTCAAATAAAAATTTCGCCTTTGTAGCTTGGGACACCCTAATGGGGGATCTGACCTCCCGGCATTCTAATATACTCATCTATGGTTTTGATTCTGTAAATGAATTTTTCACCTCCCAGACTATGACACCCATTTTGCTCCACCGTAATATATGTAGTGGGGCAAAATGGTAATGTAATGGCTCAATAAAACTGAATTGCCATCTGAAAATTTCATATACGCAATTAGATTTTGGATCTAATTTTCTTCTGCGATTCTACCTATATGATCCATATTTTCATATAAGTTGTAATCTTTTATTCGATTCAATATAAATGTAATCGCTTTACAAAAGTTTTGTATATATGCTGTAATTTCAGATAAATTAAAATTAAATATATAGGATATACAGTGGATATAATCTACCATAGAACCAAAAAATTAAAAAGGTTGTACGAGCTCTAAGGAAATCTCAAACTAAATTTGTTTTCTCAGTGGTGTTAAAAGATCTCAGTTTGGATCGAGTTTTTTTTTGTGCAGCACGAGTATTACTATTTTTTGGCGATTTCATTTAGAATTTAAAGTGTAAATAATAAATTCAAACATTTTGTATAAATGAAAATTCCCTCTAACCGGCAACAAATATCGAGCTGCGCTGTATTATACTTACATATGTATGTACTACAAGTAATGGGTGATGGTTATTAATCGGTCACTTTTATATTATTTGTATATTTCTAAATATTCTTTAGGTTTTTGTTTCGAAAATGTCCATGATGAACATTATTAGTTGTCACTTTGTGGTTAATGTTGTTCTTCACACACACACATCACATCGATATTGTAAATTATATATTAATTCAATTGTCTTTTATGGTGTTTGTTTGTTTTTCTTTTCTAATAATGTAATTTTGTATTTTGTTTCTCATTTCATTCATACAAACAAACAAAAATGTCATCTTCATTTAATATTGGTATCCTCTGCGGTGTTTTCCTTTGGTTTACTAATATTTTCCGTATATCCTGTGAACTCCTTTCCTTTATGTAATTTACGAATCATATCATATTCATTCGTTCATCATCCCTTCCTCGCCGCCTCACTCACGTTTTGTAACCATTTGGAAAATTCATTTCAATGAAGTGAAGCGTTCACGTACCCGCGAAGGATTTACAGTTGAAAGAGTTGCCACGAGGATATAGATTTCGAAAATCGATGTTTTAATTTAGTTTGATTTAATGGTTAGTGGTTTTATGTTTATGTATATGATTTTATGTTTCATAATTGATTATGAGTTTGTTGTTGTTTTTATATTTTTTTATGATTTGTTACTTAAATTAATTAAATCTGCATGTGCTTTTATTTATATATAAGAAGAATTAATTTAAAACAATGTCGGCTTTAGAGGTTATAACGGCCCAAGTTCAAACAGTGATCAAACATAAATTAAATAATTGGATAAATTTTACAAATCTTAACAAATGTGTCCCGATTCAAAATGAATTGACAGTTCTTTAAATTATTGGAATTCATTTTGTCACCTTAACATTTAAAATTTAATTTAAGAGTTATACTAACTTAAGCATGAAAGAATTTTAACTAAAATTAGAAATTAAAATTTTTTTATTAAAATTAATCCATATCCTTTCTCTTCCATCACTTTTTCCAGTGCGTCGTACTCTTAAAAACGGTTTAACCGAAGAGGAGAAACTTCAAGTTGCAGCTTTAATTAAAACCTACTAAGTGAAGTAAAATCACGTCGTTCAAGTGAAATTTCCCCAAATCACCGAAATTTTGTTGAGAAATTTCCTTAAGTGAACTTAAAGCAGACTGAATTTACAAGAAGAAATCAAAAAATCATCATCAACACTTTTTATACTGAAATCTTTTTCAAAGACGATCTCAAAACGGATGAAATTTGGGCTGGCAGGACGGTCAGTGAGAGTAGCAGCAGCAATCCACCACCATCCAGCGCATCACCATGTAAATGCAAATGGACTTTTTGTAACCGCAGCATAACCTCTGAATTCAGAAACAGTAATCAGTTATATAAAAAAAAGGATTTTCTATCCTTACGACTACAGACTTTTTAAATTTATAGATTATCAAAAACAAATCCATAATTAAAATTTGATTCCTCATTTTCTTAATGAGATTTAAAAGTTTATAACAAACTGATCATTGAACCTATTGTTTTACATACATATCGTATATTCGTATATATGATTTTGCGTTAAGTATTATTTCAAATGTCTAAAGTTTTGATTTAGTAAGTAAAGAGATAAAAAAAATAAATTGCGTTTACGAACTATTTTAAATTTGTTAATCATTACTATTATTATTTTTTTTTTATTTTAGTTTATTTGTTGATTATTTATCTTATAGTAATTTGTATAAATTTATACGAAACTGTTTAATTTTGATTTTTGTTTTCATAAACCAAAAAAATATATAAAAAAACTATATTCATAAAAAAAACTATATAACAAAGAAATAAATAAAAAAAACGGTAATTATAATAATTTGTAATTTATTTCCTAAAAAATATACATACATACACATCTACACGTTACAAATATTGTAATCAATATGTAATATAATTTTTAAATAATTTAACGAAATCTTAGAATTATTTCAATAAATACATACAAAATTAATACGAAAAAAATATATAGAGAGTGAGAGAGATTTTCTTAATATGTAAATGATGTTGGTAAAATGATGAATGTGAGCAAGAGGCGAGAAGAGTAAGGAGGTTTCTTAAAAACCATTTGTACACGGCTGTTGTACATAATCCAAGCAAAATCCTCGATTGTCTATATCCGTGGGTGCCTCAATGCCATCGGTATGGAAATATAGGCGAAAGGGTCTAACACTTGCTGTAAAAGGAACAATAAAAAAACATTTGAGATAAATATATATAAAATATTTAATTTTTGTCAAGCCCCAGTTATTTGTAAAACAATTTTTTTTTTTTAGGAAATATCAACTCAATAAAATTTCTTACAACCATCATTAGGTAATAGGCGCCCAGCATTTGTAAGCAAATTTTCTTCATTATACGTCAATGCATCATTGATATCGAATATGAAGAGAGAATTTTTCATCATGTATCAAGCGGCCAAAAACAGATGAATGTTCATTTTATTTTATCTGCGTTTCTTATAAATATCTGTAAATCACTGATCAGCGATCAACATTCCTATGTACATTTGCACTATGCGACATATGATAGGGGTCACCGATCGGTAGGGGTTCTGACTATCGGGGAAGGACACATATTACTAAGGTGGTAGCCCCTGGCAGAAGAATTGCTGCTTCAGGTCAATCCGGTACATAAAACCGGCTGCCGTGAGACCTAACTTCCCAGCAGAGACAGCGGGACTCGCAGACAAGCGTGATGAAATGCGTAGTTCTAACCCCGCTGATCCTAGAATCGGAGGACTGTATCTAGAAATCAGTAAGATGGCTGACGAATATGGCTAAAATATTTGAAACAATGCAACTTAAGTTCCGGTATCGGTAAATTGTGGACAACGATTAAGTCACTCTCGAATCCTGGCAGGAGGGAAGACCGGACGGCAATCACATTTGATGCTACCACTGTGACTGACACAAAGAGTTGCGCGTGTTATTTTAACCGTCAATTTATTGAGCACCCCGAGAAGTTGAGAAGTTGCAGATGTCATCCGCAGCGCAAAGTCATCCAAAGCGCTAGACCCTGACGGAATATCCATGTTGATGCTGAAACAGTTGGACATACCGGGAGTCGAGTATTTGACTTAAGTCCTCAACTTATCTGCGACTATTCTAATAGTACCCGAAGGCTGGAAAATGGGCAGAGTGGTCCCGCTGCTAAAACCTGGCAAAGATGCGACTAGGGGAGAATTGCACAGCCCTATTTCTCTTCTCTCGTCAGTGGCAGAGACACTTGAGGCTTTAATCCTACCGAGCCTGACGGGACATTTTCCAATTGCGGATCATCAGCATGGATTTCGTAAGCAGGACAGTACAACTACTGCTTTACACGACATTACCACACAAATAAGTCGCGGTGTCAACCAAAACAAGCCCAGTGACAGGACGGTCCTCGTGGTGCTTGACTTATCGAAAGCTTTCGATACTGTCAAATACACCACGCTTTTTGAGGACATCGCCAACACGTCCTTCCCAAACTGTTTGAAACGTCGGATCGTAAAATACATGTGTGGACACAAGTCGAATGTGCAATTCGGAAACAATAAGTCCAAGCCCCGTAGAGTTAAACAGGGAGTTCCTTAAGGGGGGGTGATATCTCCGGCACTGTTTAACCTCTACTTTTTTGCAATTTCACTACCACCTGACGGCGTTAATATCGCATCCTATGCCGATGATTGTACGATTCTGTCGTTGGGCTCCTCGATTAATAACATATGTGGTAGACCTGAAAAGTGATAGGTCGGTCTGCGGTAAACTATGCAGCTCCAGTGTGGTCACCGAATGCGGAAGAACCTGCTGACATGTCAAAATGCCGCCCCCAGGCAAGTCAGAAAAGACTTTCATGATCTAGAGCGCGAGGTCCAACGATACAAGAGGGAGTCTCTAGATCAAAGAGCATTTCAGGCAGACTTAGCGGACATTCACTCGAACGGAGTCGTCGAAGCCGTGAATAACTATTGAGTGAATGTCGGGCTCGGGGAACTTTTACCGCGGCAGACAAGAGTTGTTGTGGCCCGACTAAGATCTGGCTGGTGTTGCCGCCTTAATTCGTACTGTGCAAGAATTGATGGCAATACGTTGAATACCTGTTCCTCTTGCAACCAGGCACCACGCGATGCTCTACACCTGTTCAACTGGCCTGCCAAACCAACTCAGCTTGTTCCCAGGTCCCTTTGCACCTACCCAGTGGAAGTAGTCACCTTCCTTGGCCCGGAAACAAACAGAACAGGAAATAATACACAAGGCGAACCAATAAATACCTAATATACAACAAGACACATATACTGCTACAACAACAACTATCGGGAAAATTTATATCGGTTAACAATAATATTTATACGTGTCGAGATATATCGATTTGAAGTTAGTAAGTGTCATATTGGGGGCCTGAAATTCAGAATATGGGGTCGAAGACCAAAATCAAAATAAAATGCCTCTGGTGTTTATACCCTCACCCTACGGGTAGGAGGGTATATATCATTTGATTCCACCCAAAAGTGTAATCCATTAAAGAAGTCACTTTACCCCTAAGTTTCTTTGAACCAACTTCGATTCATGAATTTTTAAGTCTGTCCCGCTGGTACGCACGATAACTTTCTAAAGACGAAACCAAATGTTTTGAAACTTTGCACAAGTTAATATTTCCCCAAAACTGCTTACGGTGTTGAAAATAGGCTACATGGCCACGCCCCTTCTGGTACCTCCCATACAAATGTACCCCTCCGCCACTTTAGAAATCGAGTAATAATATAAATACATCCAACGCGTTCTCGTCCAAATTCTGTATTTTGTTAAGTTATAACAGGATAAAGTTTTGGAAAAAAAACTGGAGGTAAAGCCATGCCCCTTCTGGTACCTCTCATACAAATGTACCCCTTCGCTCACTTTAGAAAACGATTATTAATAAATCAAACGTGTCCAAATTCATCATTTAGTAAAGCTATAGCAGGACACAGTTTTGGAGAGAAAAACAGGAAGTCTAGCCACGCCCCATCTGGTACCGCCCACTTTAGAAATCGATTAATATTATTAATAGACATATCGCGATCGTGCCCAAATTCTGTATTTAGTAAAGCTTTAACAGAATAAAGTTTTAGAGAGAAAATCTGGAAGTCCTGACACGCCCCTTCTGGTAACTCCCATACAAATGTTCCACTCCGCCCAATTTAGAAATCATGTAATAATATCAATATAATAGAAAGATTTATGTTTTACTGAGGGTGGGGGTATATTTAAGTTGGGTTGCCCGACTGAAACTTTCTAACTGTTTTTTTTTGTTGATTTATTTACAAGATTGAAAAAGTAACTATTTTATAAGATCCATATAATCACATTTATGCTGTCTATGTCATTTGCAACAAAAGAACATTTTTATTTTTATTTTTAAAATTCTCATTTTGACACAAAATTTTTTTCAAATTTTGCCGCAGCGGCTTTGATTTTATATTGTGCTCCAAAAATTTAATCATTTGATATGACGTTTACCTATCGTGATCCGCCCTGTTTTGATATAAATTGAAAAAAGCCAAAAATTCGATTAGTTTTCATTGCCTTTTGAACGTCTTTATTATGCTGATTTCTTGACGAAAACTAAAAAATAATGACTTTATAATACACAACTGATCATAATTTAGCAGTCTATGCCATTTAAAACAAAAGAAAATTTTTATAAAGGGGTTAACCTATACATTTTTTTGTACAAAATATTTTTCTGTGAATTTCTCCGCAGCGATAGTCTTTTTAGATAGTGCTTCAAAAATGTAATAATTTGATATAAGTTTAATGTTCATTGCTATTTAGGATCAGAACAAAATCAAGTTTATTTAATTTTTTAGACCTATTTTAAACGTTTAAATACAAAATAAACTTCGACACTTTATCATTTGATTTAAACTCCTATCGAGAGACCTTTAAACTAGCTTTCAGTTCTTCTTAGAATCCGCTTCCGCATCTTAGAATTAGTTTTTGATGATCATTGGTTAAATCACATTGTTTATTAGATTCTTGACGGACAACCGCGTACCGTTGCACAATTTCGGTTGATTTAGATTCCGCAATATGTATGATTATGATCGATCCCACCTTCATCTGTAAATTATGCGGTACACTAATCTAGTTGAAGAATTCGGTCGATTGTTGGTCGCATCATCCTCGACGGTCACGCGGAAAACAGATTTGTACGAATGAAGTTCTCCAGCGATTTGACTTTCTAAAATCTTATTCAAGCCATTAATGTCCTTATTCTTCGCTGCTAGCACTGCCCGTTAATTAATAAAATCGAGATTTTTATAATTTTGAGCAATGTGATGAGTTGCCCTCCGACGTTGTGAACTCGCAAAAATTTGCAGGGGACGATATCAATTCTGTGGAAACATCAACACGAATTTGGCCGTTGCCAATTTAGCAGACGGTGGGAGGTTCTTTTCAACCGTGAGAAGATTCATCGTCAGTTTTAAAGCGGAATTTGCAGTTCGACTGCCTTCCAATAATGTTGCAGCCATGCCAGGGGATGCAGCGGCCAACGTTATTAGAGATCTTGACCGAATTGTTTCCAGAATCAATAAAAAAATGTCTAGCCTGTCCCACCCGGAGTATCCCGTTTTATCGTCAACAACCTTCATCAGCGGATCGTACATGTTCTTGTACTCGGCATTTAACAGCGGCACATTTGTTCGAACTCTTTCAGTCAGCTCATCTCGATTATAGTCTTGCTCCCGTTAAAATTCGAGATCGAATATATCTTGCATCGAACTATTTAGCACTGGCATTGCCAATGTCGACAGCAGATTGCAGCATATGCGTACGCAAACAATGTACGAATTTGAATCGCTTTTGAATTTTGTCAAGCCTCCCGAAAAGCGGCGCATAGCACACCATCCACAGTACGCAAGGAATTAAAGGATAGCAAAGATAGAAGAATACACTTTGGCGTGGATTAACTGTGTATAATCTGACTAATTATTGCACAACGGTTACGTAATTTAACGTTTGATCGTCTTATAGGTGGCATTAGCCAAGCAAATAACTCTCCCTAAAAAACTCAAAAGTCGTTACGAAATGAATGCCCGCAATCGAAGTGGATAACTTAATCTTCAAACGTAAACTAATTTTTTGAAAAAAAAATGACCAAATATTGCAGTGAATATCAATAAATATTTTTTATCTAATTATTAACTATCTCGTTAAATTCTCCAACCAACATTTATCCGAAATTTTTCAACATGACATCGTTCAAAATCTTCAAATCATGCGAAAACTGCAAAATTTTGTCGATAAAATATCAATTTTTTTGCGCTTTTCCAGAATTTTCCGAGTTTTTCCATAAGAATTTTCTATTTTTCCATCGAAAAGCAATTCCTTAACAATTGCACATTATTCCTTACAAAAAAACAATTTTCGATTTTTCCAATTTCCAGACTTTTCCGAAGGATTTTCCCAAACTTGAAGCAAAATGGGCCGGCAATTGATGAATTATCATACACTTTTCACACCATTTTTGCACATATAGATATCACAATAATCCGAAATTTTTCAAGCATCCCAATGAATTTTCCACCATTACGCCCTCTTAAATCATCAAACAATGCGGTACAATGGAAAAATTCGTCGAAAAAATCCCAAACTTGCGACTTTTTTCCGGAATTTTCCGAGTTTTCCACCGATAATGTTTCTATTTTTCAATTCGGAATAATTATCCGAAAATTTTCACTGTTACATCGTCCAAAATTATCAAATCATACAACAATATGCAAAATTTCGTCGCAAAAAAAATAAAATTTTTCGAAATTTTCCGAGTTTTTCACCAAATTTTTTTATTTTTCTATTCGAAAATCTATTCGTAACAATTGCACACACATTTCAATACATAACAGCAATTTTCGATTTTTCGAATTTCCCGACTTTTCCGGAGGATTTTCCCAACATTTTCTTTTACATAAACCTGCTCCTGACAATTACGAACAAATGAAAAACAGTTTCGGCAAAATCGGCCCAGCCGTTTTCAATTGATGAATTACTATACATTTTTGCCACCATTTTTATATATATAGATTCGTAACCCCATGTTACTCCTTAACCTGATCAAGCTTACAACGTCTTACTAAACGATATTCAAACATTCGTCTGCAATTTCATATCTATAGCGCCAAGTACTATCTGTATACAAATATAACCTCATATAGTCCTAAAAACATGTTTGCCACTTTCTTTTTTGAACACCAATCGGAAACAATATGTTCACCTTCTTATTCCCGCCGTCCGAAAATAAATATGTTGTCGGTATATCATGTCTGCATTGCCGAGTGCTATAAAGGCTCAAGCTACGTACAGACGGTTGCCAGATATTACAATATTGGCCGAAAATAAAATATCAACAATAAAACACTTTTCTGATCGTTTAGCTAAGTTTGATTAATTGATAAAGCAAATAATTTTATTTTGTCAGAATTTACCGACATACTTCTTTCTGACGACTTATTGTCAAAATTTTTGTTAAAACATACTGACGCAGTGAAAATAGTCCTAAAGCTTTACTGACACAGCTCTAAAAAAGATGTTGTCAAAAGTGTCAGCTTTAAGTGTCATATTTATAAATATTATGAATTTAAGAAAAAACTCTTTTAGTACTGGTTCTTTGCCTCAACAACAGTAATTTTGGATAAAAATAAAAGTACTTTTTTTTTACAATAAAAATAATTATTGGCACAATTCAAGAACTCTTAGGTACAATAAAAGTACTTATTATTGCATTTAAAGTACTTTTTGGTACAATAAAGGTACTTTGTGGTACAAATAATTGTTGTTTGTGTGTCAATAAAAGTACTTTCTAATACAATAAATTCTACATTCTGGTACAATAAATTGTACTCTTTGAAACCATAAATGTTATTTTTGGTACAATAAATGTACTTTTTTGTACAATAGAAGCACTTTATGGTACAATAAATGTACCTTGGTACATTACAACAAACAGTACTCTTTAGTACAATACATTTATTTTTTGATACAATAAATTATACTTTTTTGTACAATAAATGTACTTTTTGATATAAATTATTTGTACTTTTTGGTATCGAATATTATCTGTATATAAAATATGGTCGAGTACTATTTGTGTACCAAATTTTATCTCTCTGGGGCTAAAATACTGTTCGGTCACTACCGCTCTGCCCACTGATCGAACATTTAAAGTTTGTCTGCATATTCATATTCTTGTTGTCGAGAACTATTTGTGTACTCCCAGTTTTATCTCCCAGTTTTGCCACATCCCGTCCGCCCACTTATCCAAAAATCAAATTCCGTCTGCATATTCATATTCATGTTGCCGAGCTCTATCTGTGTATTAAATTTCATCTCCTAGTTCTAAAAATATGTTTCAAAAATTAAAATTTCGTCTGCATATTCATATTCGTGTTGTCGAGTCCTATCTGTGTATTAAATTTTATTTCCCTAGCTCTAAAAAATGTTTTGCCACGCCCACGCCTCACGGTCAAAAATTAAAAATGTATAGCCTACGGCTGGAAGCCGCTTAGGCGTGATTGAGCCGCAAAAATACAAACAACCAAGCAAATAAACTAACAGACAGACAGACATTCACATTTATAATATTAATAGGATATTTATTTCTAATACAAAATTAAAATAAAATTCGACCAGTTTGTTGAGGTCGCGTTGAAAACAGCAATCTGGCAGCATTTTTCAAACAAATTTTCGTATTGCTTCAATTAATTGCAATGAAAGAATATAAGAATAAACCAGTAAGAAAGTTTCAGTCGGGCAACCCAACTTCCATATGCCCTCACACTCAGTAAAACATAAAATTTTCTATTATATTGATATTATTACTCCATCTCTAAAGTGGGCGGAGTGGTACATTTGCATGGCTGGTGCCAAAAGGAGCTCGGCTAGACTTCCATTTTTTTACTTCAATACTTTATCCTGTTTCAGCTTTACTAAATACAGAATTTGGGCACGATCGTGTAGAGTCTATTGATATTATTACTCCATCTCTAAAGTGTTCAGAGTGGTACATTTGCATGGGAAGTACCAGAAGGGGCGTGTCTTGACTTCCAGATTTTTTCTCAAAAACTTTATCCGTTATTTACTATTTACAGAATTTGGGCACGATCGCGTTAGTTTTATTAATAATATTAATCGATTTCTAAAATGGGCGGTAATAGATTGGTATGGGCGGTACCAGAAGGGGCGTGTCAAGGCTTCTAGTTTTTTTCTCCAAAACTGTATCCTGCTATAGCTTTACTAAGCAAAGAATTCGGGTACAATCAGAAGAAGCGTGGCTAGACTTCCAATTTTGTTCTAAAACAATATCCTGTTATAGCTAATCTAAATACAGAAATTAGGTACGATCCCGGTGGGTGTATTAATATTATTACTCTATCTCTAAAGTGGGCGGAAAGATGTATTTGTATTGGAGGTTCCAGAAGCGGAGCCATGTAGCCCATTTGCAATACCGTAAGTAAAGGGTGTCCCAACAAGAACGCAATTTTTAAATCTGGCAACATTCGAAGTGTCATTGTTTGACATTTGAACAATTATTATTGTTTGCTAGTAGAAGGTACGAGGTTAGTAAAAATGGAGCGCTACACGAATGAACAACGCATTCTCATTGTGAAATTGTTTTACCAAAATGGTGAAAGTTTTGCGGCTACAGTTCGCAAATTGCGATCAATTTGGGGTCACAATAATGCTCCAAAAGAGTCAACTGTGAAGAGATTATTGGATAAATTTGTCGAAACTGGGTCTGTTAGTGATGTAAAGACAACAACGCGGCATCGACCAGGTCGATCGACCGAAAATGTCGCAGCTGTACGTGATGATGTCGCTCAAACTCCATCCACCTCAATTCGACACCGAGCTCAGCAAATTGGTGTCTCCAAATCCACTATGCAGCGACTTTTGACGAAAGATTTGCATCTTCATGCATACAAAGTTCAATTGACTCAGGAACTGAAGCCAGCTGACCATGGACAGCGAAGGGAGTTCGTTAATTGGGTATTGGAGAGACAACATGAAAATGCTGATTTTGCCGCTAAAATCATCTTCACTGACGAGGCCCATTTCCATCTTGATGGCTTCGTCAATAGGCAGAATTGTCGCATTTGGGGTAAGGAAAATCCTCGAGTGATTCACGAGAAGCAAATGCATCCTCAACGTGTCACTGTGAGGTGTTGTTTTTGGGCTGGATGAATCATTGGACCTTTTTTTATGAAAATGAGGCAGGTCAAGCGCAAACAATCAATGGTGTTCGGTATCGTGAAATGATAACCAGTTTTTTCTTGCCTCGAATTGAAGTCATTTCCCGGTCGTGTTATTTCGCGTTTTGGAGATCTGAATTGGCCGCCTAGATCGAAGTCGACGGTTTACGCGAATAAGCCGACTACGACTCAAGCCTTAAAAGAGGAAATTGGACGCTGCATTAATGAAATACCGCAGCATTTATGCGAAACGGCCATTGAAAATTTCATTAAAAGATCGCGTGCATGCCAGCAAAGCCGTGGCGGCCATCTGCACGATATATTGTTCCATACATAACCTCATTCTGTCTACTTTACGAGATAATAAAGTTTCATGATTTTTTTTAAAAATATCTGTGTTTTATTTAAAATTTAAAATATGCGCTCTTGTGCGCTCGTGCAAAATTTCAAAACATTTGGTTGCGTCTTTCTAAAGCAGGACAGACATACAGACGGACATGGCTCAAACGACTCAAAAATTCATGAATCGAATTTGGTTCTAAAAAACCTGGGGGCTAAAGTGACTCCTTCTATGTGTTGCACTTTTGGGTCGTATCAAATAATATATACCGTCATCCCTAAGGGTGATGGTATAAAAAGCAATTTTCGATTTTCCAATTTCATAAAGCATAAACCACATAGACCTTCTCCTAGCAATTACGAACAACTGAAAAAAAATTGATCAAAATCGGCCCAGCTGTTCTCAATTGATGAATTACCATAAATTTTTCACACCATTTTTATACCCTTCACCACTCGCATGAACAGTGTGAAGTGTATATTAATTTTGTTCTTCAATTTGTAACGCCCATAAGGAGGCGTGGTAGGTATGACAAAATATATATATACTAGCGGACCCGGCGAACTTTGTCTCGCCCAAATTTTATGCCTTCAGATAAACTCAGTAGAGAATGTTTGATAAACAAAGTTTTTCGATTAGTTTTCCGCCGCAAATAAAAACAACGAAAAGGCAACGATCAGCTAACCGCACATAAAACAGGGAAATTCGAGATGTATCCCACATACTACCAACGATTGGCCGTGCGATTTATTGATTGTCTTCGGGAATTCATGATCAGTTGGAATTATCTAATTCGTAAGATAAGGACTTCCTCTTCTTTGAATTTGTTCTTTATGACCGTCAGAAATCAAATTTTTTATCAGATTCTTGACGGACAACCGCGTACCGTTGCACAATTTCGGTTGATTCAGATTCCGCAATATGATTATGATCGATCCCACCTTTATCTGTTAATTATGCGGCACATTAAGCGACTGGAAAATTCGGTCGGATTGTTGGTCGCTTCATCCTCTATGGTCACGCTGTAAACAGATTTGTACAGTTCTCAAGCGATTTAACTTTCTAATTTGAAATTCTAGCTATTGATGTCTTTATTCTTCGCTGCTAGTAACATACTGCCCGTAAATTAATTCAATCGAGATTTTTATAATTTTGTGCAATGTCATGAGTTACTTTTCCAACGATGTGAACTGGCAAAAATTTGCAGGGAACGATATCAATTCAGTCAAAAAATCAACCCGAATTTGGCCATTGCCAAGCGCTAACAGTTGTTTCGGGAATTCAGCAGAAGATGGGAGGTTCTGGAATAAGCCCCTAATTTTTTGGTCAATTACAACTTCTTGACATTGACGACGTTTTTAAGCATGGTTTTAGTAAATCAGCAGCATTAGACATTTTTAGCAAAATCATAGCCCCACCAAGTCGATTTAAGTCCCCTCGAAAATCCTATATCGTTCGGAGAAACTACTTTCAAAGCTCGTTTATTCGTTATCGCGCATTCATCCGAAATGTTGATTTGGTATTCCAGCATCTACTTCGCTGTTGCGAAATTCTTGGTCATTATGTACTTTGGCTTTTCAACCGTGATAAGATTCATCGAAAGTTTTAAAGCGGAATTTGCAGTTCGAATGCCTTCCAACAATGTGGCAGCTATGCCAGAGGATGCAGCGGATAACGTTATTTGAGATCTCGACCAAACTGTTGCCGGAATCAACAAAAAATGTCTTGGCTGTCCCACTCCGAGCATCGAGAAAGTAAATGCCTTCAGTTTCATCGTGAATCGTACACGTTCTTGTACTCGGTATTTAACAGCGGCACATTTGTTCGAACTCTTCCGGTCAGCTCATCTAGATTATAGTCCTGCTCCCGTTAAAATTCGCGATCGAAGGCATCTTGCATCGATCGATTTGGCGCTGGCATTCCCAATGTCGATAGTAGATTGCCGCACATTCCGTAGGGTTCTAAGGATTTTTTATTTAAATATTATTTATTTAAATACCTAAACATCGTTCAAAACCATCAAATCATGCGAAAATTGCACAATTTTGTCAACAAAAAAAAAAAAAATTTTGGCACTTTTCCGGGATTTTCCGAGTTTTTCCCTAAGAATTTTCTATTTCTCCATTCGAAAAGCCATTCCGTAACAACTGCACAAAAAATTCCATACAAAAACTCAATTTTTCGATTTTAGCAATTTCCCGACTTTTCCGCAAGATTTTCCCAAAATTATCTTGAATAAAAATTGAGCAAAATGGGCCAGCCGTTCTCTCTTGATGAATTACTACACACTGTTTACACCGTTTTTATACATATAGATTTCACAATAAACCGAATTTTTCCAAGCATCACAACGAATTTTCCACCTTTACGTCGTCAAAAATCATCAAATCAAGCGATACAATGAAAAATTTCGTTGAAAAATCCAAAATTTACGAGTTTTCCACGAAGAATTTTTCTATATTTCCATTCGAAAAGTCATTTCGGAATGATTATCCGAAATTTTCACATTTACATCACTCAAAATTATCAATAAAACAGTAAAATGTAAAATTTCGTCAAAAAAAAATCTAATTTTTAGATTTTTTCCATAATTTTCCAACCAAAATTTTCTATTTTTTCAACAGCAAAGCCACTACGGAACAATTGCACAATTACGGAACAATTGCAAACTCAATTTGCGATGCAAAATGTTTCTGAAAAAATCCAAATTTTTCGAGTTTTTCCGGAATTTTCCGAGTTTTCCACCGAGAATTTTTCTATGTTTCCATTTGGAACGTCATTTCGGAATAATTATCCAAAGATTACACTGTTACATCGTCCAAAATTATCAAATCATACGATAATATGTAAAATATCGTCGAACAACAGTCAAACTTTCTTTGAATTTTTCCGGAATTTTCCGAATTTTTCAACAAAAATTTTCCATTTTTCTATTCGAAAAGCCTTCTGTAACAACTGCACACAAAATTTCATACAAAAAGGCAATTTTCGATTTTTCGAATTTTCCGACTTTTCCGGAAAATTTTCCCAAAATTTTCTTTCACATAAACCTGCTCCTGGCAATAACGAACAACTGAAAAAAAGTTTGAGCAAAATCGGCCCAGCCGTTCTCAATTGATGAATTACTATACATTTTTGCCACCATTTTTATATATATAGATAAATGATCAGTATCGCTTCAATCCCCAAAGCGGAGGTTGAGTATTAAGATGAGACCGATCGGTCAAAAACTACTCTCACCTCCCATACAAACTCTCCCTTTTTGGGGTCTGTCCCTGCGATTGCAGCCGTATTTTAAGAGGTATATAGCTGTCATTTTGTACGCTCTAAGCAGAGGCTACTTTCTGAGATGAGCAAGTTCGGTCAAAAACCACCTCCCACCTCCCATACAAACCCCCTTTTTTGGGGTGTCCGCCTAACTGCCCCACGATTTCAGTCGTAGGTTAGGAAATATCCAGCTGAAATTTGATATGCAAGCTTTTATCTCATAATAGGAGCTTACGTTGTAAGATGAGCAAGATCGGACGAATATTTCTGCCAACTTCCACACAAACTCCCCCTTTTTTGGAGTGACCGTCTGTATGTTCCTGTAGTTATTGAGCTTCCGGGCTAAAATTTGGTATATAAGCTTCTGCTCAGAAGCAGAGGTTAAGTTCTAAGATAAGCAAAATCAGATTTAAATTACTCCCACATCCCACACAAATTCCCATTTTGGGGTGGTTACAAAATTCTTAAAAATATGCTCTGGTCATATAAACAATTCAAGCTCAGTATTATATTCAACGCTGCTCTATTCTACTCTATGTCCGTTATTAAATGGTCGTTTAGACTTTTAATGTGTATATGTTCAAATTACTACTACTACTCCCGCCTCCAACACAAACTCCCCCTTTTTTGGTGTGTCCGCCTAACTGCCGCCGCGATTACAGCCGTAGGTTAGGAAATATCGATCTAATGACAATACAATATAATAAATACTATTTCGGGGGTCGTAGGGTGCACGGATTAAAGATAAATTTGATGTCTTCAAATTGTCTTTAGACAAACTACAAAACTGGGGGGAGAAAACATAAACTTTTATTCCGCCATATAGAGCGGCCCTATCTATTGTATATCATAGAGCAATTGAATTAATAGCAAAAAAAAAAAAACAAAATTCTGTGCGGCTACAGCTTGTTAAGTATAAAGTTACTTGCAAGAAACTGCAATTTTGCACAAATCTGTGTCAAAGGAAAAAATCTAATGCAGATAAACTTCTCTGACACTGAAATATTCAATCAATTGCCCAGTCTACTCTTAAGTACCCCACAACATTAATATTTAATCAACACTTTATTTCTACTTACATTGAACAGTTTTCTGGACCATGCCCACTTCGGCACTGAATGTACCACCGCAGACACGATCCTCGCAAGCACTTTGGGGTGGTATACGATCGGCCGAACGCATACAGCCAATCAAGAGCCAGTCCTGTATGCAGGCATTCTGAGTGACCTGAGTGCCACCGCCTACCATGGTGCCGGTAGGATTATTCGAATTTCCCGATAGGGTAAAAGATCTAGAACGATTGTTCTCTAAAAATCGATAAATATAAACTGTTATATAACAACATTATGTCAACAAATTATTTTTCGTCAAACCTAAATCCGGGCAGGCATTGTACTGGATACCACAAAAATTCCTCTCAGTTCTTATGCAAATGCTATAGTCCTGATTTGACAGCTGTCTACCAGAGACGGTATTAAAGTTGAAACTTTTCACGCGGCCACTGATGCCAGTATAATATTGCAGGCACCCCTGATCAGCCCGGCTTACGCTGCCACAATGTATCTGGGTTACTCGTATGCGCCAAATGCGTGGAAAGCTGCCACTTGTAATGGCAGAAATCACTATGGGATTACTTTGGCCCAAACCGGCATCAATATACACTAAGAGATGGAAAGCAAGCTATTGTAATTGGACTTAAATGTTTCGCTACTTACTATGATCGCCCGATGAAGTGCCACATATGGTAGGCACTGGACTGCTGCCAGACACCAACAACTGATCTTGAGTACACAAATGATTGGCCTGTTCCGGTGGTGCCATAGAAAACATATCTAAATCCAGTCTAAAAGTTTATTGTTATCACTTAAGAATAATACAGCTAAATTGTGTTATGATTTACCTTAACTGACATATATCTGGATGCACCTTTTGTACTGTCAACTGACAACTGCCCATTCCATCGTATGTATCCGGATGATTGGGATTAACAAAATATGTGGAATTTTCCCTGATTATGCCACCGCATGTCTGTAAAACTATTAGATAAAGTTCTTAATGATTTTTATTCAAAACTATTTACGATATTTGCTTACAAACGCAACATAGTCCATAACCGCCGCCACATGGTCCTGCCGGAATGCCACCGCGATAGATGCAATCTTTGTTGGGCAAACAATTGCCTACTTCACCGGAGGGAGCTGTGCACATAGCTGGTCCTATGGCTACCACATTGAATACGGGCAAAACTGAAAAAGTCAAAGTGTTGGGTATATTTTAGTTTTTTTCTTAAATGAATAGTAACTAAGTTCAAATCAAGGTTCCCTCTTACTACGGAGCCAACATCTTCGATAACTCTATGTTAGATACTGGTGGCTCACGGCGTTTCTGAAAACAACTATTATTTTGGTCTTTCCGCTCTTGAGACGGGAAGGGTTATCTGTTAAGTCTCAAAGAATTCATCTGAAAATCCCTTCTTATTCAACTAGAAGAATTGTCATATTAATTTGTATATTTTCACATTTGTCCTTTTAATTTCCTTTAATAGAATTTTCTTCCTTAAAGTACGAACATTGAAAAACCATTCTCACAGCCCTCCAATATTGTATGGAAAATGTATCCCCAACCAGTACTATACGACTTTGTTACCAAATCAAACTTATTTCACGGACCGGCAGATTAATGACCGGCGCTGGAGAAGGCAAACCAACAATTGAAATTCGAGCACATTATGAGACTTCCCCAATCATGATAACAGGGCCCCTTAGAACTACTCCACCTAAGGGACTTTTCACGTTCCTAAGTCCCCAGATATTGAGACGAAGAACGAAGCTGCAAACGCGACAATGCGTTGAAACGCCACGAGGGCATGGAAGCACAAGGACTATGGTCATGCCAAAATTTAGGCTTTAATCAAAGTAAGGTGTCATACGCACTACACAGTAACAGAACCTGTTTTTCATCCGGTTTTTATGAGAAATATTCTGGACAGAAAATACTATGATAATAATGATAATGCCTTATACTTTAAAGAAGATATTATCAACATTTTCACGAACTGATCAAAATTGCGAGAAAGAGCAGGCTGTGCAATTTTTTCTGAGGAGTTGAATTGTAAATTGAATTTACAACTGTCGATAAGGCTACCAGATTACTGTAGCATAACTTAGGCCGAAATAATGGCATAGTGGGACATTTGAAATTTTAGGCCGCAATTCATGACTGATTTTCAAAATTCTATTTTTGTATTATTGAAAACAAAATTGTGCACAGAATGTACGTTTTTATACCATCACCCTTAGGGATGAGGGTATATATCATTTGATACGAAAAAAAGTGTAACGCATTAAAGGAGACGAGTTAGACCCCAAGTATCTTAGGACCAAATTCGTTTCAGAACTTTTTAAGAAGAATGAGCTATGTCCGTCTGTCTGGCTGGCTGGCTGGCTGGATGGCTGGTCAGCAGGATAACTCGAGTAAACCTTAACGGATCGGTATGAAAATTTACCAGCATCAATATTTTTCAAAACGAACTTATGGGATTGTAAATGGGCTGAATAGCCCCACCCCTTCTGGTACCTCCCATACAAAATTACCTATTTTTGGAAAATTAATATTTCTTCCATAACTTCCAAACGGACAACCGGAGGATGTTTGAATTTGGTCAGTTTATTTATCTTGCAAAAGTAGACAAACCCTAAGAAAACCGAAACCTGTGCCCCACCCATTCTGGTACCTCCCATACAAATGACCGAATTTACCCTTATAGTTTTACATACATATCTTTTTTTCAAGTAAACTTAGATCACTCAAATTTTGCGTATGATGTTTGCTTATAAATATTAGACTCAGGTATAAATATGGACTATATCGGTTCACGCCTTCTGGTACCTCCCATACAAAATGACCTATTTTTGGAAATTATATATTTCTCCAATAACTTCAAAACAGTCACTTGGGGGGTTATGAACATTGGTCGATAAATTAATGTTGTGATAGGAGCCGAAACCTCAGAGAGCCTAACTATTTGACACACCCCTTCTGGTACCTCCCATACAAATGACCGAATTTACCCTTATAGTCTTACATACATATCTTTTTTGTAAGTAAACTGAGATCACTCAAATTTTGCGTATGATGTTTGCTTATGAAAATTAGACTCAGGTATGTATATGGACTATATCAGTTCACGCCTTCTGGTACCTCCCATACAAAATTACCTATTTTTGGAAAATTAATATTTCTCCTATAACTTCCAAACGGACTCTTGGGGGGTAATGAAAATTGGTCGATTAATTTATGTTATTATAGGAGGCAAAACCCTAGAAAACCTAACTATTTGACACACCCCTTCTGGTACCTCCCATACAAATGACCGAACTCACCCCCATAGTATTACAAACATATCTCTTTTCTAAGTACACTGAATTCCGTCAAATTATGAGTAATTTGTACGCTTATGAAAATATGAATCAGGAGTGAATATGGACTATATCGGGTCAACCCTTCTGGTACCTCCCATACAAAATTACCTATTTTTGGAAAATTAATAATTCTCCCATAACTTCCAAACGGACATTTGACGGGTAATGAAAATTAGTCGGTTAATTTATATTGTGATAGGAGGCGAAACCTCAGAAAACCTAACTATTTGAAACACCCCTTCTGGTACCTCCCACACAAAGGACCGAACTCACCCTTATAGTCTTACATACATATCTTTTTTTGTAAGTGCACTGAATTCAGTCAAATTATTCGTAAGTTGTACGTATGAAAATTTGAGTTAGGAATGAATAAGGACTGTATCGGTTCACCTCTTGTGGTACCCCCTATCAAAATTAAATTTTTTTGAAAAATTAATATTTCTCACATAAATTCCAAACATGCACCTATACCCCCTACACAAATAAGTAAAGTTTTGGACGATTTTGCACCACAAGCAGGGGAAAAAATATACATAAGTAATTTTATTTTAATTAATAAAAATCTATTCATTTCAATTACTCAAGACTTCAACAATATCTTATATTGGGTGATGGTATTTATCAGTCAGTTTACCTGACTGAAATTTCTGTACTGGTTTCAGCTCATAAAATTCCAAAAAAAATTATAGTTGCACTTGGTTTTATGTTTTAATTACTTAAAATTTTCGCTTTTAGATTTTGTCATAATTTTTCACTTTTTTTTGCTATAAATTTTGTATAATGATGACTAATACGCATATAAATCATTATTTTTAACTGATTACTTATAAACATTCACACGTACATCTAGCATCACGTGGTCCAGTCGGTGTAGGCGATTTCCACTTTGAGCCAAAAAGAAAATCTTTCCACGAAGAGTTTTCCACCTTAGAAGCGACGCCCAATGCAAAAAGTAATGCGTAAAGCACAATAATATCACGATTTGTAGACAATCCTTTTGCAAGGATATTCATCATTTTCATTCTAATGTAATATGTGTTTTTTAACATTCGCGTAATCCAATGTTATAAACGGGCGGCACAACGACACGCGACGAACTGTTAGGCCTGCGCGTTAAAACAATACATTTTATATGCGAGAAGTGCGATGATAGGTAAATCAAATGTTTTGAAACGAAATGAAAAGTTTTCACAAAAACTTCAGCGGGTTTAATGACCGTTATCAACCGTACAATTTTTGGGATTCGAAATGAAAAGACAAAAGAAAATTATATACTCGCAAACATATAGGGTACAAATGTAATATCTATCTACTAGTGGCTGTGTGTAATTATTTGTTATGAAAACATATAAAAAGTGTCTACCGTAAGTGTGCACACACGGCGTGTTGACAATGTTTAAAGCAATTAGTTCAGCTAGAAACCAACAATTAAATGCGTGAAATGCGTTGGCGTTATGTGGTCTGATGTGGGAGTCGGGTTTGTGCTATAATCTGGGGCTGTTGTCAAAGTTTTACGAACTTCGTAATGCAGAAAAATTTAGAATAAACCAGTACAAATACCCTCACCCTATATATGATATTGTTAAGTCTTGAGTTTAGTCCATATTCATTCCTGAGTCAAATTTACATAAGCGTTCATTAGTGTATGGACTTTGAGGGTCAATTCGGTCATTTGTATCGGAGGTACCAGAAGGGCTGTTGCAAAAGTTAAGGTTATCTGGGTAAGTAAACTGACAAAATATAAATGCCGTCCAGTTGTGCGTTTAGAAGGTATGTGAGAAATCTTATTTTTCCAAAAATAGGTAATCATTATTTTGTAAGATTATTTTGTGCAGGAGGTACCAATACCGGTTGGCCGATTTAGCTCATATTCATTTTTAAGTCCAACTCTCACAAGAGTACAACTTACGCAATAAATGCCAGAGTTCAGTGTACTTCCAAAAAAAAAACTGTGAATTTAAACTATGAGGGTCAATTCGGTCATTTGTGTAGGAGGTACCAGAAGGGGTGTTGCAAAGATTTCGGTTTTCTCAGGGTTTGTCTACTGTTATAAAATAATTAGACTAACCAAATTCAAATATCCTCTAGTGTTCCGTTTGAGAGATATGGATCAAATATTAATCATTCAAAATAAGGTAATTTTGAATGGGAGGTACCAGAAGGTGTGGGGCTATTCTGCCCCTTAACAATTAAATTACTTGATTTTTGAAATTATTAATACTTGTGCCGTAGGACATGAATCGTCTTAAAAAGTCCTGAAACAAATATGGTGCGTTAAAGTTTTTCTCGTATCAAATGGTATATACCCTCATCCCTAAAGATGGACCAGCAAACATGGCTTCGAAGGCAGTTTGTTGACATTTAAGTACACCTCCCCTTAACAGGCATATATACAAGTCATAATTAGTCCTTTCCATATCCACATTTCGCCTCTAAATTGAGACCTGCAGAGGAAAGAATCCGGCGGACATGCTTCTTTCCCTTCTTAAAACTGGCCTGTTAGTAAGTCTTCTGTGTACCTTACACAAAATTCCTACACACGACATGTTTCTTTCCCTTCTAAAAACAGGCATGTGAGCAGGTTTGCGATCAATACTCATCTCTTGATTTCCAGGATGACATTATTATTTTTGTTTATGGCGGAGCCAAGGTAGACAAAATCTCCTACTACTTCAAAGTTATACTTCTCAACGTTCAGGCAGCGTCCCAGAAGTGCAGACTTGTTGTTCCTTGAAACAAATAACTTGGTCTTGTTCTCATTTATCACTAGACCCACTTCCACCGACTGCTTTTCAATGCTCGAAATAGTCGCAGTAACATCCCGCAGTCCACGCCCAATGATATCTATGTCATTGGCAGACGCCAGCAGCATGTGACTTTTGTTAAAGATGGTATCAGTCCTGTTTACTGCAGTCTTCCGCATGATCATCTCTTTAACGATGTTTAAGAGACCGCATGACAGACTATCGATTTGTCTAAAGCCTCGCTTGGTAGAAAATGGCTCAGTCAGATTTTTGCCTAATTTTCACTGATATCTCTGTGTCAGTCAGTGTCATCCCGCAAAGTTGTATTAGCTTCGCGGGGATACCAAACTCAGCCATAGCATCTAACAATTTCTGTCGAATCGGACTGTCGTATGTAGCTTTATAATCGATGAACAGATGTTAGGTGTCGATCTGCTTTCCTTTTGTCTTCGCCAGGAATTGTCGCAGTGGGAATATATGGTCGGTGGTGGATTTACCAGATCTAAAGCCACGCTTATAAGGTCCAATCAGACTCTCTCGGTACACACTCTTGGATCGCCTTTCTTAAGCACAGGACATAGAACACTCAGATTCCAATCATCGGACATGCATTCATTGAGCCATATCGTGTTTATAAGTTGGTGCATATATGTTGCCGGCTCATCGTCGGTGGCTATTAAAAGCTCTGGCGGCAGAGCGATTTTTAGTCGTGCAATCGCAGTGATGATCTCGTTTTGGCTCGGTGGCCTCAGATCGAGTAAAGATCGAAAGTATTCCCTCCATATTTGCAACACACTCTGAGTGTCCGTGATCAGACTCTGTCTATATAGGTGGAATCCCTGTTCCAAAACCTTTGCTTTTATCCTTTTGGTAGAACTTTTGGGCCTCACCGTTATCCCTGTAATTTTCAATGTCCTGGCTCTCTCTTTTCTTTTTCTGCCTGAACAGGCGTTTCATCTCCCTCCTCTTCTCATTATAACGATCCGTCACCGCATGCGTTGCCATTGGCTGCAGTATTGCCTTGCATGCAGCATCAATTTCTTCAGACATTTCACGACATTCATCATTGTACCAGGACTTGTTTGGGCGTGGTTTTTCATAACCCAATACGTTCGTTGCGGCAGTGGTCATAGAATTCGCAATATATTGCCACTGTGTTTTGGGAACATCTGAACTATTGGGGTTTGTGTATAGTAGTTGAGAGATTTGGTTGGAGTAGACATTGGCTATCTTGGTGGTATGTAGCTTTGTGATGTCTAGTATCCTTTGCGTTTGGTTACGAGCGTTTTCAGCGTGCGTACCTTGTCTGCAACTAGGTGGTAATCCGAGTCGAACTTTACACCGCGCATCACACGCACGTCCATAATGCTTGAGACTAGAGATGGGTTTAGACCTGAATATTTACCCAACGCTGGGTATTTACCCATTTATACCCACTTTCATACCCGGGTATTTATCTAATTTCGGGTAAATACTCATTTGAATAACAAATACTCGTTGTTACGTAGAGTAAGATATATGTGAACATTTTCTAATTTATTTTGAACATATTTTCTTTAAGTGTATTTTGTTTATACATTGCTTAATGCGTTTTGCTCAGATAAGGCAGCTTTGACCAGTGTTTGTAAAAAAAAGAGCCAGGTCGAGAGCCCATTTGAAATTTTATGGCTCTTGGCTCGCGAGCAAAGTACTGAAGTTATGTACCAAAAGTACTTTTTTATGCCAAAAAGTACATTCATTGGCCCAAAAAAGCTTTTCTTTTGCACAAAGTACTTGTTTTTGTACCAGAGTACTTTTTTGTACCAAAGGTACTTTTAATGTACTTTTCGGCACAAAGTACTTTTTTTGTACCAGGGTACTTTTTTGTACCAAAAGTACTTTTAATGTACTTTTCGGCACAATGTACTTTTTTTGTACCAGTGTACTTTTTTGTACCAAAAGTACTTCTAATATACTTTTCGGCACAAAGTACTATTTTTGTACCAGAGTACTCTTTTGTACCAAAAAGTACTTTTAATGTACTTTTCAGCACAAAGTACTTTTTTTTTGTACCAAAGTACTTTTTTGTACCAAAAGTACTTTTAATGTACTTTTCGGCAAAAAGTACTTTTTTTTACCATAGTACATTTTTGTACCAAAAAGAACTTTTTGTCATAGAAAAGTACTTTGGTACAAAAAAAGTACTTTGTGCCGAAAAGTACATTAAAAGTACTATTGTTACAAAAAATTACTCTGGAACAAAGAAAGTACTTTGTGCCGATAAGTACACTAAAAGTACTTTTGGTACAAAAAAGTACTCTGATAAAAAAAAAGTACTTTGTGCTACAGAAAAGTTTTTTTGGACCAGTGAACGTACTTTTTGGCATAAAAAAGTACTTTTGGTACAAAACATTGGTACTTAGCTCGCGAACCAAGAGCCATAAAATTTCAATTGGTACAAAAAAAGTACTTTGTGCCGAAAAGTACATTAAAGGTACTTTTGGTACAAAAAAAGTACTTTGTGCCGAAAAGTACACTAAAAGTACTTTTGGTACAAAAAAGTACTCTGGAACAAAAAAAGTACTTTGTGCTACAGAAAAGTTTTTTGGACCAGCGAACGTATTTTTGGCATAAAAAAGTACTTTTGGTACATAACATTGGTACTTAGCTCGCGAGCCAAGAGCCACAAAATTTCAAATGGGCTCTCGAGCTGGCTCTTTCTGGCCTCTTGGCTCCTGGCTCGCTAGCCGATAATAAATAATAAAAAATTAAATTCTCTTAATTTATTTTAATTTTTCTTTATTCTGATTTATACCCACATTTTAGGTAAATACCCAGGTGCTACATATAAATACCCAATTTACCATTTGGGTATTTACCCTTGTCCCATCACTACTTGAGACATCCCTTCATCAATTACTACGTGATAAATCTGGTTTTTTGTATTTTGATCGGGAGATATCCAGGTTAACTTGTGGATACCTTTATGCTCGAATCTGGTTCCACTCACAACCATGTTGCTTGCCGACGAGAAGCTTACCAGTCTGAATCCGTTATCGGAAGTGTAATTGTGTAAACGGAATTTTTCGACTGCTGAACCAAGATCATCTTCCCTCCCTATTTTAGCATTAAAAAATCCAAGAACAATTTTAATGTCATGTGCGGAGTCTCCTGCAGGCCCTCAAAGAATGCATCTTTAATGTCCTCGTCTTCCGTCGGGGTGTACAAATATTTCGCCCGGATGTGAATAGTGGCTATTCGGTCACTTACAGGGTAAAACCGCGAGACCAGGTGTCGAAGTGTCTTGCCGACTATGAATCCACATCCAAATTCGTGTCTCTCTATATGTCAGCTGTAAAAGATGTCACAGTTCTTTCCTCGTGTGTATTTCTGTGCCGTCCATCTCATTTCTTGTAAGGCGGTGATGTCGGCCTTGTATTTGTCGAGGATATTGGCCAGTCGGAAAGAGTCACCATCTCTATATAGGTTTCGGACATTCCAGGTGCATATCCTTAAATTATGGTCCTTAAAACGAGGTCGTCAACGTTAGAGGGTGTTCTTGTTTCTTCTTTTTTTAGTTTTTTCATAATAATTGTTTTGTTGGTTAACATGCAGACAGGTAACCTTGTTATAATAAAAATGTTCGCATAGTGTAAACCAATATAACTATTACGTAATAAGTCTCCAAGTAATATTTGAATGAAGTTATTTTTAAAGAAGTTAATTTCAAAGATTTTCAGGGCATAATGAAAATTACGACATCCAATTCTATAAAAAAAAGTTTTATTTAAAATTTAAACAAAAACTTTGAACTGATTCACCCTTTAGCAACTTCAAAAAGCTAAAAAACGAAAATTTGGATGTAACAGTAATAGAAGTGTGTTTTTCTTCGCATTATGTGCCACCCTTAAGAAAACCTCCGTTTATAACCTATATGTCTTTATTTTTCCCCTTTTTCATAAACTTTCGCAACTGCCCACGTGTAATTTATACCAAAAAGTATTTCCAGTTCTTTTTTTGTTTTGCACTGGTAGTGACATTTGTACACGACACATAAACGATGTTGCAGCAACATTTTCACCATTAAATGTCACAATTTGTTGGTTATCAAACTGAAAGCATCTCAGAAAGAAAATGCATCCACATTTTGTTTGCTTCCCATTTTCTATTTCTATTTCACAGCTTCAATGCAAATGCAGTTTTGGCACCGTGATCATGATGGATGCTCTGTACTGCATTAACTTCCTGGTACAAATGGCTGGATTAACACTTTTTTTGTTGTTGGTTAAATTACACACACACACTCACACACTAAATACTCTCACAACGCAGTGGTCTAAATCACTGAACCGCAAAACCAAATGGCAGCGACGGAAATAAAATGACGCCAGAAGGTGACAAATTTTATCTGTACTCATGCGTTTGGGTTTTTGTTTTTTTAGAAAAACAAACTGACTTGTTAAATGAGTCTTTTATAACCAACTGAAATGAGATTTACGGCTCTTGTTATAATAACATGATTGAGTACAAATTGGGTAAATAATTGTGAAATAAGTATTTTGGGCGATTTTATTACGATGCGAATGCATGTAAAGGGGGATTTGTATAGGTTGCGCTAGGAGGTTAACTAGTTATAGGTGTAATGTGGGTGAAGGTTAAATTAATTGATTTAATTACACTAATTACTATTAAATAGTAAATTAACTATATGATCAAGTTGTCGGTGATGAGTTGCCTTGTGATGTTTACAGCAAATTAGACATAGGCTATAGCAAATTTGATTAAAAAAGTCAAAATTACCACTTTTCTTATGCTCTGTGTAAACTGGCAATAGCTGTTGGGAAGTTGCGGAATGTTGCTGTTGTAATTGACTAAATTTTAGTTTCAAGACTTCCTTAGAGTTTAAGTTGCTTCTTACATTAAACCTTCGATACAATTAAAATGCAAACATTAGCAATGTATTATTATTTACCTTGAATTGTCTGGTCTGGATGGTGGTTCCAGTTACGCCATCTCTATTCCTTGTGTATTAAAAAGCATATTAAGAATAATCTGTTCTTTCGGCCAAATTACTTTGTAAGAGTGACATACATTTACAGGTTATTCAGGTTATTTAAAACAAAAATCCTATCGCACAACCACCTTATGTAATTGTACCTTTTGTCCCATTTTATTCTCTGAAAGTAAGGATTTCGAAAAATCTCCTTGTATTGCACAACAACTTCACAAGTTAAATATTCTCCCCGAACTCCCTAAAACTACGAAGTTCGTAAAATCCCTTCGTATAGTGCATTCAGTTTTTGATTATGCCCTTAACGGCTTGGTCTGAGCGATGTTACCACTATTGTCCGTCTGTCATTCATTCAGCATTCACCCCTATTTTCGAATTTCTGCCTACAGTCATTGGGTCTGAGCGATAGTACTAGTTTTTTTCTCCCTTTTTACCCCAAGCTTACGTCACGGATGGAACCAACATGCCACATTTAAAAGCTCTAGCTTAAACCGTTTGGGGTGTGTAATCAGTAAGTGATATGATAGAAATTGTCAAAATTTTACTACAAATGTTATCTTCATATCTCTAGTGGTTCGTGAGATATGACCGATTGAAATTTCGATTTGTGTGGTCGGTGCCACGACTTTTGTCTTGTATTTTTTCCTTTAGCCTATGCAATCGGTTCATTTATTTGGCCAATATAACGATTTTCCAAAAGGGGTGTGGCACCTCCCATTTCCCAGCGAGACGTAATCCTCCTTGCACTAGTAACATATGTAGCAAATGTCATCGTCATACCTCTAAAGGCTCGTGAGATATAACTAATAGAAATTTCGGTTTGTGAGGACGATGCTACGACCTTTGTCTAATTATGTTTTTCTGTAGCCTATGTAGAGGTCCTACGGACAATATTAAAACTTAAACTTAAAAAAAACTTAATTTCCCTTTACGCCCCATGAATGAGGTGTGGTATAGCTCTCGCGTTGTTGTGAATTATCACTCTTTCTATTTTAGATTCACAACAAACGGCACCTACTTGTTTATCGACGAATGCGAACATCTGTTTGAGAAGCTTTTACTAGATATGCCGATTATCTCGACACTTATACTGCGACATTGCTGTCGACAACATCGAGGGGGCCGGCAATGAAAGAAAAATGTAGATGATTGGACAATATTACACAAAGAAAACTTCATTGCAATGAGTCCATTTATTTGGGCAATATAACGATTTTTCAAAAGGGGTGTGGCACCTCCCATTTCCCCGCGGGACATAATCCTCCTTGTGCCAGTAGCAAATATGGCAAAACAAATCTTCGTACTTGTATTGGCTCGTGAGAAATGAACGAATCGAATTTGGGTTTGTGTGGGCGGTGCCACGACCCATTTTTTAACTTTGTGTTTATGTAGCCTACGATAGAGGTCCTGCAGACAGTACATAACACTGAAAATTTCATCACAATAGGTCCATTTATTTGGCCAGTATAACGATTTTTCAAAAAGGGGCGTGGCACCGCCCATTTTTCACAAACAAAATTTATTTTTCGTGTACGACCAACATCTGAATCAAATCCCGATTTCGTACCTATAATGGTTTATGAGATACATCCATTTAAAATTTCGAGCTGTTTGGGGCGGTGCCACTCCTATTTTATCCCCTTGCAGTCCGAATTTCCAATAATCTCTTCTTGGTGCTCGCCTACGTCATATAAGGAACCTACATTCCAAATTTCACGGTTATAGCTTTAGCCGTTTGGCCTAAGCCTTTTATATATACACTCATACCTCTTTATACGGCCCCTCCTTTTACGGCATTTCGCTATAACGGCCTTTTTCAATTCTGGAACACCTTCGATTTACGGCGCACATTACCTCGCTATACGGCCTTGATTTTTCCTAAGCAGAACTGCTATATATCTTCTAAAAGCTGCGAAAGTAAAATTGTAACACATGCCCTTTCGCTGTGAATTAAAGAGCTTAACGATTGTTTTTAAAAGAAAGGAGTAAGAAAGGTTAACAGCTTTTAAAAAAAATTGTTGACTTTTTCCTTTCTCTATCATAGTTGATCTTCTGGTAGGTGTAGATAAACGTCCAATAAGGTGTTTAGGGCTGTCAAATTCCGTTATAGCAACTTTATGCAAATGCAGACTCGGATCACCATCTAGTAGTAGTTGCAGCCAAGGTACGCAAGAGTTTAAGCAGTGATCAAACTGCTCATATTAAAAGCAAGAAAAAATCGACATCACCTGGCTGCATACAACCGAGATAGCCAATGGCTCTTACAGACATGTCTCTCAACGTTAGATGTTCAAGACACAGTTGCGGTATATTGCGCATTTAATGGAAACTGCCGTACTTTGGTTTGCCCATGCTCATGTCGCGTATTGTCTGAGAAACAAGATGATATTAGGAGATTATGAGAGGACAAAATGCCTTTTTATACTAAAGAAGAGTCTATAAAGCACCAGTTCAGAAATTTCAGTCAGGTGAACTGCCTGATACATATCTTCACCCTATGTATGTCACTTACCTACTTACTTAATTTCCCTATACAACCCATGAACGAGTTATTGAATAGCTTCTCGCGTTATTGTGAATTAACACAAATGGCACCTACTTGTTTATAGGCGAATGCGAACGCCAACTGTTGGAGAACTTTTACTAGACATACCGATCGACGCGACACTATACTGCAAATTTGCTGTCGACAACATCAAGGGGGTCGGCGATGAAAGAAAATGTAGATGACTGAGACTGGAATTGCACCATGGATCTCCCACTTGATAGTTGCTTGTTCATGCCACCATTATGATAAACTTATGATATGATATAAATCGCCAACAAATGTACAAAGTTCAATTCAATATCTCTGGGCATATAATCATTTTGTATGGGAGTACCGAATGCGTCATTTGCGATACCAACTGAGAACTAAGAAAAATCTCGCACAAAATCTCACATCAAATCATCATTTATAATGGGTGGGGTTAACCTCATGATTTTTAAGTTTTATCTATGAATGCCAAATAATAGCAACGATTTGCAAAGTTTCTCTTTGGAATTATTGGGAAAATATTAATTTTTGAGCAATTGGCTATTTTGTATAGGAGTTACCAGCAAGGACCGGCCGTGGCATAGTGGTTAGAACACGCGACTACCATGCGGGAGATCGCAGGTTTAAACCTGGCTCCAGTCATCTTAAAAGAAAAAAAATAAATCAAATTTTCTTTCATTGTCGGCTCCCCTCGAATGTTGTTTGACAGCAACTTCGCAGTATTAAGCGTCGATTCAATCGTCGTGTCGATAAATAAGTAGGTGCCGTTATTTAATCTAAAAATAGAAAGCGTGTTAATTCACAACAACGCGAGAAGCTATCCCATACCTCATTCATGGGGTGCAAAGGGAAATTAAGTAAGTAAGTTAAGTAAGTTACCAGCAAGGGCAGCACAACGTGTCCGATTTTTATAACTCATCGTTTAATAAACATTAACCTTGTAAAAAAAATTGACTAAATTCAGTGTACTTACGAAAAAGATATGCATGTAGAACTACAGGCAATGGAGATGGATTCGGTCAATAGTATGGGAAATACCAGAAGGCGTGTGCTAAATGGTTCGGTTTTCTATGGATTTGTTTAATATTACAAGAAAAATTAACTGGCCAAACGTTAATATCCTCCAATTTCCCTTTTGGAAGCTATGGGAAAAATACAAATTTAATAAAAATATTTAATTTTGTATGGGAGGTACCAAAAGGGGTGTGTCGAAATAGTCCATAGTAATTCCTCAGTCAAACTTTTCTAAGCGTACATCTTACGTACAATATGGCAGACCTCAGTGTACATACAAACCAGTAAGAAAGTTTCAGTCGGGAAACCCGACTTACATATACCCTCACCCTCAGTAAAAAAATAATATTTTCTATTATATTGATATTATTACTCGATTTCTAAAGTGGACCTAGTGGTACATTTGTATGAGAGGTACCAGAAGGGGCGCGGCTAGACTTCCAGTTTTTTTCTCTAAAACTTTGTCCCATCTCCACAGTGGGCGGAGTGGTACCAGAAGAGGGAGAGCTTCAGTTTTTTTCTCCAATACATTATCCTGCTTGAACTTTACTAAATACAGAATTTGGGAACGATCGCGTTAGGTCTAATAATAATATTAACCGATTCCTAAAGTGAGAGGTACCAGATTTGTATGGAAGGTACCAGATGGGGCGTCTCTAGACTTCCAGTTTTTCCTCCAAAACTGTATCCTGCTATAGCTTTACTAAATACAAATTTGGATACGGTCACGTTGGATTTATTGATATTATTACTCTATCTCTAAAGTGGGCGGAGGGGGCCTGGCTAGACTTTCCAAAACTGTATAATGTTATAGCTTTACTAAATTCAAAATTTGGGCACGATCGCATTAGGTCTATTAATAATTTAAATTGATTTCTAAAGTGAGCGGTACCAGATGGGTATGGGAGGTATAAGATGGAGCGTGGCTAGACTTCCAGTTTTTTTTCTCCAAAACTGTATCCTGCTATAGCTTTACTAATAATGAATTTGGGTACGATCGAGTTGGATTTATTGATATTATTACTCCATCTCTAAAGTGGGCTGAAAGGTTCATTTGTATGGGAAGTACCAGAAGGGGCCTGGCTAGATTTCCATTTTTTTTTCCAAAACTGTATCCTGCTATAGCTCTACCAAATACAGAATTTGGGTACGATCCCTTTGGGATTTTTAAAGTGGATGGAATGCTACATTTGTATGGGAGGTACCAGAAGGGGCGCGGCCATGTAGCTCATTTGCAATACCGTAAGTAGGGTTTGTGAAATATTAACTTGTGCAAAGTTTCAAAACATTTTGTTTCGTCTTTTGAAAGTTATCGTGCAAACGAGCCAGACAACAGACGGAAAGGGCTTAAACGACTTAGAAAGTCATGAATCGAATTTGGCTCAAGAAACCTTTGTATGGTAGATACCAAAAGGGTACATACAAAATGGATATGTGTGCAGTATGAGGGTGCATTCGGTTATTTGTATAGGAGGCACCAGATCGGGAGTGGCAAAGTTTTCGATTTCGAAGGGATTTTCTGATATTACAAGGTAATTAAACTGACAAAATTTAAATCTCCTCCAGTTGTCCGTTTGGAAGTAATGTCAGTAATCTAAATTGTCCAATAATAAGTAATTTTTTATGGGATGCACCAGAAGGGGTCGGTCGATACAATTCATATTCATTCCTGAGTCAAACTTTTGCAAACGTGCAAAATATGTCTGAATTCAGTGTAATTACAAAAAAGATATGTGTCTAAAAATATGTGTGACAATTTCGGTAATTTGTATGAAAGGTACCGGAAGGGGTGGTGCTATTCTGTCTATTTCCAATGGCATTACTTCATTTTGGAAAATATTAATACTGGTAAAGTTTTATAAGGATATCCTGCTCACCAGCCATCTATACAGAGAGACTTGGCACAATTGTTTTAAAAATTGAGACTAAGCTAATACTACTTTATATACTTGGGCTTATGCTACTTCCATAAAAATTTCCCCTTTTTGGAGTATGTCCCTGTCTGTCTACATCCGTAGTTTAAGATCCATCGATCAGAAATGTTGTATGCAAGCTTCAATCCTCTAAGCGGAGCTTGAGTTCTAGGCTGAGCAAGATCGGACGAAAACTACCTTCACCTTCCATACAAACACCCCCTTTGGGGTGTCACCTATTGGTGTGTCCGTCTGTCTATATCGAACTGAAATGTAAAATACAAGCTTCTATACTCAAAGCGGAGGTTAAGTTGTAGGATAAGCTGGGTCACAAACTACTTTTACCTCCCATACCAATTGCCCATTTTTTGGGTTCAATTCCGTAGTTTAAGAGATATCGAGCTAAAATTTCGAATGCAAGCTACTATCCTCAAAGCGGAAGTTAAGTTGTAAAATAAGCAACACCGGTCAAAAACTGCTTCCACCTCCCATACAAATTGCTTCTTTTTGTGGTATGTCCCTGTGATAAGAGCCATTGTTTAAGTCTATCGAGTTGAAATTTTGTATTTAAGCTTAAATCCTCTAAGCAGAGCTTGAGTTCTAAGATGAGCAAGATTGGTCAAAAACTACCTCTATCTTCCATACAAACACCCCCTTTTTTGGGGTGGTTCGCCTGTCTATCACCGCTATTACAGCCGAGTTTTAAGAGACCCTCAAGCGAAAGTTAAGTGATAATATGTATGAGCAAGATCTCCCACCAACTACTCCCACCTCCCTTAAACAAAGTCCCCATCTTTCTGCGGTACAAAGTATAATAAAATATAGTTGTAGTGCTAAATAACCAGTTTTATTATCATTTTTACGAATGGTGAAGGGTATCTGAGATAATTACCTTACTAGTTTTCAATTGCAATGAGTTTTTGCTCTAATTTCTCCCGGCATCAAATTGTAAAAAGTAAAATTCTTAATATGAATGCATGATTATTCACGATAAAAACCTATGCTTGCAACATAGATACTTTTCTCAAAATATATAGGTATTTTACCAAAAATACTATTAGTTTTTTCCAATACTAATTGAAATTTCCACAATTACAACAACCGGGCATTGTTAGCCTGAAATTTTCTCGGCAATTTGCCTACTCTGCGGTAGCCCAGTGATAAGTGTACTCTTTCGATAAACATAACGCCATTTCCTGTGTTGCTCTGACATTCAGATAATTGTTTTTAGTTTCATCACAATTTATTTCTTAAGATACATTATACGTTTTTCACATCATATTCAATATCCGTCTAACTTAAATTTCTACAAAAGTTTCTCTTTCACATTCCAGTTCAGCGGGCAAATGGCAATCGTTGACGCAAATTTCAGGACTGGCCGTATCACAAGTCAATCCTTCGGGGCAAACACCTATATTGCGTGTCAATTGATCACCATGACACTGGACGAAAGTCGTACGACTTGTGCAGGCAAACATTTTCTGGCCATCACAAATGCCGCATCCTTTATTAATGTTACAATCGGGTTCCATTCCCATGCCGCGTTCGACACAACGCCTCGATGAGCGTGAACAGATGTGATTTTCGGGGCAGGGGAATGATTGTGTGGTATCTGCGATGTCATTGTAGCACATATGGAATGAAGTCTCATTGATACAGGCAATACCATTACTACCACACGAGTTGCATTTAGCCTCAATAACAGTGATGGCAACATTAAGGAAGCACAAAGCCACCAAAGCTACGCTCTAGAAAACAGAAAATATAAAAAGGACATTAAGAAGTTTCCTCTATAAATAACGTGTAGGTTCAAATCTCTACATACCGAAAGTGTATAAAATCGTTGATTCATTTTTAATGTGTCTCTGGCGTTTTACGTATTGTACTGGGACTCAGTTGAAGTATTTATTAAAACTCTTATGCGTTATGGTATTTATATGAAATTTGTAGAATCTCTTATCAGATAGATAGTTAGATAATAACATCATTTTATGGCTATGACGATTGGCATTATGATTAGGTTTTATGAATCTGGCCATGGCGGTTCTCAAGAATTAGTGTCTTTGAAATGTCTGTTGATCTCTTAATAGCCATGGTAAATATTTTGATATCATTAGCCTTGGTAAAGCTCCGCGTATTGGCGTATGTCTTATGCATCGTATACGTTTTAATAACTGTCATGTGTGGGAAAAGAAATGACTGAATTATGGACGAAATAAAAATAGTGCAGGTACAGTCTGTATATAAAGACAACATTTAATAAGTTTTGTTTTGGAGAAGTGCCACAAACTTTTTTTAAGTGGGCGTGGCACGTTTATAATTTCTTGCAATTCAGTGTTAAATTTATGGGGAAAAATATTGATTTTCGGAGAATCAGCTAATTTAAATGGCAGGTACCAGTAGGGCAGTATTGCCCATTTTTATACCACCACCCTTAGTGATGAGGGTATATATCATTTGATACGACACAAAAGTGTAACACATAGAAGAAGTCACTTTAGGCCCTAGGTATCTTTGAACCAAATTCGATTCATGACTTTTTAAGTCGTTTGAGCCATGTGCGTATGTCTGTCTGTCTGTCCGTCTGTGTGTCTGGCTGTCCGGCTGGTTCGCACGATAACTTTCTAAAGTCGCAACCAAATGTTTTGCAATTTTGCACGAAGTCTTATTTCCTCAAAACTACTTATGGTATTGCAAATGGGCTGCATGGCCCCGCCACTTCTGATACCTCCCATACAAATACATCATTACGCCCACTTTAGAAATCGAGTAATAATATCAATACAACCAACGGGATTGTACCCAAATTCTGTATGTATTTAGTAAAGATATAACAGGATAAAGTTTTGGAAAACATTTTGAAAGTCTAGCCACGCCCCTTCTAGGACCTCCCATACAAATCTACCTTTCCGCCCACTATAGAGATGGAGGAATAATATCAATAAATCCAACGTGATCAAACCCTAATTCTATTTTTAGTAAAGTTATAACAGGATAAAGTTTTGGAGAAAAAAGTTGAAAGTCTATCCATGCCCCATCTGGTATCCCCATACACATCTGGTACCGCCCACTTTAGAAATCGGTTGACATTGTTAAAAGACCTAACGCGATCGTGCCCAAATTCTGTATTTGGTAAAGTTCAAGCAGGATAAAGTTTTGGAGAAAATCTGGAAGTCTAGACACGCCCCTTCTGGTACCTCCCATACCGATATAGTCTATATTCCAATTTTCATAAGCGAACATCTTACGCAAAATTTAAGTGAATTCAGTTTACTTACAAAAAAGATATGTATGTAAAACTATGGGGGTCAACTCGGTCATTTGTATGGGAGGTACCAGAAGGGGTGTGGCAAATGTTTCGGCTTTTTAAGGGTTTATCTACTATTGCAAGATAAATAATCTGACCAAATTTAAATATCCTCCGGTAGTCTGTTTGGCAGCTATGAAAGAAATATTAATTATCCAAAAGTAGATAATTTAGCATGGGAGGTACCAGAAGGGGTAGGGCTATTCTGCCCATTTACAATCCCATAAGTTCGTTTTGAAAAATATTAATACTGGTAAATTTTTATACCGATCGAGTTATCCTGCTGACCAGCCAGCCATCCAGCCCGACAGACGGACATAGCTCAATCGTCTTAAAAAGTTCTGAAACGAATTTGGTCTTAAGATACTTGGGGTCTAACTCGTCTCCTTTAATGTGTTACACTTTTTTTCGTATCAAATGATATATACCCTCATCCCTTAGGGTGATGGTATAATAAAATTTCTCTTATTACTGCCAAATGGACAACTGAAGGAGATTTAAATTTGGTCAGCTAAATAATTTGTAATAACAGACAAAGCCTTTAGAAAACAAAATCCTTTGCCACGCCCTTTCTGGTAGCTCCCATACAAATGACCGAATTGACCCTCATAGTTTTACATGCATTTATTTTTATACCCTTACCCTACGGGTAGGAGGGTATATATCATTTGATACGACCCAAAAGTGTAACACACAGAAGGAGTCACTTTAGACCCTAGGTTTCTTTGCACCAAGTTTGATTCATGACTTTTTAAGTCGTTTGAGCCATGTCCGTCCGTCTGTCAGTCTGGCTGTCCGACTGGTGCGCACGATAACTTTCGAAAAACGCAACCAAATGTTTTGAAATTTTGCACGAATAGATATTTCCCCAAAACGACTTACGGTATTCCACAAGGGCTACATGGCCCCGACCCTTCTGGTACCTCCCATACAAATACATCATTCCGTCCTCTTTAGAAATCGAGTAGTAATATCAATACACTCAACGGGATCACACCCAAATTCTGTATTTTGTTATGCTATAACAGAAAAAATTTTGGAGAAAAAAACTGGAAGTCCAGCCGCGTCCTTTCTGGTACCTCCCATACAAATGGACCACTCCGACCACTTTAGAAATCGAGATATAACATCAATATAAAAGAAAATTTTATGTTTTACTGAGGATGAGGGCATATGTATGTCGGGTTGCCCTACTGAAACTTTCTTACTTGTTATTATATATATACTAGCTGGCCCGGCAGACTTCGTTCTGCCTCCAAGTTATTGTAAAAGATATTAAGTACAGTTGAAATCTAATAACGATTGGTTAATTACTTTGTCCTCTAAAATATTTTAATTTAAAGAGCGAGATTTTTCCGGACAAAATTAGTTGTTTATATACCTAAAAGATTATTATATATTATTGTAAAAATTGCTAAAATGGATCAGCAGTGTCGTCCATGACTCGATGAAAACTTACTTATTGATAGGCATATATTCTAAAACCACATTTTTAAGCCGAATGACTGGCATATAACTTTCTCCGTAGGTGTACTGGATGATTGTATCTTTAGGTGTTTGGTCTGAGCCATGATAGCACTTTTGCCCCTTTTTTTCCCACGATAGCACTTTTCCCCTTTTTGGGTTAAAAAAGGGGCAAAGTGCTATCATGTATGAATTTTCAAAAATGCCTTCATTTGACACAACAACCCTATAAACCGTTTGGTCTGGGTGATAGCAACAGTTATTCCCATTTTCGGGTTAGTGCCCTTACTGTTTGATATGCGAAAAACCACTTTGTGAAGCTCTTTAATTTTATAGGAAGTGCGCCAATACAAATGTTCGCCATTCTACCTTAAGCCGTTTTGTGGTCTGGGTGACCATCTATAGTCCATCACCAACATTATGGTATAAATCGGTTCAACCGTTTCCACAATTAGTGGTGACTTCAAATTGTACATCCATTTTTATATATATACTTCTCAATAATTTTGATATTTTAAAGATGTTTATATGTATTGTTATCACTGGTGACTAAATGGCATTCCAAAAATTAAGTATATCATAATCTAAACACCGGCAACTGAATAAAAACAGACATCCAACATTTTCTCACGTCCAAAAATACATTTTAAGTTTTAAGAAAATCGGACAATCGATATAAATTTTCGAAATAATTCAACATTAGCGGGTCCATTTATACAGAAAAAAATTTCTCATAATATAACAAATATAAATTCTAAATTTCAGTCAAATTGTTTAATTCGTTAAAACGTTCATTATAATTCCACTCTAGCGGCACCTACCGGGTCCATTTATACAAAAACTTTGTTCCCATGATCGCTCAAATATATATACTAAATTTCAGTTAAATTGGTCCATTCACTCAAATTTTGATTAAAAATCCACCCAAACGCCACCTACCGGTTCCATTTGTACATACAATTTTTTCTGATGATTAAACAAATATACATAGATAAAATGGTATAAGTTTTCAGAAAAAACAGCGACATCAGCGTCACTAACACATTTCGGAGCACCACCAAACACTGGAATTAATATGAGGATATTTAACGATTAATATTTAGATATTACACTGTGTGAATTTGAGTCCAAACATAACATAAATAAGAATTTTTTTAAAAAAAGGCGACAACAGCGCCATCTTACGAGAATTTTCTTTTTCCTAAACCGTTGAATAGCAATTACAAACAAACCCACAAAAAGAAATATCCAACTTGGTACAGCCGTGGTCAAGTTTTAAGAAACCGAACAAACCACCTTTCATTTCTATATATATAGATGTAAGGCTCAAGACCTGGCAAATCCACGACCGAAATGCAGATCGATACCTACCAGCTGTTCATCGATTACAAAGCTGCATTCGATAGTCCAATACGACAGAAATTGTTAGATGCTATGGCTGAGTTTGGTATCCTGGCGAAGCTAATACGGCTTTGCGGGATGACACTGACTGATATGAAGTCTTCATCTGCGATATCTTTAACATCGTAATAGAGATGATCATGCGGAAGGCTGCAGTAAACAGGAATAGTACCATCTTCAACAAAAGTCACATGTTGCTCGCGTATGCTGATGGAATAGATATTATTGGACGTGGATTGCGAGATGTTACTGCGGCTTTTTCGAGGATAGAAAAGCAGTCGCTGGAAGTGGGTCTGGTGATAAATGAGGACAAACCAAGTTATTTATTTCAACGAACAAAGAGTCCACTCGTCTGGGACACTGCGTGAACGTTGACAACTATAACTTTGAAGTGGTAGATGACTATGTCTACCTTGGCACCGCCATAAATTCCTGTGCAATTGTGTCCGATGGACCCATGCATAGGCAAGTGCTTGTGTGTGTATTATGATGGCATGTTGTGCGCCTCGAAGATGCTTTCTTCGCACCGTTGGGAAAAGTTCTTAATAACTTTGAGATGCTTTCTTCCCTTAAGGTTTGTGATGATACAGGAGAAGGCACAGCAAAGGGCGCTGACGAGACATTGTGGTTAATGTCGAAATGATGTCATACGCCTAGCCTGCTGTCAACATAATTCATTTCACAAACTCTTGAATAAAAACCTATTGGCAATAATAAACTGATCTCAAACCGAACTATGACAATATCACAAAAATAATAATGGAAATCAAAAGACGATTTTTGATCGCAAACTGCTGCTACTATGCGCTAAGCAAGCGATTTAATGACAAAGCGCTCTCTCCAGGAACAAAGACCCAACCCTACAAGACTCTAATCCTACCTGTCTTGCTCTAGAGCGCAGAATCCTGAGTAATGATACAAGAGGATCAATCTATACTACGCAAAATATTTGGACCCATCATCGTTAACGGCGAGTACCGTCGTCGAATGAATCATGAGCTGTATTAGCTGTACAAATAGACCGAATGCGCTGGCTTGGACACGTTGTACGAATGTACGAAAACGCTCCGGCTCGAAAAAGCTCGAAACAATATATATTTTCTTAATTTCAGCTATTTTTACCAAAAAAAAAACATAAACTACATTGACAACCCACTGTGCTTCCATTCACATGTTTGGTTTTTGAAGATGATGGGATGATGGCTACTACGTAAATCAGATACCTGCAGCCAACATAGAGAGTGAAAGATAACAAAGTTTTCTTTAGAACACATGGCGGTTAATTATCTTCTTGTTATTTTTTTTTTTGCCAAAACTATAATAACATTATTGGTATAATAAATATTTATGTCAAGGCTATTAATACAACATTAAAGTTTTCCAAGGTTTACAATTTCCAAGTAAAAGTTATGCCAAATATTTTTTTTTTACAGTTTTCTTTTTCTAAAAACTGAGTATTATTCATCCGTCCTGCCGGGCTGAGGTAATCATGTGGCGTTCTTTAATCTGCGATGATACAAAAAAAGTGTTAGAGAGTAAACACGTTTTTTTTTATCGGTAAGTAAATATTTGTTAAAAGTTGTAAACATTTATATAGTAAATTTATCAAATGGTATGCAGACAAATATGTTAGCTAAAAAGAAGAAAGATGAATAGAATGAAGAAAGGTATTAGGGTGGCTTAATGTTGGCAAATGAAATGTTACAGAAAATGTTAGAAAATTCAATATTTGGAAGCCTTGAGTTAGTATACAAGAGATAGGAAGACCTTACCCTAGCATCGTGTTGTTACATTTAATAGCATATTTTTATATTTGATAGATGATACGCAACAATAAAATGCGAAATTCAGAATAGGATTTTTATGTCAGCTGAATGCAATGGATTGCAACCAACATCTTTATGTAAATAACAAAGAAAACTATTATTTATTACAACCAATATTATTCATTAGAATTGTCATTAAATGATAACTTATTATTAACATATTTGTAATAGAAACATCAGAACATTTTATTTGCATCCTATGAATTAGATACTGAGGAAGTGATTCTCACAACCATTTTTTGAATTCACTGTAATCCAAATATACTTTAATAAACAGAGTTATTTTCTAGTAATATTAACAAAACCAGATGGAAATAATTACGTTTAGTAAGACTCAACTTTTCAACTCCATATGGGCAAGGCCACCGTCAGTAACGTCACGTTCGTATACATATTTTGGTGAATATCTTCACTAAATACTATTATTTCTCCCAACTTGAGAGCGGCATATGAAATAACTCGTCATAACTGTTGTTTCATACGCAGACAATTTTGCTGTATCTCGTTTTGTTGTGAAGTTATGACCATTTTAAGCCGTCAGTAACGTCACCGGATGCTGGAAGTGTGTTTTGAGGTTACTGAACGTTTGTGTAAAAATTAGCGAATTGAAAAGAGTTTATGTTTATAATTGGCCAGTATTTAAAAAATGGAAGGCTGAAAGATGTATTTTATCCAAAAGGTGGGCTTAAATTTTGTGTTTTAATCACGTAATCGCCATAAAAGCAGTGACAGTAACGTCCCACAAAAATGTCAGTAACGTCACACGTTCGAATTTCGGTAGGATTTTCGTATCTTTTTTTCTCTTGGGTTAATAGAGGGACCCTAAACGACCAAAAAACTCATCGTAGATGCAACCTGGGGAGAAATTAAGATTAAACCACTCTCATAAAAAAAAATTTGTAGTAAATCGGGCTTGACCTTTAGAGCTGATTTTTGTATGATCAAGCTATACACAATAAACGGTACTGATTTGGTGCGAAGACGAAATGTCACGAATTTTTTTGCGTTTGCGAAAATTGTGGCCGTGTTTATTTTGCTGTTTATTTTTTAAACTCTTCTTCAGCAACTTCCGCAAACTAATATTTTCGATTGTGTATATTGGAACGCCTCAAAGAATTACAGTGCACTGTTTCCTATGCAGTGACGAGCTTTTTCCTTTTGTTGCTTTCTTTTAGTTTTTTAACATAACGCTTGTCTCTTTTTGCACCAGGAATCGGAGTCTAGCAATTAAATACCAAATTATTAAGCAAAAAAGTAAAAAAAAAATAAAATTAAAATAATCCGTCAGTAACGTCACACAATTTTTTTTTTACAAAAATACCCTGATATGTGCTAATAATGCTTCATTTAAGCATTGATTATGAAAGTACTTCAAAAATACTCAAAAAAAATCAGTTCATCCAACCTCTTTTATAATTAGTTAATGCATAAAAAAACATTTTATAAAAATTTGTCAGTAACGTCACCATTTATTTGCGGCTGATTACTTTAAGCCTTTATTGGTCCAAAACCCAAGCTTTGTACACAAATTTGCTTGCTAATCAATAGTTTGATTTGTATTCTATCCAAAAAAAGTAATCATCTGTCTAAAGTATACAAAAATAAGAACAAAATTTACCCTTTTCGCCGACATTGGTATATTTTCCAAATACACCTTGCGTGTGCCACTTATGAAAAGAATGTAAAATGTCAAAGCAGACACAAATTTTGCACTGGCATACATTGCTGCAAATTCTATACATATTAGACATTTGAAATATACAAAAAATTTTGGACCTTGTGACAGAAAAAAAAATCTATGTGGTTTCAATTTTCGTGGCCTTGCCGATATAGTGTTATGTTTTTGTTTTAATATTATTAGGCTTAAGTTGTTTTTTTTTTTCTTCTTTTAGTTTAACGCATTTACCTCCTTTCACAAAGTCACCCTAATATGTACAATTTCATTCAAAATTTATAATCCCATTGACTTTGAAAGATATACAAGTTCTTGTGTCGTAAAGATATTCATATCATCTGTATGTCTTGTCGAGCTGATGTGATAATGTAGATGTGGCTGCATACAATTCGGCACACTGTGATATGTATATAAAACTACAGATATTTCAAAGCGAAAGTTTAGTACTACATTAGATCTTTTTTGGTAATGTTAAGGAATTTAATACAACATTTACGCTGCTAATATGTTTAAAATATTTGTAAGTCCAAGGGGATTTAGATTATATCTTAGTTAAATGACTAATCTTGATATTAATTTAGTTAATTCTAGTTTTGAGTCTTGTGTCGATTGTGCACTACTCAGAGGCTATCTGTGGTGTTTGCAATCCTAACAATGGAGTTGCCTGCGTCAGTGAAACAGAATTCTACTTGTGTTATGGAGGTAAGTGTCTGTTATATTAATTATAAGACAATTGTAAGTTCGTGACAACCTGTGAGATAAGTGTATAAGTGAAAGAGTTTACTACCAGTGACAAATACTTACTTACTTACTTAATTAAGTGCCCCATTACAACTTACGAACATGTTTCATAAGTTTGAGGCCTGAAGTACGAAAGAATTCCACACGCTTCGGTTTTGTGCATGTGTTCTCCAGTTAGTCCTACCAGATGGTGGCACGTCGTCTACCACTTGGTCCTTCCAACGGAGTTTGGGTCTCCCTGCTCTGCGCCGTCCTTCAGGTTCGCCTTCAAACACCTTTCTCGCTGGAGCATCCATCCTGGCAACATGACCCAGCCATCGTAGTCGTTGCATTCTGACTCTTTTAGCTACGTCGATGTCGTGGTAAAGCTCATACAGCTCATGGTTCATCCGATGGCGAAACTCGCCGTCGACACAGATAGGTCCATAAATTTTTCGGAGTACTTTTCTCTCGAATACTCCCAGGTTTTGTATGTCCGTTGTAGTAAGCACCCATGATTCGGCAGCATACAAAAGAACGGGTAAGATTAGCAGCTGTTTCTTAGTATTCCGAGATAAGGTGGTGTTACTAAAGTGCTGCCGAAGTCCGTAGAAACATCTATTGGCTAGCACTATTCTCCGTTTAATTTCTTGGCTGACATTATTTTTCTTGTTGACGGAAGATCCGAGGTAGGTAAACTCGTCGACTACCTCAAAACAATAATTGTCAACGTTCACGGTGCGTCCCCAACGAGAGGACTCTTTGTTCGTCGAAATCATTATTTTTGTTTTGTCCTCGTTGACCGCTAAACCCATTTTTGCTGACTCCTTTTCTAGTGATGAGAAAACTGCAGTAACATCCCGCAGATTTCGACCAATGATGTCTATATCATCGGCATAGGCTAGTGGCATGTGGCTCTTGTGGAATATGGTGCCAGACATGTTGACACCAGCCTTTCTCATCACCTTCTCCATAACTATATTAAATAGTGTACAGGACAGGCTATCGCCCTGCCTGAGACCTCTTTCCGTGTTAAATGGTTCAGACTGATCCTTACCAATCTTCACAGAGGATTTGGTGTTGTCTAAGGTACATTTGCAAAGTCGAATCAGCTTTGCAGGAATACCAAACTCAGACATGGTCTCATAAAGCCTTTTCCTTATCGGAGAGTCGAAGGCAGCTTTGTAGTCGACAAAGAGGTGGTAGGTGTCGATCTGTTTTTCATGGGTTTTTTCCAGGATCTGTCGTAAGATGAATATTTGATCCGTCGTAGATTTGCCAGGTCTAAAGCCGCACTAATATGGTCCAATTAGTTTTTCTACAATTGGCTTTAGACGTTCACACAATATGCTTGAAAGGACCTTGTACGCAATTGGTAATAGGCTTATTCCACGGTAGTTCTTACATTCACTACGATCTCCTTTCTTGTATATGGGACATAACAGACTGAGACTCCAATCCCCGGGCATGCTCTCCTCTTGCCAGATGTTCTCCATGAGTTGCTGCATGCTCCTAATCAGCTCCTCCTCGCCATCCTTAAACAATTCAGCAGGGAGACCATCGGCTCCAGCAGCTTTGTTGTTTGTAAGGCGGGAGATTGCCATACGTATCTCGCTCTGGCTCGGAGGTGGACTGTTAATACCATCGTCATGGATTGGAGCGGGGTCTTCTGGATTGGTGTCAGTATCCAGTAAATTTCTAAAGTGGTCTCTCCATATCTTCAGAACGCTATCCGGGTCCGTCACTAGCTGACCATCGCTGTCCTTGCAGGAGGGCAACACTGTTCCACGCATTCTCGCCTTAACCCTCTTGTAGAATTTTCGGGCTTCCCCTCTACTTCGGAGCAACTCAGTACACTCATCCTGTCTCTTCTTCAGCTCCTTCTTTTTTCTTCTAAAAAGACGAGTTGCCTGTCGTCTCTTCTCCCTGTGCCGTTCACGAACAGCTCGCGTTGCCATTGGCAGCAGTTTTGCCCTGTATGCAGCATCCGTCTTTCTCGTGGCATTGCGACATTCATCATCATACCAGGCATCTTCTTGAGACGGCTTTGAGTACCCAAGTACGCTTCTCGCAGTCCGTTCTAAGGAGTCGGCTATATATTGCCACTGCGAGGTTATATTATCAGGGGTTGGAGCATTCCGCAACAGTTGAGTTAGGTGGTTGGAGTAGGCATCCGCTACCTCTGTGGTCCGCAGTTTACCGATGTCCAGCTTTCGTTGTGACTGGTTACGTACGTTTTTCGCCAAGCGTAGCCAAGTGCGTACCTTAACTGCGGTAAGGAAGTGATCAGAGTCAATGTTCGCACCCCTGATCACTCGTACGTCCAGAACACTCGATGCGTGCCTTCCATCGACTACCACGTGATCTATCTGATTCCTCGTCAATTGATCTGGAGATAACCATGTTGCCTTATGAATATTTTTATGGTCAAATCTAGTGCTGCTAACTACCATATTTCTTGCCGCAGAGAAATCAATCAGTCTGATGCCATTGTTCGACGTTTCGGTGTGCAGACTGAATTTTCCGATTGTAGGCTCAAAAGCGGTTTCCCTGCCTATTTTAGCATTAGCCTAGTACAATTTTAATGTCATGGCTCAGGCTACGGTCATATACATTTTCTAGGCTCTCGTAGAACTCGTCTTTATCCTCATCGCTTTTCTCTTCTGTCAGAGCATGGGCACATATATGTGTTATGTGGAAAAACTTTGTTTTGACTCTTATGGTGGCTATACGTTCACACACCGGGTTGAACCTTGAGACTAGGTGTCGCAGTCTTTTGCCAACCACAAATCCACATCCAAACTCGTGCTTGTCCGCATGGCCACTATAGTAGATGTCGCACGTCTTCATGCGCGAGCACCCGTGTCCCGTCCACCAGATTTCCTGTAAAGCGGTTATGTCAGCCTTGTATTTTTCGAGGACTTCCGCCAGTTGGATGGAGGCACCTGGTCTATATAGTGTTCTAACATTCCAGGTGCATATCCTCAAATCATGGTCCTTAATTCGTTTGCGGTGGTCGTCAACATTTTGGGGGGTCCGTTTTATTCTTATCTTACTTCTTTTCATTGCAATAGTATAAACGTCAGTGGCGGGTTGCAAGCCCAGCGCACCACGTCGCAGTTTTCTCCTCCTGCCACGATTTTATTGCAGCCGCCCATTCTGGGTCAGACGCTGACCAGGGTACCGCTCACTCTGAGCTGACGTGCCTGGGTTTTAGGTGTCGCCCCTCACAGTTAGTCGTGCTCTGACGGGTGTCAGAAGCACGTTTCCAGGCGTCACCACGTGGAGGTACTCCGTTCGCAGTAGACTTGAAGTGCAATTGGCAAGGATAACTCTGGGTTTGCCAAGTTAAACCGATCAGAAGCTTTACTTTGCATCACACTCCCGACGCCCAAAGTACAGGTGAACTGTACTGGTCGTAAGGCCAGACGAGACATATAGTAAAACTGCAGAAAAGGTTACAGCCCACATTTGTCAAATGTTAAATTCAATATCTCTGGGCGTATGGTAATTTTTATGGGGGTACCGAATAGGTCCTACTGAGAATTCGCACAATAATCTCAAAATAAATCATAATTTCCAATGGGTGGGATAAATCCTGTTTCTAAGGTTTCACCTGTAATTACAAAATATTCAAAGAAAAGTATTCATAACGGGATATAGGATATGCCAGTAGGGCCACAACTTTTTCGATTTTAATTAAAAAATCAACGTTGAATAAACGTTTTTCTCTTTCACAGTTTTTTTTTGATTTTAGTGTACCTACAAAAAAGATATACATGTAGGATTATGGGGGTGATTTCGGTAATTTGTATGAGAGGTTCTTGAATAGGCGTGTCAAATGATTCGGTTCTCTGCGGTTTTCCTACTGTTACCAGATAACACAATTCAAATATACTGCAATTTGAAAGTTATGCGGGAAATTTTTAATTTGCAAAAAAGTTTATTTTGTATAGGAGGTACGAAAAGCGGTTGGCCGATATAGTCCATATTCCTTAATGCGTCACACTTTTTATACCATCACCCTTAGGGATGAGAGTATATATCATTTGGTACGAGAAAAAGTGTAACGCATTAAAGGGGATGAGTTAGACCCCAAGACAAAGACAAAATTCGTTTCAGGACTTTTTAAGATGATTGAGCTATGTCCGTCTGTCTGGCTGGTAAATAGGATTACTGGAGTAAACAATAATGGATCAGTTTGAAAATTTACCAGGATCAATATTTTCCAAAATTAACTAATGAGATTGTAAATGGGCATAATAGTCCCACAACTTCTGGGACCTCCCATACAAAATTACCTATTTTTGGATAAATATTATTTTTTTCATAACTTCCAAACGGACGACGGGAGGATTTTTGAATTTGGTCAATTTATTTATCTTGAAAAAGTGAGCAATCCCTAAGGAAACCGAAACCTTTGCTACACCTCTTCTGGTACCTCTCATACAAATTACCGAATTGACCCTTTTACATACATATCTTTTTAGTAAGTACACTGAATTCACTCAAATTTTACGTAAGATGTTCGCTTATGAACTGAATACGGACTATATCGGTTTACGCCTTCTGGTACCTCCCATACAAAATTACCTATTTTTGGAAAATTAATATTTCTTCCATAACTTCCAAACGGACACTTGGGGGTTAATAAAAATTGGTCGGTTCATTTAGTTTGAGATAGGAGGCAAAACTTCAGATAACCTAACTATTTGAAACACCCCTCATGGTATCCCCCATACAAATGACCGAATTCACCCTGATAGTCTTACATACATAAATTTGTTTTTGTTAGTACACTGAATTCAGTCAAATTTTGCAGAGGTTGTAAGGTTATGAAAATTTAAATTAGAAATGAATATGGTCTATATCGGTTCACTTCTTCTGGTACCTCCCACACAAAATGACCTTCTTTGGAAATTAATATTTCTCCCATAACTTACGGGCGGACAACTGGGGGATAATCAAATTTTTAAAATAAATTTATCATGTAATAGAAGGCAAAACCCTAACTATTTGACATACCCCTTCTGGTATCTTCCATATAAATAACCGATATTGCCCCTTTTACATACAAATCATTTTTGCATGTACACTGAATTGAGACAAATTTTGCCAAGGTAGGCGTTCATTGAACATTGATTTACGAATAAAAGTAATTTTATTTTAATTAAAAATCTATTAATTTCAATAGCTCAAGTCTTAAACAATATCTGATAGTGACTGATGGTATTTATCAGTCAGTGTACCTGACTGAAATATCTGCACTGGTTCTAGGGGATTGTAGTTCAAAAACATAAGAATACACATTAGGGTAATAACTTTTTGCATTTTTTGCAAATATCAAATCTCCCCAGACAAAATCGTGTAGGGCATGGAAAAATATTAAGAACTGCGTTTTTAGTTTTTCGCTATCGTTAAAAAAGGTTACGCACCAAACGCGTTAAAGTTTTGAATCAAACAAAGTTTAAAAATTATTTTTTTATTCATATGAAAATAGTACAAGATATATATCCGCCTTGTAAAACATCGCGTACTTTGAACTTAAAGTTTATATCTTACAACACCAACTTTTTATTATTTATTGTTATTATTTGTTTACATACTTGCATATGTATAACCCATATTTAGAAAAAAATTCTTATTAAAAAAAATTAAGAAAACATATATTAAAGGCATTTTACAAATCGCTGTCGGTGCGTAAAGTTTTTTTAGCCAATTGAACTGAAAAAGTTTTTTTTTTATCATTAACACAATATTTGCCATTAGAAAAGCCCTGGGGAGAATGTTGTCCAAAAAAAGTTATTACCCTAATACACATACCATATTTTACATCTGTAACTAAAATTTCATATATTTTTAAAAGTTTACACTAAGTAGATTGTAGGGAAGGCCGTAGTCACCTGTTACGGGTCATGCTACGATATCTTCTCCCTCCGATTAAAAAAAAAATAAAATCCTATGTGTGTTTCTAAATACTATCTGTATCAAATTGTATTTCTTCGTCTGTATATTCATATCTGTAATTCCAAGTTCTATTTTTGCATCGAATTTTGTCGCTGTAGGGCTTAAACTATATTTACCACTTTTTGAAAATAAAAATTTAGTCTGCACCTTCATATTTGTAGTGCCAAATACCATCTGAGCAGTGAATTTTGATTCTTTGTGGATGAAAAATACATTTGCCAAGCCAATTCCGCCCAATAATCAAATATAAAACTTTGTTCTGTATATTCATACTTGTAGTGCTAAATCTTTTATATGGATCAAATTTTATTTCTCTGGGACTAAAATATAAATTTTTCATGCCTCGTCCCCTTTTGAAATAACTCTTTCTTCTATTTTCGAAATAATTCCACTCCAGCGCCATCTATCGGGTCAGTTTATCAAAAAATGTTCTCATGATCAAACAAACCTACATTCTAAATGTCAGTAAAATTTGTCCATTCGGTAAATTTTGCGGTATAAATCCACCTAAGCCCCACCTACCGGGTCCATCTGTACATTCCTCATGGCCATACGTTTAAGACAACGATGTTTGACTTATTGGGTTTGAGAATAATCGAACCATCAATATAAATTGTCGAAATAAGTCCACTCCAGCGCCACAAACCGGGTCCATATATACCAAAACAATGTACTCATGATCAAAAAAACATACATTTTAAATTTCAGTTAAATCGGTACATTCGTTCAAACTTTCCATATATATCGACCCCAGCGCCACCTACCGGGTCCATTTGTAGATACATTTGTTTGTCAAGGTCAAACAAATATGCATTTTAAATTTCAGGTAAATCGGTCAGTTCATTTTAATTTTCGATATTAATCCAGCGCCACCTACCCGATCCATCTATATGGTTCCTTATAGGTTCCTTATATGACGTAGGCACACACTTAAAAGGGATTTTTAGAAATTCGGTCTGCAAGGGGGTAAAATGGGGGTAGCACAGCTCCATACAAATCGAATTTTGAAATGGCTTTATCTTTTAAGCCATTATAGGTACGAAGTCGAGATTTGTTATGTATTTTGGTCGTATAAGAAAAAATACTTTCTTTGTGGAAATTTGGCGATGCCACGCCCCTTTTTACAAAATAGTTATATGGGCCAAATAAATGGACCGATTGCAAATATAATTTCTTTATGCGATACTGTCCATAGTCCATCTATCATTTATTGGCTCACTGACTGATCATTCTCCAGGCCAAACGGCTACAGCTAGAACCTTGAAAATTGGAATGTAGGTTCCTTTTATGACGTAGGCGCGCACTAAGCAGGTAATTATGGAAATTCGGACTGCAAAGGGGTAAAAAGGGAGTGGCACCTCCCCATAAAGCTCGAAATTTGAAATGGATGCATCTCATATACCATTATAGGCACTAAATCGAGTTTGATTCAGATGTTGGTGCCACGTCCCTTGCAGGTCCTCTACCATAGGCTACATGAAAACATAGTAAGACAATGGGCCGTGGCACTGCCCACACAAACCGAAATTGCAATTGATTATATCTCATAATCCATTAGAGATATGATACAAGGAGGATTACGTCTCGCAGGGAAATGAGCGGTGTCACGCCCCTTTTGAAAAAATTGTTATGTCGGTCGTATCAATAGATTGTAATAACATTTCCATAATCTTTATATTGAACCAGTACAGAAATTTCAGTCAGATAAACTGACTGATAAATACCATCACCCACTATAAGATATTGTTTAAGTCTTGAGTTATTAAAATTAACCGATTTGTAATTAAAACCAGTTAAAAAGTTTCAGTCGGGCAACCCGACTTACATATACCCTTACTCTCAGTAAAACAAATAATTTTCTATTATATTGATATTATTACTCGATTTCTAAAGTGGGCGGAGTGGTACATTTGTGTGGGAGGTACGAGAAGGGGTGTGTCTAGGCTTCCAGATTTATTCTCCATAACTTTATCCTGTTATAGCTTTACTAATTACAGAATTTGGGCATGATTGCGTTGGGTTTATTGATATTATTACAACATCCCTAAAGTGGGCGGAAAGGTACATTTGTATGGGAGGTACCATAAGGGGCGTGTCTAGACTTTAAAATTTTTCTAAAAAGCTTTGTCCTATTATAACATAACAAAATTCAAAATTTGGGCACGATCGTGTCGAGTGTATTGATATTATTACCCTATTTCTAAAGTGGGCGGAAAGGTACATTTGTATGGGAGGTACCAGATAAGGCGTGTATAGACTTCCAGATTTTTTCTCTAAAACTTTATCCTGCTTGAACTTTACCAAATACAGAATTTGGGCACGATCGCGTCAGTTCTATATATAATATCAATCGATTTCTAAAGTGGGCGGTACCAGATGTGTATGGGAGGTACCAGATGGGGCGTGGATAGACTTAAAATTTTTTTCTTCAAAACTTTATCCTGTTATAGCTTTACTAATAATAGAATTTGATTACGATCGCGTTGGATTTATTAATTTTATTACTCCATCTCTAAAGTGGGCGGAAAGGTACATTTGTATGGGAGGTACCAGAAGGGGCGTGGCTAGACTTCCAATTTTTTGTCTAAATCTTTTTCCTGTTATAGCTTTACTAAATACATTTGGGTACGATCCCGTTGGGCGTATTGATATTATTACTCGATTTCTAAAGTAGGCGGAATGATGTATTTGTATGGGAGGTAACAGAAGGGCCGGGGCCATGTAGCCCATTTGCAATACCGTAAGTAGTCTTGGGGAAATATTAACTTGTGCACAATTTCAAAACATTTTGTTGCGTCTTTCCAAAGTTATCGTGCGCACCAGCCGGGCAGCCGGACAGACAGAATCGAATTTAGTTCAAAGAAACCTAGGGTCTTAAGTGACTCTTTCTATGTGTTACACTTATGGGTCGTATCAAATTATATATACCCTCCTACCCGTAGGAGGGAAAGCGTGTTAATTCAGAACGATTATAGCTTTAGCCGATTGGTCTGGGTGATGCTACTTTGCCTCTTATTGGTAATATTTCACCTAAAAGTACGAATTTTCAAAAATCCATTCTTAGCTGACGTTCTCTTTATGTGACCGACATATCGATTTTTTCAAATGGAGTATGGCACCGCCCATTTCCCAGCGAGACATAATCTCCCATGTACCATTTACATAAGTAGCAAATCATGTAAAATATGACCGATTGAAATTTTGGTTTGTGAGGGCGGCGCCACGCCCCTTTGTATGTCTTCATGTAGCCTATGACAGAGGCCCTACGGATATTACTACACAGTCAAAATTTCAATGGAATGTGTTCATTTATTTCTCCCAGATAACAATTTTTTTTTTAAAAGGAGCGCGGTACCGCCCATTTTCCAGCGAGACGTATTCCTCCTTGTGCCATATGTAGCAACTCTTATCTTCATATCTCTAATGGCTCTTGATAAATTTCAATTGGTTATATCTCATAATCCTATAGAGGTATAAATATTACTGATACAAGGAGGAATACGTCTTGCTGTGAAATGAGCGGTGCCACGCCCCTTTTGAAAAAATTGTTATGTCGGTCATATTAATAGAACGATTGTAATAACATTTCCATAATCTTTATATAAAAAATTAGCTTGACTAACCGATTGGGAGAAGAGGCTGTAGATAAGGTGAAAAAATTTAGTTGTTTCCATTTTCGAGTAAATGTCAGCTAAGTAAGGATTTTTGGAAATTCGTTCGTTTAGAGGATCAATCGGCTAAAGCTGTAATCGCGAAATGGGCATGCTTACTACCAAATTGGATTGAAGGTTTTTGGCGAATTTCTTTATTTTCGGGTAAAAAATCGAAAAAGGAATTAAAATTTTACTGTCTCCTAGACAAATCGGCTAATTTATGTGGGCTCGATCCCTAAATTAGAATGAGGCAAGGAGGGTTTACGAAATTCGTAACTTTTAGGGATAAAAAAAGGCAGAATGTGATAAAACTGGTACTAAACCGCTAAAGATATAGTCGCAAAAATTTAAGTGTATGGAGTAATTTTTCCAATTTTATTCCTTAGGTGTAAAAATACCGAAAAAGGAATAAAACTGGTACTATCGCCCAGACCAAATGCCTAATGGTAGAGTTACTAAAATGAATATAGAATAGCGCCCTATAGAATTAAAGAGCCGCCTTATGAGGTTTTTAGAAAACCTTTTAAAAAAGGCGAAAATGGGATATAACTGGTAACTTCAGCCAGACCAAACGCCTAAAGCTTAAGTCGTATATAGGCAAGCTGCCTAAAGAATTAGAGGGGATACAAGTTTACTTTAGTTGTGCGATACGAATGTTTATTTTGAAATTCATACTTTTAGCGACAAACAAGGACTAAAGCGGTCCAATCACTCAGACCAATGGGATAAATTTACAATCACATATATGGGGTGTTAGTTCGTCTCATGAAGCATTTGCATTTAATATCCTATCCTATATTAATCCTATTCTCATGCCTACCAACTATACAATTTCATAAAGATTGTTCGAGCCGTTTTTATATATTGGATTAAATAGATTTAGACTTAAAAAAGCACATTTTTCAAAAAAAGCGGACATGTTAACATTTGCCATAATGACACAAACCTAAAACCCCATTAGGAATGTTTATATTCGGATCAATTTTTAACATTAAAATTTTCTCTATTTCGCTGACAGGTAAGGCAGACACCACTACCACGTACAAATGCCCGAATCCCAATGAAATTTGCACCAGCAAAGGCGCAATCTGCATAGACTCCACGACAGCTGTTGGGCTGTTGCCCGCCTGCGGTGATATATCAAACTGCGGAAATTGTGGTGATGTGCCTAATGGCGGCTTTGCCTGCACCAGTCGAAATACCTTTACCATGTGTATGGATGGTGCACTAACAACAACGAGGGGCACATGTCCACTACGTAAAATGTGTGATGTTAACGAGGGACTTGCAGGTAGGAATCCTTGTGTACCAGATTGTAATGAGCCGACCATGAGTTTCTGCGATTTGGCTGAAGCAATTGATGCTCCCGTCACAACGACAACACCGGAACCGATAACAACTACTACAGAAGAGCCAACGACGACAACTACTGAAGCTCCCACAACAACAACAACAACTACCACGGAGGATTCAACAACAACAATAACCACGGAAGCTCCCACTACAACAACAACAACAACTACAGAGGCTCCTACAACAACAACGACCACAGAAGCTTCCACAACAACAACAACCACAGAAGCTTCCACAACAACAACAACCACAGAAGCTTCCACTACTACAACAACAACTGAGGTGCCAATATCGACGACAACTACTGAAGATATCACAACAACTACGATTTTCTCACCAACACCTCCGGAAACCACCACCACCGCAGAACCAACAACCACTGCTAATCCCGCTGATGTCTTTTGTTCTCAACAGAGAGCCGTCGGTCGTTACGCTTTCCCTAATGATTTGACCTGCAGACTGTGAGTAATCGTAAACTACAAATTGAATTTAACATATTTTCTAATCCATTGTCGTATTATAATTTCCATTTGTAGTTACATCTATTGCTATCTTAAGGGCAATGTTATGCAATCCCGTACTATGTCCTGCCCAGGATTAACATACTTTAACCCCTCGACTACATTGTGCGGCGAAGCAATACCTCCAAGCTGTTCTGCAAAATTGAATGTGTTAACAGGAAGTTTTATGAAATCTACCTTTGGTGGACTATGGAAATCCGGCTTGTCTTTCCTAGCTTAAATAAATATTAATGAAGAGTAATTTATTGTTATATGTTGGAATTTTCCATGTATTCTTTGGTAGAAAGAAAATAACGAATTTGTAAAAAATAATAATGAAAAATAGTTATAAATGTAATACATATTTTCGGAAACTTTTAATTACCTTTCAGTTGTTATGTTCGGAAAAAATACACAAAGGTATACCTTCGCCTATCTTTTTTCATAATATTTCTATCTGTAAATATATTTTCTGAATTATGATTGGGTTTAGCAACGCCTTCCGTCCTTATTTAACTAAGGGATAGAAAGTGAAGGAGTTATCGTCGACGAATCCATGTTGGTACATATAGTATTTGCAGTATGGATTAGTTAAAACAATATCGAGAGTGTAGTACAACTGTGGTCCACGCTCTCCGGTACATATATCTTATCATATGTCTTGCACTACTAAACTTTTATCAATGTCGGAAATTTGGGATAGATGAAAAAGAATAATGATAGCACTGCAAACAGTAGACAAAACAATAGATAAATGTTCCACACTAGACTGATCAATAATGTTTGCTTTCTGGCTCAATATCCAATGACTAGTTTTAGTAAATGTGATTTTAATAGATGTGTTTATTTTTCATGATAAGAATGTAATTTAGGCATTTATATAAATATTCATTTAGTATATAAACTAGCTTTCCCGGCTCGCGTTGCTCCGCCACTAATTACATTGTCTGATTTGGGTGGGGTGACCAGTTTCGTCTTCTCTTTTTTACCCCTCACCACGCGCACGGACGGAGTGAAGGGTAAGTTTGTTCGATTTAAAGATGACCATCTGTCTGTCCGTCCTCGCGATTACATACGTAGTTTAAGAGATATCGAGCTGAAATTTCGAATGCAAGCTTCTATCCTCAAAGCGGTTAAGTTCTAGGATGAGCCCGATCGGTCAAAAACTACTCTCACCTCCGATACAAACTCCCTCTTTTTTGGGGTCTGTCCCTACGATTACAGCCGTAGTTTAAGGGCAATCAAGCTGAAATTGTGTATGTGAGCTTCCCTACACTAAGCGGAGGTTGAGTAGCAAGATGAGACCGATCGGTAAAAAACTACTCCAACCTCCCATACAAAATCCCTTTTTTTTGGGGTGTCCGTATGTCAGTTCCCGCGATTACAGCAGTAATTTAGAAGCAATCAAGCTGAAATATTGTTCGCATGCTTTGCTGCCCTAAATGGTGGTTGAGTTCTAAGATGAGCCCGATCGGTCAAAAACTACTCCTACCTCCCATACAAACTCACCCTTTTTGGGGAATCCCTACGATTACAGCTGTAGTTTAAGAGCAATCAAGCTGAAATTTTGTATTCAAGCTTCTCGTTACCAAGTGGAGGTTGAGTAGTAAGATGAGACCGATCGGTCAAAAACTACACAAACTCCCATACAAAATCCTTTTTTTAGGTGGTGTCCGTATATCAGTCCCCGCGATTAAAGTAGTAATTTATGAGCAATCAAGCTGAAATATTGTATTCTCTTAGCGGAGGTTGAGTATTAAAATGAGACCGATCGGTCAAAAACTACTCTCACCTCCCATACAAACTCCCCCTTTTCGGGGTGTCCATCTGTCTCCACCCCCGATTACAATCTATTAGCAGGTATCGAGCTGAAAGTTGGTACAAAAGCTTCCATCCTCTAAGCGGAAGTCTAGTTCTCAGATGAACAAGATCAGATAAAAACCACCTATCATACAAACACCCCCCTTTTTATACAATCATTTGATACGAAAAAAGGTGTAACCCCAAGTATCTTAATACCAAATACGTTTCAGGAATTTTTAAGACGATTGAGCTATGTCCGTCTGTCTGGCTGGCTGGTGAGCAGGATATCTCGGCTAAACCTTTACTGATCGGTATGAAAATATACCAGCAATTATATTTTCCAGAACGAAGTAATGAGATTGTAAATGGGCAGAATAGCCCTACAAATTTTTGGAAAATTAATATTTCTTTCATAATTTCCAAACGGATAACTGAAAGATATTTGAATTTGATCAGTTTAATTATTTTGTAATAGTAGACAAATCGTAAGAAAATCGAAACTTTTCTAGTTCCTGATCGAATTCAACCTGATAGTTTTACGTACATATCTTTTTTAAGTACACTGAATTCTGTCAAACTTTGCCTAAGATGTACACCTATAACCAGTACAGAAATTTCAGTCAGGTAAACTGAATGATAAATACCATCACCCAATATAAGATATTGTTTTAGTCTTGAGTTATTGAAATTAATCGATTTTTAATTAAAATTCATTATTATTTTATATATTATTATTCATATATTATTTTTTGTCTGCTTTTGGAGCAAAAACGTAAAAAAATGACATATTTGTACAGGAGGTATAATTAGGGGCAGTACAACGTGTCTGATTTTTTCGTAAATCAACGTTCAATGAACGCTTACCTTGGCAAAGTTGTTCTGAATTCAGTATAGAAATGATATGAATGTAAAAGGGGCAATATCGGTTATTTATATGGGAGGTACCATAAGGGGTGTGTCAAATAGTAACGATTTCTAAACCAAGTGCCGGCTTAGAAGTTATGGGAGAAACATTAATTTTCGAAAAATAGGTAATTTTGTATGGGAGGTACCAGAAGGGGTGAATCCATATTCATTCCTGATTCAAATTTTGATAACCACACAGTAGGGTAGCCAGACGTACTGTTTTTAGCAGTACATGTACTGTTTTATTGTTAATGTACTGTTTTATGCACAACGCGTAAAACAGTACGCAAAAGTACTGTTTTTCAAACCTTTTACTGTTTTTGTACTGTTTTTTATTTTACTGATTTTTTATATAACAATCCATTTCAATATTTGATAGCCGAAAATAATATAAAACACTCTACCATAGTAAACACATAATTTGTTTACAACATTGTTATTGTTTTGGATGCATACAATTTTGAAATAGTTTTGAAAATTACATTTTAACATCGCAGTATGATAACTAAATTTATTTCCACACACTTAGGTATAAAGGTATATATCATATGATACGCGAAAGTTTCAAATATCTTAAGACAAAATTCTTTTTAGGACTTTTTAAGACGATTTAGCTATGTCCGTCTGTCTGGATAGCTGGTTGTCTAGATGGTTGGTGAATTTGACTGAATTCAGTGTACTTTCAAAAAAGATATGTATGTAAGACTATGGGAGTGAGTTCGGTCATTTGTATGGGAGGTACCAAAAGGGGTGTGTCGAATAGTTTGGTTTTCTAAGGTTTCGCCTCCTATCACAATGTAAATTAACCAACCAATTTTCATTATGGAAGTTATGACAGAAATATTAATTTTCCAAAAATAGGTCATTTTGTATGGGAGGTACCAGAAGGCGTAAACCGATATAGTCCATATTCATACATGAGTCCAATTTTCATAAGCGAATATTATACGCAAAATTTGAGTGAATTCAGTTTACTTACAAAAAAGATAAGTATCTAAATTTATGAGGGTCAATTCGTTTATTTGTATGGGAGGTACCAGAAGGAGTGTGACAGATGTTTCGGCTTTCATAGCGTTTGTCAACTATCGCAAGATAAATAATCTGACCAAGTTTAAATATCCTCCTCCATGTCTGTCTGTCTGGCTGTCCGGCTGGTTCGCACGATAACTTTCGAAAGACGCAACCAAATGTTTTGAAATTTTGCACGAGTTAATATTTCCTCAAAACTACTTACGATATTGCAAATGGACTACATGGCCCCGCCCCTTCTAGTACCTTCCATACAAATACATCATTCATAGTAAACCTATAACAAGGTAAAGTTTTGGAAAAAATTGCAAGTCTGGCCACGCCTCTTCTGGTACCTCCCATACAAATGTACCTTTTCAGCCACTTTAGAGATGAAGTAATAATATCAATGAACCTAACGCGATCGTACCCAAATTCTGTACTTAGTAAACCTATAACAGGATAAAGTTTTGGAAAAAAATTGGAAGTCTAGACACGCCCCTTCTGGTACCTCTCATACAAATGTACCACTCCGCCCACTTTAGAGATGGGGTAATAATATCAATACAGTCGAAATGATCGTTCCCAAATTCATTTTACTGTTAAGCTATAACAGGATAAAGTTTTGGAGAAAAAAATTGTAAGTCTAGCGACGCCCCTTATGGTATCTCCCATACAAATGTACCTTTCCGCCCACTGTAGGGATGGAGTAATAATATCAATGCACCCAACTTAATCGTGCTCAAATTCTGTATTTAGTAAAGCTATAACAGGATAAAGTTTTGGAGAAAAAAATCTGGAACACGCCCCTTCTGGTACCTCCCATACAAATGTACCACTCCGCCCACTTTAGAAATCGAGTAATAATATCAATATAATAGAAAATTTTTTGTTTTACTGAGGGCGAGGGTATGTTAGTCGGGTTTCCCGACTGAAACTTTCTAACTGGTTTTAATTACAAATCGGTTAATTTCAATAACTCAAGACTTAAACAATATCTTATATTGGGTGATGGTATTTATCAGTCAGTTTAACTGACTGAAATTTCTGTATTGGTTTTCCTTTTTAAAAGTACAAATTTCGAAAAATGAATCTTCAATCCAGTTTTCGCGATTCTACCTTTAATCGTTTAGACTGGGTGATAGTACCATTTATATCTCTTTTTTGGTTTTTTGCCCCTAAAAGTACAAAATTCGGAAAATTCCTTTCATATCACACAACTACTCCACAATAGACAATTCTACCTTTTTTTGTCAGAACAGTAGTACCAGTTTTATCTTTTTCTCGGCTTTTTATCCCTAAGTATGAATTTCGAAAAAGTAATTCGTGCCGCTCTCCAATTTTATTGGGAGCATTCTCCCATATTAAATTCAAGAAAGACTACTGCTTCGTCTGGATTAATTGGCAACCCTGTTTCGTGAAAACATCATAATTTGTGAGAGCTCCGACAGTATTTTGCTGTATCAAAAAATTTAGCTGTTAATACGCTTCTCTTTATACTGAATATTGCTGCGTTCATAAATAAGAGAGTAAGTTTCTGGAATAACATCAAAGATGCCTCCAAACAGTCGTCGTAGTGTTAAAAATCCAATGATTTTATGCAACCAATGCAAGTTAGAAGTAATTGAAGAAGAAGAAGATTCCATACAGTGCGACAAGTGCTCAAAAACATATCACTCTCTTTGTTGTATGCTGGACAAACGTCAGTATGAACATCTCATGAGTAATGAGAGTGAAGAATTTATATGTCACTTGTGCGAAGATGGTGGAAACTGGCGGAAAGAGCTAACTTTAATAAGAACAAAACTAAACAAATTGGATCAGCTGGATGAGTTGCATAAATCGGTGGTATTTTTGTCATCACAGTTTGATGAAATTGTAAAGGGAGTAGCTTCGAATAAGAAAAAGCTGGAGAATGTGGAAAAAGAGAATGCTAAGTTAAAAGCAGAGTTGTCTGACTTAAAGAAATCGGTTAAAATTTTAAATGATAACCGTGTAAAAAACGATTGTGTTGTCAGCGGTCTAGAGAATGTCGGAGAAAAGAGTGCGGTTGATGCTGTTGTTGATGTTGTAAATAATGCTGGTGTTGATTTGAAGACGGAAGATATAGATGATGCTTACTTTGTTAAACGAAATGTTAACAATCCAAAAAAAACTGTGGTTGTAAAATTAGCATCGAATAAAGCAAAACAAAAGTTGATGTCAGTAAAACCTAAGCTTTTTGAGAATAATGATACTAAGTCGGTATACATCAATGAATTTTTAAGCAAGGAGACTCTTGAACTCTTTAACCACGCCAAAGCGTTGAGAACTGTGGGCTATCGCCGTGTTTATGTTGCTACGGGAAGGATTTTTGTAAAAAGGAGTGAACTATCTAAGCCTAGATTAATCAGAAGTGCAGATGACGTGGATGGACTTCTTCTCGAAGCTGCAACCAACGGAAAACATAGAAGATTACATCAAGTAGCAGTCGACGTCGAGGACTCTGATGATCCAGATACTTTGTATACATCGCCATAACCTTAATACATTAATCTCAATTGTAATTCATATTTTTGTTTCTAAAGCTAATTATATTATCGTAATGTTTGAAAATAATAATAATTTTTATTTCAATTCAATTGAAGAATTAAAGTCTAGTTTGAAGAACGATAAGCTTTATGGTATAAACATAATGTCAATCAACGTCAGAAGCATTTCTTCTATTTCAAAGTTTAATAAGTTAAGAACTGATATATCTAATCTACCGGTGCTGCCCAACATAGTCTGCGTTCAAGAAACATGGTTTCAAAACAATTTGACACATTTGTATAGTATTCCTGGATATAACGCAGTACATTGCTGCAGGATGGATGGATATGGAGGGACAACCATTTACATTCGAGATAATGTTGTTTATGCAGTTGATGCGTGTGAAAGTGGAAGCTTTATTGACGCTATAGTGTTAACATTAGTTAACAGGAAAATTCAAGGAAAGTCACTAAAAATAATGTCATTTTATAGATCGCAGAAATGCTCTGTAAATACATTTTATGAATATTTAGATAACAAATTGCACCAATTTGGCCGCGATCCTTGCATATTTTTTGGCGATTCAAATATTAATGCTTTAGACTGTGTTGATATGAGTGAATTGTCTAACCTGCTTCAAATATACGACTTCAAAAATCGTCACGATCTTGTGACGCGTCCGACTAGTGGTACGTCGATCGACCACATATGTAGTAATATTGATGCAGGCCTACGTATTAGGTCTATTGAATGTGAACTTACAGACCATAATATACTACTTTGCAGTTTAAACTCTCCAACTAAGAATCGTAATACTTTGGAAATTGTTCAAAAACGATGTAATTATGAACGTGTGAAGGAATATGTTCATAATAACCTGTTGACTTCAAGACTAACTGGAGATCCGTCCAACGATATATCATATGTCATAGATTGTGTTTCAAAGGCCGTGACGATGTCAACAGTGGAATGTAAAAGAAAAAAATATTTAAAATTCGAAATAACTCCCTGGGTAAATGGGAATTTGCAAGCGCTTATAGATTTCAAAGACAGTTTGTTGAAAAAAAGAAGGAAAAGGCGTTGCTGTGTCAGCGTATCGTTGTTGAAACGTATCAGCAAAATTATCAAAATTGCGAACAAGGAATCTATGAATACTTATCTCCAAAGTAATCTTATTAATTTCAATAGACAACCAAGGAAATGCTGGCAATTTTTAAACCGAACACTTGGACGAGGTTCTAAAAATGATATTATTCTTAAAGATGATAGAGGAGTCATATTATGCGATTTGGAAAAGGCTGAGCGGTTTAACGATTACTTTGTGACTTCAGTTGTGAATTTGAAGCAACAAATTCAAGTTACTCCTCATGATCATTGGAATGATCTTAGAACTCTTCGGCGACATTATGGTATATTTACTTTTGTGACAGTAACTATTGAAGAAATATGCGATATAATATTGGATTTGGATGTATGTAAAAGTGTCGGTGGTAACGAGCTTACTGCCAGGACGATAAAAGAGTGCTGAATTGCTATGCCCGATATTAGCGACTATATTTAATAGTTCGTTTTACAATAGTATTTATCCGAAAGCGTTGAAAATTCATAAAATTGTACCTATACCAAAAGAATTAAACTCATCTTCAGTTGAGAAATATAGACCAATAGCATTACTATCAGTGTTGGATAAAATTTTTGAAAAGATCATACATACCCAGTTATCGTTATATTTTACAAGTGAGAATTTGCTGTTCAAAAATCAGTACGGATTTCAAAAAGGTTGCGGAACTGAAGAAGCTATTGTTAATGTGGTCAACTACATATGTGACGGGTTGGACAAAGGTTTTTCTGGTGTTGCTGGGATATTTTACGACTTTTCTAAGGCGTTTGATCTTGTGGATCACGTAATACTGTGCCAGAAATTATCATTTTACGGTGTACAAGGTAAAGAATTGGCACTGCTGAGAAGCTACTTAGATAACAGAGAACAATATGTACAAATAAATCAATCGAAAAGTTCAATGAAATCAGTCATGTATGGTGTACCACAAGGAAGCGTTTTGGGACCTTTGTTGTTCAAAATATATGTAAATGACCTTAATAACCTGCAGCTGAATGGAAAACTTTTCATGTACGCAGATGACATATGCCTCTTTTATCCTTTCAAGGAAAGTGTGGTTTTAAAGAATAATATTGAGCGAGATGCCGCATTCATCGTGGAATATGCCCGACTAAATAGACTTATACTAAATGCGAACAAAACTAAGTTCATCAGATTTAGACCTCAGTCTCATCGAAATTTTGCCAACTGTTCGATTAGAGTTGATGGAACTGAAATTGTGGAAGTAGAAATTATAAAATACTTAGGTGTTACACTCCAGAGTAATTTAATGTGGAAGACTCATATCGAAATATTGAAATCCAAAATATCTCCTGCGCTTGGAATTTTATATAAATTTAAAAACCATTTTGATACACGCACAAAAATGATACTATTTCAATCTTTAATACAGAGCCATCTAAATTATCTAGTTCTGGTTTTCGCTTTCAAGAAAAACATGGATTTGAAATCTCTTCAGGTATTGCAAAATAGAGCATTAAAGTCAATATTCAATTTGCCGCGAACATACTCAACGTTGCTTTTATATAAAGATGTTGCAAAAACTATTCTACCGGTCTATGGATTGCATAAAAATCAACTCCTAGTTTACGTTTATAAAGTCATTAACAAGATTGGATATCACACAATATTTTTCCGAAGAAACAACCATTCATTTAATACCAGGAACAACAATATTTTACTACCTACAAGATGCCGACTGGAAATGACGAGGCAAAGAGTAGAATATATGGCCAGCAATGAATTTAACAATTTACCGCTTCATATTCAAATATCGCCATCAATTTCAATATTCAAAAAACGTTTAAAAGAATATTTGCTACAAAATATAGAAATGCTTCTGATTTAGTAAATTTTTTTTTCTTAATTGTATAATAATATTTAAAATTATATGTATATACACATAATTATCTATTTTTTCTTTTTCCTAATTATTTAATTTATTTTTTAATACGTTATATAAATATTTAAAACTGTTTACTGTTGCCAGCTAGCCTCAATAATGCCTTAGTGGCGCTGAGGCACTAAATATTGTATGGCACTAAATATTGTATGACTATTGTAACAAATGCTGAATAAAAAAAAAAAAAAAAAAAAAAAAAAAATTATAATATCATCTAGATTTATTTCACCATTTTTTTATATAAGTATTTTTATTTGTGAAAGACCAGAATCACTGTTCGTCAGGAAGGTATTAACTGCATCTCCTTATCACGGTTAAAATCGAGTAAGTATAAATTATATCCTTTAGTAAAATTTAACTTAATCATAAATCTTAAAATAAAATCGTATTTCCCCTTTGTAGGTATTATTAGTTCCTGCAGTTAGGCGAAACATATACTCGTCTGTTGGAAATGGAATCAAATTGAACATGTCACCATTCAAAATAAGTGCATCTACAGACAAATCGTGCTAAATTGTCAATGGAGAGAAATCAACATTCGTGTATATTGGCAAACATTTAAAATTGTGTGATTGGCAAAACTTACATTATAGGGACAGGTATGATTAACGTTAGAACGACTTTTCAATATATCATAGAAAATTTTCCAGAACATGTACCGATGTGGATATAAAACAAAGTTGCAAAAGTCCATAGTGGTATTGTACAGAAAGGGGCGATAACCATTGGCCTTGCGAAAAAAAGCCACATTTAGCTAAAATACAAGACCATAGATAGATAAACTACATCAAGAATAGTTTGTATGCATACTTATACCTCTATATTTGTGTGCCTTACCTGTATATTATTAATAGGCAGTTTATGCATTTGAGCGTAGACAGAAAGTGAAATCCTATCGCGAGCTAAGGCTTTCAATTCACATCGTTTAAATGTTGCATATGTCTTGTCATACACCTCAGTCTGTACATTTGTAAACTTGACCTTCATCAGGTTGACATCCTTTAGATACGTTGTGCAGAAGAACAACAATAGTAATGTGAACCGCAAACAATGCAACAGGCTCATGTTTGATAGCAGACTGACGAATAACGTTTTATTTTTAGATTTTTATATTATTTCTAACTGTGATGTTAATAGACATAAATAATTAGCGAAATGCCACCAAATTATTTTCGACAACCTTCACACGCCGAGGCGTCGAAATCGTTAGTAGCGTCATCGATTTTAATATCAATCAGGTTCATCGACAATATTACAAAGGCACAATTTAAGCGTTCATACTAGACCATACAAAGTTACCCTAGAGAGATAATCATATTTTGTTTTACATACGTAAAAGATAAACATGCATAAAATTGGCGAACTCGCAGCCTTACGTTCGCTAGCCAGATGCTCTCCCACTGCACCATGTCAGCCGGCTTTCGTCACGAACGCTAAACGACTACATGGCATACCACCACACAACAGCATCATTGTTCAGCAGCACAAAGATTATTTTAAGTTGCGTTGTTCAGTGCAAACTACTACTTCATAATTCTCAATTGGTTCATGTCATCATCCATAATATAAGGAGGTCATCGGTGACTCCTTTAAGACGAAGTTTATTGCCAAGTCAAGGGATGTTATCTGATCTCCTTGATCGTTTGGGATTGTACGAAGACAAGCATTTTTTGTTAAACTAACAATAATATAATCGGACCTTAAGTCTGTACAGTCGGACAGTAAGTCTGTATAACCGAACTACGAGCCTATACTACCGGAGTTTAGGTTTGTACAATCGGACCTTGTGTCTTTACAGTCGGTCAATAAGTCTGTACAACCGGGATATAAGCCTGTACAATCGGACCTTGAGTCTGTAAAACTGGGCTACGAGCCTGTACAACCTGCGCTAAGCCTGTGCAATCGGACCTAGAGTCTGTAAAACCGGGCTATAAGCCTTATAATAGGACCTACGAGTCTGTACGACGAACGCTAAGTCTTTACAACGAGTCCTCGTACTTGTAAGGCCAGAACCTGTTAATAGTTGTTCTTATTCTTCTATTCCAAGACTTTAACAATTCTCACCAGAAGGTCCTACCGAATTTACCTGCGAGTCCTCGACTTCCGACAAATGACCGCAACGTTAAACCCGTCCTGTTTCCAATCACCAAATTACCGCCGCGTCAACCCCGTCCTGTTTATTGTCACCGAATTACCGCCGCTCGTCTAAGGATCGCTTCTCCGTACAACGGACAACAACCCCAGTCACCGCAATACATTACATCCGACACCATCAGCGGTACGAGGCCACCGACCAAGCATAATCCCCAGACATCATTACCCGTCATCAAACATCTTAAGGATATCAGACCAGTGATTGCACTTTAGCATAAGGATACGGAGTGTTTTTTCTATATACATTTTGTGGATTGTAAAATAAGGGAAAATCCACTCTTTTATTTCGTAAGGTTTTGGTCCCTTTTTGGGCTTTTTTTCCCCTAAAAGTACTTATTTCGTAAGATTCGTAAATAATTAAAGCACATGTTGTATTTCTTAAACTTCTTTAATGTTTTAATGGTCAACGCCAATAAGTGTGCATTAGTTGATAATGTGATAACTCACTTGAGTTGAAGTTTGTGGACTGTTCATGAACCCAAATCCTCCAGATCAGATTGTAGATAAATTGCCACTTCAGAATTTGTAGAGCCAAAGTCGTCGCCAGATACCTTTCATGTTAAAGATGATGTAAAAATGTCAGCTCCTATAGGAATACACATAATTAATAATGGGCACAAATTTACACATCTACAAACTTACATTGCAATTTAATATCATATTAATATTATAAATGCGAATGTCCGTCTGTTTGTATGTTTGTTGCTCAATCACGCCTAAACGGATGGACCGATTTCAATAAAATTTGGAAGGCAGTTAGTGTACAATATGGGAATTACCGTAGGCTATAAATTTTTGAAATTTTTTTTTACCATATGGGCGGTGTTGGCGTGGCAAAACACGAATATGAATATGCTGACGAAATTTTAATTTTGGCCCTGTGGGCGGAGTGGGCGTGGCAAAACCTATTTTTAGAGCTATAAAATTTGGTATACGGATAGTACTCGGCTACACGACTATGAATATGCATACGGAATTTTAATTTTGGACCAGTGGGCGTTATGGGCGTGGCAAAACACATTTTTAGAGCTAGAGAGATAAAATTTGATATACAGATAGTACTCGGCAATACGAATATGAATATCCAGACGAAATTTTAATTTTGGACCCAATAGGCGTAGTGGTTGTGGAAAAACTTTGTTAGAGCGGGAGAGATACAATTTGATAACCAGATGGTACTCGACAACACGAATTTGAATATAGTGACGAATTTTTCATTTTTGACGTAATGGGCGAAGTTGGCGTGAAAAAACTTTTTTTTAGAGCTAGGGGGATAAAATATGATACAAAGACAGTAAGCGGCCACACGAATATGAATATGAGGACGAAATTTTAATTTTGGACCTATGTGCGGAGTGGGCGTGGCAGAACATATTTTTAGAACTAGGGAGATAAAATTTGGTACACAGATAGAACTCGGCTATACTAATATGAAAATACAGACGATATTATAATTTTGGATCAGTATGCGGAGTGGGTGTAGCAAAATTTTTTTTTAGAGCTAGAGAGATAAAATTTGGTGCCCATACAGTGCTCTTCAGCTCAAATATGAATATGCAGACGAAATTTTTATTTGGGATCAATGGGCGGAGTGGGCTTGGCAAAACATATTTTTTGAGCTAGGGAGATACAATTTGGTACACTGATCGAAGGGCGCCTTCATGTTCAAATTTTTAAATTTTATTTGGTGCCCATACAGTACTCTTCAGCTCGAATATGAATATGCAGACGAAATTTTTATTTGGGATCAATGGACGGAGTGGGCTTGGCAAAACATATTTTTTGAGCTAGGGAGATACAATTTGGTACACTGATAGAAGGCCGCCTTCATGTTCAAATTTTTAAATTTTATTTGCTGACATTTTTGCAGAGTTTTGACAACATTTTTTCAGAATTGTGTCATTAAAGTGTAATGACTCACTTGGTTTTATTCAAAATTTTGGCAATATATCGGCAAACTTTGACAAAACAACATTATTTACACGATGCTGACACATTTTGAAGGAAAATTTTGACATTGATGTCAGTAGTGTAAATGAGCCTTTATAGTACTCGGCAATGCGGCAATGGATATACCGACATAATAATTATTTTTAGTCAGCGGGAATATGAAGGCGAACATTTTATTTCCGATCTAAGGTAGTATTTGTTTACAAGTAGAACTTGGCGCTGCAGATATGAATTTGCAGACGAATGTTTGAATATCGTTTAGTAAGACGTTGTTAGGTTGATCAGGACACGAAATCCCTTTATCATAATAACGGAGATGATCATGCGGAAGGCTGCAGTAAACACGACTGGCATCATCTTCAGCAAAAGTCACATGCTTTTCGCGTATGCCGATGAAATATATGTACGACACCGAGATGTTACTGCAACCTATTCGAGCATTGAGAAGCAGTCGACAGAGGTGGATTTGGCGATAAATGAGGACAAAACCAAGTTATTTATTTCAATGAACAAAAAGTCTACTCGTTTAGGACGCTGCGTGAACGTTGACAGACCCACTTCCTCCGACTGATTTTCAATGCTCGAAAAAGCCGCAATAACATCCCGCAATCCACGGCCAATGATATCTATATCATCGGCATACGCGAGCAGCATGTGACTTTTATTGAAGAAAGTACCGGTCCTGTTTGCTGCAGGCTTCCGCATGATCATCTCTATTACGATGTTAAAGAGATCGCATGACGGACTATCGCCTTGTTTAAAGCCTCTCTTGGTAGAAAATGACTTAGTAAGATTTTTACCTATTTTCACTGAAGACTTCGTATTGGTCAGTGTCTTCCCGCAAAGTCGCAACAGGTTCGCGGATATATTAAGCTCAGCCATAGCATCTAGTAATTTCTGTCGTATCGGACTGTATGCAGACTGAATTGAACTTTGTAATGGATAAACAGATGATAAGTGTCGATCTGCCTTATTTTTGGGTCTTCTCCTGTATTTTTCGTAGAGTGAATATCTGGGACCGGCCGTGGTATAGTGGTTAGAACACGGGACTACCATGCGGCAACTTATTGACAGCAACTTCGCAGTATAAGTGTTGAGTAAATCGGCATGTCCAGTAAGAGCTTCTCAAACAGTGACGTTCGCATTCGTCGAAAAACAAGTAGGTGCCGTTAGTTGTGACTCTTAAAATAGAAAGCGTGTTAATTCACAACAACGCGAGAAGCTATCCCATACCTCATTCATGGGGTGTAAAGGGAAATTAAGTTTTTTTTATCTGGTCGGTCGTGGATATACTACAGGGTGGTTAAATTGCAAGGGCCGATGTTTAATGTGAACCACACATAAACGTCAAGTTCTTTCCTGCACTTCATTTGACATTTCTTAATTTCAGACTAACTCTATTTGAACCATGGAAAGATACACAATACAGCAACGCGTTAAATCGGCCAAATTAATAACCAGTAAGAAAGTTTCAGTCGGGCAACCCGACTGATATATACCCTCACCCTTAATAAAACATAAAATTATCTATATGATATAATTACTCGATTTCTAAAGAGGGCGGAGTGGTACATTTGTATGGGAGGTACCAGAAGGGGCGAGGCTAGCCTTCCAATTTTGTCTTACAAACTTTATCCTGATATAGCTTTACTAAATACAGAATTTGGGTACGATCGCGTAGGATTTATTGATATAATTACTCCATTTCTGAAGTGGGCGGAGTGGTACATTTGTATGGGAGGTACCAGAAGGGGCGCGGCTAGCCTTCCAATTTTGTCTTACAAACTTTATCCTGTTATAGCTTTACTAAATACAGAATTTGGGTACGATCGCGTAGGATATATTGATATTATTACTCCATTCCTTAAGTGGGCGGAAAGTTACATTTGTATGAGAGGTACTAGAAAGGGGCGTGGCTAGACTTCTAATTTTTTTCCAAATACTTTATCCTGCTATAGCTTTACTAAATATATAATTTGTTTACGATCCCGTTGGATTAATTGATATTATTACTCTATCTCTAAAGTGGTCGGAAAGGTACATTTGTCTGGGAGGTACGAAAAAGGGCATGGCTAGACTCCCAATATTTTTTCTTAAACTTTATTCTGCTATAGTTTTACTAATTATAGAATTTGGGTACGATCCCGTTGGATTTATTGTATTATTACTCGATTTATAATGTGAGCGGTATGATGTATTTGTATGGGAGGTACCAGAAGCAGTGGGGCCATGTAGCCCATTTGCAATACCGTAAGTAGTTTTGGGGAAATATTAACTCGTGCAAAATTTCAAAACATTTGGTTGCGTCTTTCGAAAGTTATCGTGCGCACCAGCCGGACAGCCAGACAGACAGACGGTCATGGCTCAAACGGCTTAAAAAGTCATGAATCGAATTTGGTTCAAAGAAACCTTGGGTCTAAAGTGACTACTTCTATGTGTTACACTTTTGGGTCGTATCAAATGATTTATACCCTCATCTCTAAGGGTGATGGTATAAAAATCGTGCAAAAATTTGAGCAAACCGGATCTGTAGGAGATGTGAAAGCACCAGTGCATGCGCATGCGAACAGCTCGTATTGCAGAAAATATTGCTGCTGTTCGCGATAGTGTGGCTGAAGAGGCGTCCACCTGAACTCGTCGTCGTGCCCAACAATTACACCTCTCACGCTCGTCGTTAAAGACTTGCATTTACACGCTTACAAGGTGCAATTGACTCAAGAACTAAAGCCTCTTGACCATTCCAAACGTCGTCAGTGGTCAGAATGGCAACAGTGGTAATCAATTTTTCAGTATAATCATCTTTAGTGATGACGTACATTTTAACCTTTTAAGATAGTGACTATTCGGCCACTTACTAGGTTAATTCGAGAGACCAGATTTCCATGTCTCTTGCCGAATGTACTTGTAGTGTATTCGCCTTTATATTCGTTCGGGACGTATACACAAATCGGGGTGATTTTAAAAAACTTTGCTATGATAATGGCTATTCCGTCACTTATAGGGTAAAACAAAATTTCGCAGAGTGAGTAACAACCGGAGTTTTGATGTATTTAAATTTATTTTTTTTGTGGTTGCAGAATCAATCAATTGATGGTATTGAATTTGAATTATTCAAATATCTGAAAATAAAATCGAACTTCCGCTTTGTTGGAATGATTAGTTGCAGCGATCATGCGATACATATAATAGTCTGGAGGTAATGGAATTAATTTGAACATATCAGCTGACAAAATCATACCGTCTATAGATAAATCATGCTAAATTGTAATTGGGGAAAAAACAACGTTTCTTTACTTTTAACATTTTAAATTGTATGAATCGACAAACTTACATTGAAGGGACAGGAATGATTGACGTTAGTATGACTTTTGAACATATCATACAAAATTTTCCAAAACATAAAACGTTTTGGATATTGCATAAACTTGCAAAAATCCATAGTGGTATTGTACATGAAGGGACGATACCCATTACCCTTGCGAAAGAATGCCAAATTCACCTAAAATATAAGTTCACAGGAATACATCAAGAATTGTGCAACAGGATATTCACCACTGTATGCGATTACCTGTACATTATCAACTGGCAGCTTATGCAGCTGCGCATACAAATAAAGTCCAACCGTATCGCGGGCTAGAGCTTTTAGTTCACATCGTTTTAATGTGGTATATGTCTTGTCATAAACCTCACCCTGTATATTTGTAAACTTGACCTTCATCATGGACGCATCCTTGATGCAGTTAATGAGGATCACTGATAGAACTGAAGCGAACCGGAAACAATTCAATAGATTCATGATGTTTGATGCAAAACTGTTGAATACAATTGAATTTGTAAAAGCTCTTAAATACATTTAGGAAATAAAATACTAAATGGGATTATAATTGATATACATAAATAACGAATTAATTTTAAATTATTTTGATTTTATTATTTTTGCACTCAGCTACTTGCACCCACAAAATTCAGTGGATCAAAGGTTGTACCTACTCGGAACTCAGGCGGTAAATCGTAATGCGGCTCTCGAAATTGCAAAGTGAAAAATGCACACTGTGATGTGATTAAGGTTTTTGATTTCCCGGTATTTTTCATTTCCCGGGAAATCGGGATTTTTATATAATTTTCCCGGGTTCCCGGGAAATCCCGGCCCAAAACAAAAAATAAATAAAAATTGCGTTTTTTATTTTTATACAAACAAACAAATGAGAAATGAAACATACAAAAAATTCTAATAATCTCGTGTTATGGTTTATCCGAAAATTCATCGTGAAACCCGTACATGAGCAATCTCCCTATAGACTTGGAGTGGTGCACCAAGGGATTTTTTGAAATTCGTACTTCTAGGGGAAAAAAAAGGTTTAACAATTGAGAAAACTGGTAACATTATCCAGGCCAAACGGTAAAAGCTATTATCGTGGAAATGTATATGAGCAAGCTTCTTAAAGAACAATAGGGCTGCTAGTAGGAATTTTTTGAAATTCGTCCTTTTTGGCTTAAAATGGGATAAAAACGGTATCATTGAGCAATATCCGTATAGAATAAGAGAGCTGCACCAAGTGATTTTTCGAAATTCGTTATTTAGGGGTAAAAAAGGTCTCAATCCAAACGACTAAATCCATATCCGAAGGCATCTTTCAAAATTCGTTGTTAAGTGCTAAAAATGCCCCAAAGTTCCCCAGACCAACGGCTAAAGGTAGCATCGCAAAAATGTATATGGGAATGCTTCCTGTAGAATTAGAGATCTGCATGAGGAGCTTTCAAAATTTATCATCACCCTAAATTAATAAATGCGGATTTTGGGGCGAATATTTATTTTATGGAGCAATTACACGATATGAAAGAATTTCGAACTATTAGCAGGACAAACCCGAAAATAATTTTTGTTAAAAATTTAGCACTAAATAATTTGTGTTTTTAAAGTATTTTAGCTTATAAAATATTTTGATACTGACAGATTAAATAAGCATAATCAAATCCCGGGAAATACCGGTCGTAAAAAATTGGCCGGGATTCCCGGGATTTTTGTGCCGGGAATTATCGGGACAAAAACACTAGATGTGATAGAAAGTCAGCACGCTACTTAGTGCTTCGTCCCATAGCCAAAAATTAAAATAATAATAGCAAATCAATTTATAGAAACAACAACGACGGAGAGTGCGTCGCAAAGTGTTGCCTCGTTGGCCAAATATGCAATTATAGCAAGTACAAACCCATTAAGTATATGCGTGCGGTTTTGTTGTCAAAAAAAAAAAAATTAAAACGACATTGATGTTTGAAGTAGAGATGTACGTTTAGGCAGTTCAAAGTGTGTAATCTAAAAAAAAACATTATCGAGAATTATACCAAAACTTTAATAGATTCAAAAATTCCCATAGTTCACATTGCAATTATGCATATTTTGTTTACAAACGATAATCACATGAGCTGCACCGCTCTAAGAAACACTGTCTAGTGCAATTTTTGACAGACAATAACTAATGATTTCAGTCAAAAATCTGTGTTTCTTAGATTTTGTATTGTGAAACCAATATAAAAATTTGTGATTTTTATAACAATGATTGGTGTATCGTTATTCACTTGGAAATATCCAGAATCTTTCTTACGAGGTTCCCGCACAGCTCAGAACGTCCGATAGATTGCGTGTTTCCCGTTCCATGCCGGCCCATGTTACCAAATGTGAGAAGACGCAATATTAAACAACCTCATGCTACTACCGATACGTTTTAGGGAGTAGGTAACAGAAGTTAGTGAAGCTCTATACATAGTAACTTTTAGTATCTTTGGCATCCCCAAGAAATTAGGAACGGGCACAGTGGCCTAAATAATAAACTATTATGAAAACACGAAGGAATAATAAATAAGAACCCACACCAAACGTTGTTAAAAACCTTATAAATACCATTAACTAAGGATATGCATGTCAGCAATCTCTACAGAGGATATTGGCAGATGTCCTTGACAAATACAAGACTGACAGCACCGAAGCACAGGAAATGCGATGTACGGGACAGGGATGCACACCACGAAACAACTGTGACATATTTTACAGCTACCATGCAAGAAGACACGAATTTGCATGTGGATTTATAGTTGGCAAGAGACTTGGTAATCTGGTCTCGCAGTTTAACCCTATAAGTGCCACTATCCGCATCAAGGCATACACGCTCCGAAGAATGACGAGGACATGAAAGATGCATTCTATGAGCGTGACACCCATGACATTAAAATTTTTCTGGGAGATTTTAATTCTTAAATAGGAAAGGAGGATGCTCTTGGTTCAACAGCACCTCCGATAACGGATTCAGACTGACTGGTTAGCTTCGTGTCGCAAGAAACATGGCAGTGAGTGGAACCATATACCTGCATATAGATATCCACAAGGCAACCTGTATATACCCTGATCAAAAGATAAGAAACCATATTGACCACGTGATAATCGATTAAAGGCATGTCTCAAGTCTTATAGACGTGCGTGTGATGCGCGGTGCAAATATTGACTCGGATCACCGCCTAGTTGCAGCAAAGGTACGCACACGATTAACTAGTGCTAAAAACACTGGTAATCAAACGCAAAGGAAGGTAGACATCATAAAGCAGCATACCACTGAGATAGCCAATGCCTACTCCAACCAACTCTCAATTTCTCCAAACAAACCCCCCTAGTTCTGATGTTCCCAACATAAGGTGGCAGCATATTACTGCCGCAACGACCGTACTGGGTTATGAAAAACCACGCTCAGACAAGCCCTGGTACGATGATGAATGTCAAGAAATGACTGAGGAAATTAATGCTGCATACAAGGCAAAACTACAGCCAACGGTTACGCGTGCGGTGACGGAGCGTTATAAAGAGAAAAGAAGGGAAGAAAAGAGAAAACCAGGATATCGAAAACTACAGGGATAGAGGTGAGGCCCGCAAGTTCTGCCAAAAGGTAAAAAATAATCTCTACGAAATCGCATAAATCATCGACGATGGAGTAGACTGTCAACCACCGAGCCAAAACGAGATTAGCCCGGCGATCCAAGGCTTAAAAATAATAAGCTGCGGGAGCCGATGGACTACCGGGAGAGCTTTCTAAAGCCGGCGGCGATGAGCTGGTAACATGCATGCACCAGCTCATAAACACGATTTGGCTCAGGGAGTGCATGCCCGATGATTGGAATCTGACTGTCCTATGTCCCTTTCATAAGAAAGGCGATCAAAGTGTGTGTACCAACTATAGCGGGATTAGCCTTTTATCCATCGCATACAAGGTCCTCTGTCTAGTGTGTGTGAAAGACTAAAGCCCATTCTGGCAAACATGATTGGACCTTATCAGTGTGGCTTTAGACCTGGTAAATCCACCACCGACCAGATATTCTCCGTATGACAAATCCTGGAGAAGACCCAAGAAATGCAGATCTACACCTACTATCTGTTCATCGATTACAAAGCTGCGGTTGACAGTCCGATACGACAGAAACTATTAGATGCTATGGCTGAGTTTAGTATCCTCGCGAAGCTGATACGACTTTGCGGGATGACACTGACTGACACGATATATTCAGTGAAACTTGGCAAAAATCTGTCAGAGCCATTTTCTACCAAGCGAGGCTTTAGACAAGGCAATAGTCTGTCCTGTGATCTCTTTAACATCGTAATGGAGATGATCATGCGGAAGGCTGCTGTAAACAGAAATGGTTCCATATTGGATTGCGAGATGTTACTGCGGCTTTTTCGAGCATTGAAAAGGAGTCGTCTGAAGTGGGTCTGATGAGAAACGAGGACAAAACCAAGTTATTTGTTTCAACGAACAAAGAGTCCTCTCGTCTGGGACGCTGCGTGAACGTCGACGACTATAACTTTGAGGTGGTAGATGATTTTGTCTACAAACAAACTCATCTCTTGGCGAACAAAGATCCAACTCTTCCAGACACTGATCCTACATGTCTTAATCTACAGCGCAGAATCCTGGATAACAACACGAGCGGATCAGTCTATTCTGAGAGTCTTCGAGAGAAAAATACTTCTCAAATTATTTGGACCCATCATCGTTAACGGCGAGGACTGTCGTCGAACGAAGCATGAGCTGTATAAAGACATCTATAAGCCTAACTCGTTTCAATTGACCAAATGCACTGGCGTTTTTCGTGAGGCTATTGATGGATGTTTTTCTGTTGCTGCTGCCAAATATGAAGAAGAAAGAGAATTTTTGAGGTATTAGTTAAGATGTATTGAGATTCTCTTAATTTGTCGGCAATATCAGTAAACTACACAAAGGAGCATACTAAAATCTTTTAGTTATAAATCTCCAATATAATCACATTTAAGGAATTTCAGCATAAAAATAATGGTTCTTAATAGGGGCAAAAACTTTATCTTGTTTTTAAAAAATTTTAAACCGCGAGCGGCACTTCAATTTCCAACCGATCGAGCTCATTATGCCATCACCCTTACGGATGATGGTATATATCATTTGATACGACCCAAATGTGTAACACATAGAAGGAGTCACTTAAGACCCTATGTTCCTTTGAACCAAATTCGATTCATGACTTTTTAGGTCATTTGAGCCATGTCCGTCTGTCTGGCTGTCCGGCTGGTACACACGATAACTTTCGAAAGACGCAACCAAATGTTTTGAAATTTTGCACGAGTTAATATTTCCCCAAAACTACTTACAGTATTGCAAATGGGCTACATGGCTCCGCCCCTTCTGGTACCTCCCATACAAATACATCATTCCGCCAACTTTAGAAATCGAGTAATAATAATAAAATACACCCAACGGCATCGTACCCAAATTCTGTACTTAGTAAAGCTAAAACAGGGTAAAGTTTCGGAAAAAAATTGGAAGTCTACCCACACCCCTTCCGGTACCTCCCATACAAATGTTCCTTTCCACCTACTTAAGAGATGAAGTAATAATATTAATAAATCCAACGCGATCGTACCTAAATTCTTTATTTAGTAAAGTTATAACAGGATAACTATCTACGTCCCATCTGGTACCTCCCATACCCATCAGGTACCTCCCACTTTAGAAATAGATTAATATTATTAATAGACCTGACTCGAGCGTGCCCAAATTCTGTATTTTGTAAAGCTTTAACAGGATAAATTTTTGGAAAAAAATGGAAGTCTAGCCACGCCCTTTCTGGTACCCCCCCCTTACTAATGGAGTGGTACATCTTTGGAGATGGAGTAATAACATCAATACACTCGACATGATCGTGCCCAAATTCTGTATTTTGTGAAGCTATAACAGGACAAAGTTTTAGAGAAAAAACTGAATGTCTAGCCGCGCCCCTTCTGGTACACTTTAGAAATGGAGTAATAATATTAATTTAATAGAAAATGTTATGTTTAATTTATTACTAAAAGCATTATTAAAAAAATTACAATAGAAAACAAATTTCGACTATTTTTGTAATCCGAAGACCATAGTACATCAATAGAATATAATGGGAATACTAATGTTATTTTGGTGTTGCATTTTGTTACTGATATATGTATTTTTATAAATATGTAATAATAAAAATTATAAAATCTTTACTTTAGCATAAATTTCCTCCTCCTCTGTACAATAAAATTTATTCATATATCTGAAAATAATAACGAACTTCTCCTCGGTACGTGTTATTAGTGGCGGCTTTAAGACGAAACAAGTAATTGTCTGTGGGTAATGGAATTAATTTGAACATATCACCGTTTAAAATCAAACCATCTATAGTCAAATGATGCTAAATTATCATTAAAGAGATATTATCGTTATTTATATGTTCTTTGGCAGACAAAACTTACATTATAAGGGCACGAATGATTAATGTTAGAATGACTTTTCATCATGTCATAAAAAATTTTCCAGAACATATAGCGGTATTGATCGCTAAAAAACTTGCACAAGTCCGTAGTGGTATTGTACAAGAAAGGACGATAGCCATTGGCTTTTCGAAAAAAGGCAGCATTGATCTAAAGTGGAAACAAACAAGAATACGCCTAAAAAATTACATAATAATATCCTTCAGCATTACCTGTACATTATCGATAGGCAGTTTGTGAATGTGTGCATTTATGTACAGCGCAATCTTATCGCGAGCCAGAAGTTTCAGTTCACACCGTGTAAATGTAGAATATGTCTTGTCATATACCTCGCACTGAACATTCGTAAATTTCACCTTGATCAACGATGCGATCTTTGCATGGGAAAAGAAGAACAACGAGAGCAATAGGCACCGCAAACAAAACAGACCGTTCATGTTTAGTGCTAGACTGTCGAGTAATGAGTAATGTTAACTATTTATAAATAATAATTTTGTTAATTTTTCTTATTAAATGGGATTTTAATGGTTCCAAATTAACGCTTGGAAAAATTTCGAAATTAAAGTTGACAGCAGAATAAAAGTAATTTATATTAAATGATCTTAATTGTTATTGCACGTGTATACACATACCCAAACTCTTTGGTTCAATAAACTTCAAAGTTTCAGTGGAGTTCGATTATAGTGAATATCGGATGGGTTGGTTCTGTTGCAAACCCCAAAGGCACACAAGTTATATTTACATGTAAGGGGTGCGCCAAATACATTTAAAAAGTGCAATAAAATGAACAAAATTATTTTTTTTTTCATATATTAAGGCTTTGTAAGTACATTCAAACAAACATTCCCATTAATTATGGAATACAACTTCGTTCAAGGGGCTGCCTCGGCTGGCTTCGCAGTCACTCGTATTTTCTAAGACTTTGTTGATGGTTTCGGTCAGTAGTTCACGAATTGCTTGTATGATATTGGCCTTAAGTGCTTGAATAGTTTGTGGATTGTTTACAAAACAATGATCTAACATGGTTCCCCACAAAATAAAAATTGTCCTGCGATGTCATCACTGCACAATCCGCATCCAACCTAGAAGACATTATAGAACGACTTAAAAAGCAGTCAGTATGCCTTCCCTATGCATTCCCTATTCCTTTCTAAATAACATAAGGCGTCGTTGGGAGGCAAGGCCTTTCATCGACGCTTCTTATAAGAAGGCCTAATGGAAGAAATTTTAAAATTAAAAAAATATGCAGGCATGACTCAGGCGTTATGGATGTACGCGTGATGCGCGGTGCAAACATTGACTCGGATCATTACCTATGTTGCAGCCAAGGTACGCACGCACTTAAATAGCCTAAAAACGCTCCCAAAAAACGGAAATGAAGTTACACATCACAAAACCGCATACCACCGAGATAGCCAATAGCCAAGATAGCCAATACATACACAAATATTTCTCTTCGACAAATTATGTCCAATTATTAAGCTTAATTTTCCTTTACATCCTATGAATGACGTATGGGATAGCATCTCGCGTTGTTATGAATTAACACGTTTTCTATTTTTAGATTTACAACTAACGGCACCTACTTGTTTATCGACGAATGCGAACGTCACTGTTTGAGAAGCTTTTACTAGACATGCCGATTGACTCGACACTATACTGCGATGTTGCTGTCGACAACATCAAGGGGGCCAGTAATGAAAGAAAAATGTATATGACTGGATCCGGGAATGGAACCACGAATCTCCCGCATGGAAGACGCGTGTCATAATTAAACTGTGGTAGTCAAAAACCAGTACGAAAGTTTCAGGCGGGCAATCCAACTTACATATACCCTCACCCTCCGTAAAACAAAAAATTTTCTATTATATTGATATTATTACTCGATTTCCAAGGTGGGCGGAGTGGTACATTTGTATGGGTGGTACCAGAAGGGGCGTGTCTAGACTTCCAGATTTTTTTTCCAAAACGTTATCCTGTTTGGGTACGATCCTGTTGGGTGTATTGATATTATTACTCGATTTCTAAAGTGGGCGGAGTGATGTATTTGTATGGGAGGTATCAGAAGATTTGCAATACCGTAAGTAGTTTTGGGGAAATATTAACTCGTGCAAATTTTTAAAACATTTGGTTGCGTCTTTCGAAAGTTATCGTGCGCACCGGACAGCCAGACAGACGGACGTGGCACAAACTACTTAAAAAGTCATGAATCGAATTAAGTTCAAAGAAATCTAGGGTCTAAAGTGACTCCTTCTATGTGTTACACTTTTGGGTCGTATCAAATGATATAAACCCTCATCCCTAAGGGTAATGGTATAAAAAAGACAAGACCGGACTCGACGGTTTTACCCTAATTCGCTCACAAATAACACTAGTTTACAGCCATTTTGCTGCAGAGTTCTAAATAATTTTTTTCTATACATTTCGGCCTCCTAAACACGAATATGAGATTTAAAAATTTTTCCTCTGATTAGTTTTCAAGATATGATTTTTTGAATTATTTTGCAAATTTTGTATGAGATGCATCAGCTTATTGGAGAATAATTCGTAAACGCATACAACGATTTGGACAAGAGTGGTCTCCAATTAAAGGTAATGTGCTCCCCTAAAACATTTCTATACAAGCTTTTAACATCGGTTGGGTAGTTCTGATGGTAGGAGCAATTAAAGTTTAAAAAACAAATTTTTTTGTGCAATAATCACTGATTTAAATTGATAAAAAAATTTATAAAAAATATTAATCGCAAAAATAAATTTAATTTCATAAATTGAGTATAAAGATTGGACTTTCCCAAGGAAAACAAGCCATCATATATAAATATTGGGTGATAAGAGGGAGAGTTACACGTTTTTAAATAGGACACTACAAATCATTAATTTTTTGATTTTAATCATATCACGGTAGGCTTAGAGCTAAACTTTACGTTGCATGAAAATGACGATAAAAAATGGAAATGCCACTGTATTATGGGTTGATTATGCATCACGAAAATGTTTAATTTGAAATCCTAGCTGATCATTTTTAGAAAATATCGATATTTTTCATTTCTGCCGACTGGACCAAAAGTCTTTTTACTTTTTAAACGATGACAGTAAAAAACCGGACCAATGAGATAAAAACTGTTTGATTGTTATAAAAGCACACAAACAGGGATGCTTGTATGATCTTTGATTATTTTGGCATTGCGTCAATTTGGATGCTGGAAGTGCATTTTAAGCCTATATTTTTAAAAAAATTTTATATTTTTAATTTTTAAACCGCGTAACCGCCTAAGAAGAATTTGTTCAGTATTAGAAAAGTAGAATATTTATTAATTACAATGTAAGCATATATATCTGGTTTAAAAATGGAAAATATCGATATTTTTCAAAAATGTAGGCTTAAAATGCACTTTAAATCTCTAGGTTGCAGCAATGACAAAATAGTCAATGATCAAGCATAAATCCCTGTTTGTGTACTATTATAATAAATAAACAGTTTTTATCTCAAATATCCAGTTTTCTACTGTCGTCGTTTAAAAAGTAAAAAGACTTTTGGTCCAGTCGGCAGAAATGAAAAATATCGATATTTTCTAAAAATGATCAGCTAGGATTTCAAATTAAACATTTTCGTGATGCATAATCAACCCATAATACAGCGGCATTTCCACTTTTTATCGTCATTTTCATGCAACGTAAAGTTTAGCTCTAAGCCTACCGTGATATGATTAAAATCAAAAAATTAATGATTTGTAGTGTCCTATTTAAAAACGTGTAACTTTCCCTCTTATCACCCAATATTTATATATGATGGCTTGTTTTCCTCGGGAAAGTCCAATCTTTATACTCAATTTATAAAATTGGATTTATTTTTGCGTTTAATATTTTTTATAAATTTTTTTATCAATTTAAATCAGTATTTTTTGCAAAAAAAAATTTGTTTTTTAAACTTTAATTGCTCCTACCATCAGAACTACCCAACCGATGTTAAAAGCTTGTATAGAAATGTTTTAGGGGAGCACATTACCTTTAATTGGAGACCACTCTTGTCCAAATCGTTGAATGCGTTTACGAATTATTCTCCAATAAGCTGATGCATCTCATAAAAAATTTGCAAAATAATTCAAAAATGCATATCTTGAAAACTAATCCGAGGAAAAATTTTTAAATCTCATATTCGTGTTTAGGAGGCCGAAATCTATAGAAAAAAATTATTTAGAACTCTGCAGCTGATAAAAAATAAAGATTTGTAAACTGGTGTAATCGAACGGCATATTTAGTTTTTTGAGTAACAATGATGGTTTCATAGAAAATTTTTTATACCATCACCCTTAGGGATGAAGGTATATATCATTTGATACGAGCCAAAAGTGTAACACATAGAAGGAGTGACTTTAGACAATAGGTTTCTTTGACCCAAATTCGATTCATGACTTTTTAAGTCGTTTGAGACATGTCCGTCTGTCTGTCTGTCTGTCTGTCCGGTGGCTGTCCGGCTGGTTCGCACGATAACTTTCGAAAGACGCAACCAAATGTTTTGAAATTTTGCACGAGTTATTATTTTCTCAAAACTACTTACGGTATTGCAAATGGGCTACATGGCCCCGCCCCTTCTGGTACCTCCCATACAAATACATCATGCCGCCCACTTTAGAAATCGAGTAATAATATCAATACACCCTACGGGATCGTCCCCAAATTCTGTATTTAGTAAAGCTATAACAGGATAAAGTTTTGGAAAAAATTTTGAAAGCCTAGCCACGCCCATTCTGGTACCTCCCATACAAATCTACCTTTCCGCCCACTATAGAGATGGTGAAAAAATATCAATAAATTAAACGTGATCGGAACCAAATTCTCTTTTTAGTAAAGCTATAACAGGATAAAGTTTTGGAGAAAAAAATTGGAAGTCTGTCCACGCCCCATCTGGTACCTCCCATACACATCTGGTACCGCCCACTTTAGAAATCGATTAATATTATTAAAAGACCTAACGCGATCGTGCCCAAATTCTGCATTTGGTAAAGTTTAAGCAGGATAAAGTTTTGGAGAAAAAATCTGGAAGTCTAGACACGCCCCTTCTGGTACCTCCCATACAAATGTTCCACTGCGCCCACTTTAGAAATAAGGTAATAATATCAATACACTCGACACGATCGTGCTCAAATTCTGTATTTTGTTATGTTACAACAGGACAAAGTTTTGGAGAAAAAAATGGAAGTCTAGCGACGCCCCTTATAGTACATCCCATACAAATGTACCTTTCCGCCCACTTTAGGGATGTAGTAATAATATCAGTACAGCCAACGCAATCGTGCTCAAATTCTGTAATTAGTAAAGCTATAACAGGATAAAGTTATGGATAATAAATCTGGAAGCCTAACCACACCCCTTCTCGTACCTCCCATACAAATGTACCACTCCGCCCACTTTCGAAATCGAGTAATAATATCAATGTAATAGAAAATTATTTGTTTTACTGAGGGTAAGGGTAAATGTAAGTCGGGTTGCCCGACTGAAATTTTTTAACTGGTTTTAATTACAAATCGGTTAATTTCAATAACACAAGACTTAAACAATATCTTATATTGGGTGATGGTATTTATCAGTCAGTTCAACTGACTGAAATTTCTGTACTGGTTTTTATATTTTTTACTTTGACTATTGTTTTGAGAGGTTAAATATATTTACGACAAGCTATAGTCATGATTTCGGATAAGCTTGAATTACTTAAAAGAATTTTGTCGAAGACGGAATATCCGAAAACCCAACTACAGTCAAGAAGTGTTCGATGACATAGTTTGGCTTGACTATGTTTAAATTACTTTAAATTTGATTGAGAACTTTTAAAGGAATTCTAGGTCAAAGTTGAACTTTTGATTTTTTTACTTTTAGAGTGAAATATGGGTTTATTATTTTTTTATTTATAAAAAAAATTATATTTGGAACTTAATAATTATGAACACTTTTTGTAATAAAGGAATTATTTTAATGTTACACTCAAAAAAAAATTTGTAAAATCAACTATAGTTTTTATTATTTTTACAGAAAAATTAAAAATTTTTGCTGTCAAATTTGTTTACGCTCACAGAATATTTACACTTAAAATAAAACGTTAATAATATTATCTAAAAATCTTGCTATTACTACAGAATTATTTATTATTTTTTGGTGTCAAATTTGATAATTTTAATAAACAGTTTAAAAATAAAAACTGTAATAGATTTTTATAGCATTTGTAGTGATGGTAGGTTCTGTTTATTATTATTTTTTAATAATACTATGTTTTTCGTACTTAAATAACAATGAAATGCAATTGTAATTGAGGGGTATGCAGCAACAACGAGTTAACTCAAATTTTTATAATTGCTTGCAACATAAATAAAAAAACTGTTCAAAAATACAGAATGCATTTAAACCTTCAGTGACTTTGCCTTATTATTTGTCACGTACCAATACATGCTTTGGCCAAATTCCATTAAGATATTCGTAAAATTTTCAATTCTAGAGCCAGTATTATTCTGGAGTTAACTCCTTTTTGGCCCTAAATAATTAAAAATTGCTTTCTTTTTAAAGTAAGGAAGCGTTGAATATGGGCAATCTTATAGAAAACTGGTTTACTTCAAGAAAAGAACAGTACTAACTAAAATCTATGCGTAAAAACACTCTTAGTATTTACATGAAAAATTAAGCTCCAAAGAAAAAATAATGCAAAACTACGAAAACTACTAATGATCATAGGTTACGGCGTCGGTGACAACTGTCTAGATAATAGGGAGTTTAGTGTTGCCATACGCGCAACTATCAGGGAATAACATTAAGGGTTAGTATAAGCAAAGTGACGAAAATTGGGAAAGTTACTTACTGCAATACGCATTAAACGGCTATAAAAGCGAATGTTCAACTAGCAGAGGGATCAGTTGTCGCCACTGTTATGTCCATGCTGTTTTACGACAATCAATTGGGAATACAAAGAGTCAGCGTCTGGAGTTAACTTCATGTTGCCCCAAACGAATGAAGCAGTTAACTCTTTCTAGCGGATACCTGTTCGGCCTTAAAATGGAGTTAACTCTTTGTTGCTGCAAGCCCCTCAAATATTATAATTCATTTGACTCAAATATTGATTGCATATATTCCATATTTTGTTCTGAGCTATTTCTGTTCTTTAGTAATTTTTTGGCTTCTTCATCTAAATCCCAATGTTCCACTTTCCATTGATTTCGAAAACTGGAGATAAGCTAATCTGACGTTGCCAATAATATATTAAATAGATCTTCATTTATGAAATTTCGTGAAATTTTTCTAGTATTGTGCTCTCTATAAAATCTGTAAACCTTGTTAATTGTTTCCTGAGCCTCCTTTGATAGGTCTCCAAGTGGCACCAAAAGATATTTAATGACATCTTCTCCATGATGAAGGATTTTGTGAACTGTTGCAGACATATTTCTCCATGGGTAGTTGGTTGTATATATTATTGCAGTTTCCTTAGCATAATCTTCAAATTTTCTAGAGTCAATTTCTTAATTGCACGCAAGTAATTCTAGGATTATTTTAAATCTGAAAATAAGGTTTAAATCCACTACTGTTATTTCGGATGCTGTTTCTGGATCTGAAAAGAATCTTCTTGCGGTATTGCTATCATTTGTATTGCCTGACCCTTGTTTTGCATGATCTATAAAACAAGGGAACAAAATTGAACTTTTTGAGTGTTGTTTGGAATTCTATAGCAGTTTTTTACTAATTTGAGGTCGCTGATTTTTAATCTTATCTCCATTTTTCTCCATTCAGCTCGAATTTTTTAGTTACAGGTACTAATCGTATTTTCGCCTTTTTTCCAAAAAATTATAGTCCAAAAAGATCATAATTTTATTTTTCATAAGCCGGATTTTAAAATTTTGTTTTTTTTTAAGATATCGTCGTTACCTTTGAAAAAAATCACATTTTTTAATATCACAAAAAAATGTCTGAGTAACGGCTGTTTTAATCAAAAAAAAAAAAAAATTAAAAAAAACAAAATTGCACATTTTAATTTTCTTCACGCTGAAAGTTAATCGGTTGGGGGTAAATTGTTCTTTTTATTAGCTTTATTGAATATCATATTAAAGTAGCTTTCTAAAACATGTATGTACACAATAATCGATTGAAAATTGAATGAGTTATGCTCAGTTCGGTGATAACAGATTTTTCGAATTTTTTTGTTTCTACCCAAAAAAAATTAATATATTGTATTTTTAAAAATCATGACAAATTTGTAAATTTATTTATAGTTTAATTTATAGTTTTGCCTCCTATTACAATATTAATTAACTGACCAAATTTAATTAATCGGCAGGTTTCAATTTGGAAGTTAAGGGAGAAATATTGATTTTCCAAAAATAGGTAATTTTGTATGGGAGGTACCAGAAGGGGTAGGGCTATTTCGCCCATTTCCAACCCCATAAGTTCGAAAAATATTAATACTGATAAATTTTCATAACGATCCGTTAAGGTTTGCTTGAGTTACACTTTCACAAACATATTAATAAATGTTATTTCTTTATGGAAATCGCGATTTTTGTAAATTTAGTTATCTCAGTAAATTGTTGATAAAATCAAAAGTTGTGCACAGATTTCAATGAAATAAAGCTCATTTGATTCAAACTATATTAAACTAAATGTTTTAAGATCAACACTGTGATTTTTGTTGCATTATTTTTTAATGAATTTTTAAAAAACAAAAATTTTTTTTTTTTCTATAATTTTTGTTTTTTTTTCTATAAAACTACAACGATATCTCTGAAACTACTAGGCCAGATTAAAAACAATGTAGGTACAGATTAAAGATAATTTTGTTGACGAGTTTAAGTTTTTTTTTTAATTGAATATGGTAAACCGTTTTCAAGTTATTTAAATATTTGTAGTGGCAGTGCCTTAGTTTTGGACATAACGGTATATCGTGAAAAGTCGAGCTGATACAAAAAAACCAAGTGCAGATTTGGATTCAAATTACCTTTAAAACAATATTCAGTTCTTAAACAACAAATACCTTGTTCCCTTGTGTAATCAATCAAAATTTGCGATATTCATCTTGAACATGTTTCTTTTTTGAATTTCTTAACTCTTTGTTGGACCCGAAATTCAAATCATAGCTGATTTTTAGTATGTGTTCCATAAGTCGTATTCTTGCATGTAGTTGTGATAATCCAAATTCATATGCATCGGTATTATCTAATGATTTTTTCGGGACTTGGTTTAATTGGGTTGATGTTGCTTGGCATATAATGCAGCTGATGTAGCCTTCGTGTTAGTCAAAACCTGACCTACTTTTCCATCTATCATTGTCAGCACTAATTGTTAGCTTACTTCAACTGTAATTCTAATTCCATCTAACTGTAATTGTAATGGCTGATATCACTAACTTCTTTGGTAATGGCATCATGAGTTTCTTTTTTGAATTCAAATTTGATTGGCCTGCTGTATTTCGTAGAAGATGGTACCTCATTTTTCCAAATATCCATTGTTTGCGTTGTACTAGTCGAAGGCTCCGATTCTGCCAAAATCTTTTTCAATCGCAATGGTACAAATGATACCATGAACATATCTGAGAAATATTTTCACATACTACTTGTTTGTTTGTTTTTCTAGAAAACAAAATTTGGAAAATACAATTTGAAAGTGATTCTGAGAGAGCCCTGTAGGAAGCCTGGGGTCTAGTGTCTCCATGTCACCACTTTTGTCACTTATTATGGTGACATTGTCGACAATTTATCTAAAACTTGTGTACAAATATTTGTCTGGATTTGATGTGTAGAGAAATTTATGACAAATAAACGTCAATGCTTCTTCTTCTTTTTCATTGCTTCGCTTTGTTTGGATTCATTTCAGCAATTTTGTGATGCATGAAGAAACCTTTTGAAAATTTTGAAGATTTTGAATTCGTTGATTTGCCCACTCCAACTCTGAATTTGAGGGAAAAACTGAAGCAGTGGTACATCGAAACATCGCCTTCCAGAAAATGTTTGGAGAAACTGCTGACTATATTGCAGGAGGAAGGCCTAGATGTTCCGCTTTCTGCGGCAGCAATATTGGGCAAAAATAATCAAATTTCTATAAGAAAAGTGTTCCCGGAAGTGTTGGCGGAACACAAGGTATTGCTGGATCGCATTGTTTCGCCAAATGCAGTGGTGTCGAACATAATGAACATTTTTCCCATTAAAAGCGAGGAGAAATTAAAAGAATTGGATGTTCTACTATCAACGCAAGCTGACCCATACGTAAGTATTTGCAACAATATCATGTTTGTAAACAACTAAATATTTCTTTGTCTACGTTTTAACAGATACGGCAAATCAAAAAACTATCATGGCCAAATTTTGGGGCATGATATTATAATGAATTTTAATGTAGATGGTACATTCGACAAAAAAACGATTGAGCGATTATGCCAATGTGTTTGAGGCCATTATAGGTACAATAATTGATAAATAATTAACTAGACATTCACTAATTTATTTAATTGCAGATGCTATTTCCAGCCTTACAGATTATTTTGATAAATGTTTAAGAGCTGCCTTTCAACGTCAGAAGAAAAAATACTTCAAACAATCCAGCAGAAGCAAAGCAACTAAAAATGATGAAAACAATGCCGACTTTGCAGAATAATTTTATCGCAAAACATTTTTTATTCGACTTTTAGATATCATTATTTTTTCCCTTTAATGAACGGTTTTGCCAGCCCTGAAGAAAGTGAGCACTTTTAATTTTATAAAACGCATAAAAACAAAGTTTAAACGATGTACTAGTACCTAATATTACATTATCTGTGAAAGGTATGGCAAGCCTTGAAGAAATAGAGCCCACAAAAAGACTGATAACATTTTTTGATGCAATTTAGATAATAAATATGATTTTAATTTTGAATTTTACGTCTTTTTATTAGGTAAAAAAATCACAAGTGTTGACATAAATAGCGACAATGGACTACTGATTCTCTGGTTCCAATGTCTCCAAGTGGTTCCAAAAGTACCACCTAGTCAATAGTTCTAAGGTCAGTACTGACGCCTGAATGACAAGCTCATATTAAATGTCAATAGAAGAAAGCATTGCCTGTCGCACAAATCGTCAGTAGTACTTTTGACAAAGTCTATATTGAATCAGTACAGTGTTACTGTAGACATTTCCTGCAGGGAGATTTCTCTTACCTCCACCTTGGATGACTATACAGAAATTCCTCAAATGATGTAGAATTTCGCAACATAGTGTACATATGAATATTCTTAATTTCGAAAGTAAAATAATTTTTCACAAAGAAAAAAGTTTTTTTTTCGATTGAGGCGATTTTTAAAAGGATTGCGTTTTCCATTCCAGTAACACGGGGTTTACCTTCTTTGCAAATATAATGATATTCAATCAAAAAATACCCTTACAAAAGTATTCAGGATCATGCAATTTTTATGGAATTTCCCGTAACATTTTCTGATTGTTCAAATTGACCTTACTGATTTTGATGGCTTTTCGAAGATTTCCTCAAAAATTTAAAAAAACTGGATGTTGATTCCCTAGATAATTTCGAACCATTTTTATACTATGAAATTTTGGCTCATAAAATTTACTTAATTTCCCTTTACACCCCATGAATGAGGTATGGGATAGCTTCTCGCGTTGTTGTGAATTAACACGCTTTCTATTTTTAGATTCACAACTAACGGCACCTACTTGTTTATCGACGAATGCGAACGCCACTGTTTGAGTAGCTCTTACTAGACATACCGATTGACTCGACACTAATACCGCGAAGTTGCTGTCGAGAACATTCGAGGGGAGCCAACAATGAAATACATTTTTTTTTTAGATGACTGGAGCCAGGACTTGAGCCTGTGATCTCCCGCATGGTAGTCGCGTGTTCTAACCACTATGCCACGGCCGGTCCCAATGCCATGGTCGGTCCCAATTTTGGCTCATACTTCGTCAAATACACGAAAAAGTCCATGAAATAATTCTTCGAACCTTTAAACTGAATAGACATTTTTGCCGTGGAATTGGTCATATACATTATTAGATAATGTCTCCGTATTAACGTTCAACCTTGGTCAAGGATCCTTCAAGGTTTTTTCCTTCAGGGTTTTGATAAGTTAAGATGCCGCCAAAGCTTTTTGGGGGCCACCAATACCTCATGCGCGCCTTTTCGACCCAAATCGACCACTGTGCGCCCCTAATTATACAGACACAATATTAATTGTTTGGGCATGTAAAGGCGATCAGTGGACGGAAAGGGTGTTGTTTTTTAGGGCTATATAAAGTAATATTTGTATACAGATGCCACTCGGCACGTTTGAATAATACTTACTTTCGGTCAGTGGATGAATTGGTCTTTCAACGTTTATAAAAAACGCTATAAGTTGGATAAGGTTAAGGAGTTTCTTCGAGGAGCAATTGTTTAAAGAACCGTTTTAAATATTTGCCATCTAAGCAATAGCAACGCCCACTTGTATTTAATATATGTAATTTATAGGGTGATCAGATAAATTAAAATGCAATTACAAGTTGAACAGCTGATCATTAGTAAAGAGATTCAAGCTACGTAAGCACACAATGTCATTTATTTGCTTATTGCAACGTTTTGCTTAAACAACGAAAATTTCTAGTCCCCTCATGGTCGTTATGAACGATATCTAGCGTAATTAAGAATTAATTAGTTATTTGTGTATATCAATTAAAATCCCATTTAGTGTTTTATTTTCTAAATCTATTAAAAAGCTTTTACCTATTAAACCCTATTCAAAAGTCTTTCATTAAACATCATGAATCTATTGAATTGTTTCCGGTTCGCCTCAGTGCTATCATTGATCCTCATTAACTGCATCAAGGATGCGTCCATGATGAAGGTCAAGTTTACAAATATACAGGGTGAGGTTTATGACAAGACATATGTCACATTTAAACGATGTGAGCTAAAAGCTCTAGCCCGCGATAGGGTTGGGCTTTATTTATATGCGCAAATGCACAAACTGCCAGTTGATAATGTACAGGTAAGCGTATACAGTGGTGAATATCCTGTTGCACAAATCTTTTTGTATTTCTGTCAACGTGTATTTTAGATGAATTTGGCATTCTTTCGCAAGGGCAATGGTTATCGTCCCTTCATGTACAATACCACTATGGATTTTTGCAAGTTTTTACAAAATCGAAACCGTTTTATGTTCTGGAAAATATTTTATGACATGTTCAAAAGTCATACTAATGTCAATCATTCCTGTCCCTACAATGTAAGTTTGTCGAACCATGTTAATAGTATACAAACGATTAGATTTTTTTCCCCCCAATGTCAATTTAGCATGATTTGGCAATAGACGGTATTATTTTGTCTGCTGATAAGTTTAAATTAATTCCATTGCCTTCAGACTATTATATGTTTCGCATGATGGCTGCAACTAATAACACCAACAAAGCGGAAATTCGTTTTTATTTTCAGATTTATGAATAAACGAAGTTTTAAAATACGTTGTATGGGATATGGAAGTTATATTTAAGTTACCAAAAATTAATGTTATTAATCAATGGGCAGGAAATGTGCTAGCATTATTTTAGATACATGAAGATTCTGGCTAAATCTGTATCAGTATTCCCACAATAATTTTTGATACATTATCGTCTCACAATTACTTATATAGGTATGAGATGAATATCGATTGATTTCAAAACGATCGTTTTTAAAATGTGTGATGAATTTTGAACCAACGAATTTCCATTCCTGACTTTTTTTTGCACTATACTGCTCAGTTTACAAACACACCAACAAATTTAAACGAATACAGAAAATTAATCAGAATGAATCTATTACACTATGGTAGTCGAAAAAAAGACCGGACTCGTTGGTTTATCCCAATTCGGACACAAGGATTCAAACTACATCATTAGTTTTTCGAGTTACAATGACGAGTTCATATAAAATTTTGTTTACATTTTTTTTTTATTTTCCCTCCTTTACTTTAAGGGGTTCAATAGATTTACGACAAGTTATAGTTGGGTTTTCCGATCGAAGATGGCTTCTCCGAAAATTCAATTCTAGTCTGCAAAAATTAATTTGAGCTCATAAAATTCTACACTTTTGGATATATAAAATTTTTTTTTTTTTGATTTTAAAAATTTCAACATTTTTATACCCTCACCCTACGGGTCGGAGGGTATATATCATTTGATACGACCCAAAAGTGTAACACATAGAAGGAGTCACTTTCGACCCTAGGTTCCTTTGAACCAAATTCGATTCATGACTTTTTAAGTCGTTTGAGCCATGCCCGTCTGTCTGTCCTTCGATCTGTCTGGCTGTCCGGTTGGTGCGCACGATAACTTTCCAAAGACACAACCAAATGTTTTGACATTTTTAACGAGTTAATATTTCCCCAAAACTACTTACGGTACTGCAAATGGGTTACATGGCCCCGCCCATTATGGTACCTTCCATACAAATGTACCTTTCTGACCACTTTAGAGATGGAGTAATAATAACAACAAAAGCAACGCGATAGTACCCAAATTATTTATTTAGTAAAGCTATAGCAGGCTAGAGTTTTTGAGAGAGCAACTGGAAGTCTAGCCAAGCCCCATCTTGTACCTCCTATACCCATCTGGTACCGCACACTTTAGAAATCGATAAGTATTATTAAAAGAACCATCGTGTCAAAATTTTGTATTTAGTAAAGATAAAGAAAGAAAAGGTTTTGGAGAAAAAAATCTGGATGTCTAGACACATCCCTTCTGGTACCTAACATACAAATGTATCATTCCGTCCACTTTGTAGATGGAGTAAAAATACCAATACACTCGACACGATCGAGTCCAAATTCTGTATTTTGTTAATATAAAACAAGAAAAGTTTTGGAGAAAAAAACTGGAAGTCTGGCCATTCTGGTACCTCCCGTACAAATGTACCGCTCCGCTCACTTTAGAAATCGAGTAATAATATCAATATAATAAATTTTATGTTTTACCGAGGGTGATGGTATATGTAAGTCGGGTTGCCCGACTAAAACTTTCTTACTGGTTTTAGATTCAGACCTAACGGCACCTACTTGTTTTATTTCTGTATGGGTGCCACGCCCATACAATATATGGTAAAGGGTGTCCCAACAAGAACGCAATTTTTAAATCTGGCAACATTCGAAGTGTCATTGTTTGAAATTTGAACAATTGTTATTGTTTGCTAGTAGAAGTTACGAGGTTAGTAAAAATGGAGCGCTACACGAATGAACAACGCATTCTCATTGTGAAATTGTTTTATCAAAATGGTGAAAGTTTTGCAAATTGCGATCAATTTTGGGTCACAATAATGCTCCAAAAAAATCAACTGTAAAGAGATTTATGGATGGGTCTGTTAGTGATGTAAAGTCAACAACGCGCCATCGACCAGGTCGATCGACCGAAAATGTCACAGCTGTACGTGATTATGAGGTCAAGCGCAAACAATCAATGGTGTTCGGTATTGTGAAATGATAACCAGCTTTTTCTTGCCTCAATTTGAAGAAGTGAATGTGGAGGGCATGTGGTTCCAACAAGACGGTGCCACATGTCATACAGCCAGAGAAACAATTCAATTGCTGCATCAGTCATTTCCCGGTCGTGTTATTTCGCGTTTTGGAGATCAGCCTAGATCGTGCGATTTAACACCATTAGATGTTTTTCTTTGGGGTTTTTTGAAGTCGATGGTTTACGCGAATAAGCCGACGACGACTCAAGCCTTAAGGAGGAAATTGGACGCTGCATTAATGAAATACCGCAGCATTTACGCGAAAAGGTCATTGAAAATTTCATTAAAAGATCGAGTGCATGCCAGCAAAGCCGCGGCAGCCATCTGCACGATATATTGTTCCATGCATAACCTCATTCTGTCTATTTTACGATATAATAAAGTTTCACGATTTTTTTTAAAATATCTGTGTTTTATTTAAAATTTAAAAATTGCGCTCTTGTTGGGACACCCTTTATAACAACCAAGTATAGCCAAGACTTTCAGCAGGATTATCAGTAAAATCAGTGAAATTTTTATAACGATCGGTGTATTAGAAAAGCCTTCAAAACGATTTTTAAGAATGGGGCGTGACACCGTCCACTTCCATTCGAACTGTAGGAATAACATAACGGGTCCGCCAAATAACTTTTTTTTTGTTTTGAAAATGCTATAAAAAAACTAATGAATATTTTCTCAATTTTTTTTTTTAATTTGAAAGTACAATCCTTCCGGTTAATAATGGAAAATAATTTCATTCAAATGGCTGCCTCGGCTGGCCATGCAGTAGCCTACACGATCGGTCTAATTTTTAAGCACATTATCGATTGTGTTCAGCTGTATTTCACCAATGGCTTCATGAATATTGTCCTTTAAAGCGTCAATTGTATCTGGCTTGTCGGCGTAACACTTATTTTTGAGGGCACCACACAAATAATAGTCCAACGGTGTCAAATCGCAGCTCCGAGGTGGCCAAACGACATCAGCTCTGCGGCTGATAATGCTATCTTCAAAAACAGGGCGCAAAACATCGAGTGTAGCTTCTGCTGTGTGGCACGTAGCGCCGTTATGTTGAAACCAAATGTTGCCAATATCCTCCTCTTCAATTTTTGTAAACAAAAATTCGTTCAACATGGCCCGATAATGATCGACATTGACTGTAATGGCCACTCCTTGCTCATTTTCGAAGAAAAATGGCCCAATTATGTCTCTGGACCAAAATCCGCACCAAACAGTAACTCGTTTTGGGTGCATCGGCTTTTTAATGTATGCTTGCTGGTTTTCTGTGCCCCAAATGCGACAATTTTGCTTGTTAACATACCCGCCAAGATCAAAATGGGCTTCATCTGAAAAGATGATTTTTTTGGCAAAACATTCCCATGACATTACCATGATTGCCAAAGTAATGTCTCAATATTTCCCAGCGTTGTTCAAGCGTATACACAACCATATTCGTTCATCGGAAGGATAAAACTAAAACTCTGTCAAATCAGATATGAGCTAAGTGTTACCATTCACGAAATAAGCATTAGTTGAAAAAAAAAACGTTAGATGGCGGACCCGTTATATACCAATTATCATCTTTATTCCTCTGATAGTTTATGAGATACAGCCGTTTAAATTCTCAAGTTGTATGCCACGCCCACTGATCCGATCCCGTTGGATCACAAATTTTGCCAAATGCATTCACGCCAACTTTCAAGGCGACGGGTGAACCAGTTCTCAAGATACTGCATTTTAGATAATAAATCGAATTGAAATAAGTCGATAAAGAAGTAGGTGCCGTTAGTTGTGAGTTCTAAAATAGAAAGCGTGTTAATTCAAAACAACGCGAAAAGCATCCTATACCTCATTCATGGCGTGTAAAGGGAAATTAAGTAACATAAGTTTTAAGAAACATAGAATCATCTGTTGGTAATGAAATTAATTTGAACATCTCAACGTTTCATATCAAACCGTACACAGTTAAATGGAGCTTAAATAACTTTAAAGAGAAATTATCGTTTTTTACAACTCGACTACTGCGCAATGGCTGTCGACAACAACGAGTGATGGATATCGAACCCTGGTCCCCACATTATAGTCGCGTGTTTTATCATCATGGCACGGTCGACCACCAAGTTGGCAGCATGAATATCGCAAATTTTTTTTTGCCAACCAAGGTGTTCATGCAAAAAAACACTGTTACCTTTTTCTTTATTTGTCTAAATAATAACCAAAAATGCGCCGAAATACACAGATATCTTTAAGTCTTTACAAAAAACCGATTACTCATACATCCGAAAATAATATCGAACTTCTCCCCTGTACGTGTGATTAGTTGCGGCTTTTATATGAAACATATAATCATCTGTTGGTAATGGAATTAATTTGAACATATCGCCATTTAAAACCAAACCTTCTAAAGCCAAATGATGCTAAATTACCATAATAAAAAAATTATAGTTATAAACTTTTTTAAATTCTAATATAGGAAAAACTTACATTATAAGGGCACGAATGATTAATGTTAGAACGACCTTGCATCATGTTGTAAACAATTTTCCAAAACATAAGGCGGTTTTGGTTTTTAAAAAATTTACAAAAGTCCAAGGTGGTATTATATAAGAAAGGACGATAGCCATTTGCCTTTCGAAAAAAGGCATCATTGAGCTAAAATATAAATGTGCAATGAGATATGTCTATAATAGTCTACGAGTATTACAGCAGTTCAACATTACCTGTACGTTATCGATAGGCAGTTGGTGCACTTGTAAATTTATGTAAAGCGCAACCTTATTGCGTCCCAGAAGTTTCAGCTCACATCTTTTAAATGTCATATATGCCTTGTCATACACCTCACACTTAACATTGGTAATTTTCACTCTAATCATGGTAGCCACATTGATGTAGGCAAAGAAGTACAACAATAGTAACGCGAAGCGCACACAAAGTAGACGGTTCATGTTGAGTGCTTTACTGATGCATAACAATTTATTGTTTACAAAATATGTACATATCACTTAATGAAATTGTAATTGCTGGAAATCAGTTAAAGAGATAAAGTAGAAATTTAAATTAAATCAAACGAAATTCCTAGTCAAGGTGAAGAGTTTGGTGTTCTAAAGTCTTTTTATGACCATTTATATATTTTAACCCTTCACCATGCCCATGGACAGAGTGAAGGGTATACTAATTTTGTTCTTCCATAAGGAGGCGTGGTAGGTATGACAATATATATGTATAAATGATCAGCATCGATATCTCAGTCAGCCGAAGTTTAAGAGATATCGAGCTGGAATTTGAAATGCAAGCTTATATCCTCAAAGCGGAGCTTAGTTCTAAGATGAGCCCGATCGGTCAAAAACTACTCCCACCTCCCATACAAAATCCCTCTTTTTGGGGGTGTCCGTATGTCAGTCCCCGCGATTACAGTAGTAATTTAAGAGCAATCAAGCTGAAATATTGTATGAAAGCTTTTATGCTCTAAGCGGAGGTTGATTATTAAAATGAGACCGATCGGTCAAAAACTTCTCTCACCTCCCATAGAAACTCTCCCTTTTTAGGGTTTGTCCCTGCGATTGCAGCCGTATTTTAAGAGGTATATAGCTGACATTTTGTACGCAAGATTCAATATCTAAGCGGAGGCTACTTTCTAAGAAAAGCAATGTCGGTCAAAAACTACTCCCACCTCCTATTCACACTATCTTTTTTGGGGTGTCCGCATAACTGCCCCCGCGATTATAGCCGTAGGTTAGGAAATATTGAGCTGAAATTTGATATGCAAGCTTTAATCCTATTACAGGAGCTTACGTTGTAAGATGACCAATATCGGACGAATACTTCTCCCACCTTCCATACAAACTCCCCTTTTTGGTGGTGTCCGTCTGTATTTCCCTATAGTTTATGAGCTTTCGGGCTGAAATTTGGTAGCTTTTGTCCAGAATCAGAGGTTAAGTTCTAAGATAAGCATGATCGGATTTAAACTACTCCCACATCCCACACAACTTCCCATTTTTGGGGAGTTACAAAATTCATAAAAATAAGCTCCAACTCATAAACTTATTGGTAAATCGAATAAAATCGATACAAAATTATTGACAAAATGGATGTGTGAAGCTAAAAGTAACGTCCACTTCTTTTTCGACCAACTTTCCCGTTTTGTGGTAATAAAATATAGTTGTAGTGCAAATAACCAGTTTTACCACCATTTTTACAAATGGTGAAGGGTATCTGAGCTTCGGCATAGCCGAAGATAACCGCCTTACTAGTTTTGCTTGTATTGATGTTTTCGCTTTGTTGTTCAGCTATAAATCAAGTTCCAATGATGAATTCTCATATCTTACACCAGCAGAATTGTAGCTAAGGCTTAAATAAATAATTTATATTGATATATCCTTGCAAAAGATCAAGTTGGAGTAATTTTATTGAAGTACTCTTTGTGATACGTTTGTAATAAATACCCAAAAAAAAAAACTCTTCAACGCTTTTGGTACTTACAATGTATTCAAGCCAGCGCATTCGATATATTTAAAATCGCTTGTCTATCTCGATGTCGTTATACAGCTTATACAAATTATGGTTTATTCGACGGCGGTACTCGCCGTTAACGATGATAAGTCCAAATATTTTACGAAGACTTCCAGGATAGATTAATCCGCTTGTGTCATTACCCAGGATTCTGCTCAGTAGAGCAAGGCAGATAGGATCAGTGTCTGATAGAGTTTTTATCTTTGCTCATCCAGAGAGGGCTTGACATTGTTAATTTTGTTTTCGTCGAAGCCAATGTAGACAAAATCATCTACCACTTCAAATTTCATTCACGTACCGTTCCAAACGAGTAGACTCATTGATCGTTGAAGAAAATAACTCGGTTCTCCCGCCTGCTTCTCAATGCTTGAAACGGCCGCAGTAACATCCCAAAGTCCTCGGCCAATGAGATCTATATCATCAGCATGTTTCTTTTATTAAAGACGCTACGAGTCGTGTTTACTGCAGCCTTCTACAAAATCTTCTCTATTATGATGGTAAAAAGATGACATGACAGGCTATCAGTAGTCATACAAACATTTGCCAGCTCATCGCCAGTTTTATTGTTTTTAAGATGCGCAATTGCCGTGCAGATTTTATCTTTGGTCGGTGGTGGATTAGAGTAATTAGAGTGATTTCGCTACTTATGTTACCTTCAGAAACGAGCAAACTTCAAAAGTGTCCCCTCCATACTTGCAGCACACTAAGTTTGAACTCGGTGTACTTACAAAAAGATATTTACACAGTACAACACATGATTTGGGACTCAATTCTGAGAACAGCACGTGAAGTAGCCCCAAAAAGAAGAAGTTCTGCATCAGTCGATTTGTAAAGTTACATAATATAATAATTTAATGTCACACAGTTGCATGATTTTTTATAGAACTGACTGGTCGTTCAGTTCACATAATGTTTTGAATTTGTTTTGAATGTACGATGATTGGGACAAGAGAAAATTGGTTCTCACTATTTTATTTCCCAATCCATGGGTTTAGTGACAGATGTAATAAAAGCAAGAAAGGGGTAACTATTGCATATACCAAGAGAAATACTCAACAGGTACTCCACAATTAAGTTTCGATCCTTCGGTGAAGTCGATTTTGGAACATAGAGGATGTCGTGTATTTACAAACAAACCTTGTTCTTCTTTAATGTCAGCAACAACAGAAGTTTATCCATCAATAGCCGCACGTAGAAAAGTATTGCAAGCGCTTCGGTCTATTGCACAGCGTAGATAGTTCGTCACATTAAGCTTAGTTAACAGCTTTTTCACCTGGTCCATCCATCGAAGTTTTCGCCCCCTGCTGCGCCACCCATCGAGTTTATTGCCGAAAACTTTTCGAGCCGGAGCGTTTTCGTCCATTCGTTCAAGCCTCGCTTGGTAGAAAATGGCTCTGTCAGATTTTTGACAATATTCAATGAAGACTTCATGTCAGCCAGTGTCATCCCGCAAAGTCGTATTAGCTTCGCGGGGATACCAAACTCAGCCATAGCATCTAATAGTTTCAGTCGTATCTGACTGTCAAATGAAGCTTTGTAATCGATGAACAGATAGTAGGTGTACATCTGCATTTCTTGGTTCTTCTCCATGATTTGTCGTAGTTTGAATATCTGGTCGGTCGTCGATTTACCAGGTCTAAAGCCACACTGATGAGGTTTAATCAGGTTCTCCAGAAAGGGCTTTAGTCTTTCACATAACACACTAGACAGAACCTTATATGCGACGGGTAAAAGGCTAATCCCGTGATAGTTGGTACACACACTAGGATCGCCTTTCTTAAGCACGGGACATAGGACACTCAGATTCCAATCATCGGGCATGCACTCCCTGAGCCAAATCGTATTTACGAGCTGGTGCATGCATGTTACCAGGTCATCACCGCCGGCTTTAAAAAGCTCTGCCGACAGTCCATCGGCTCCCGCAGCTTTATTATTTTTAAGCCGCGCAATTGCCGTGCTGATCTCGTTTTGGCTCGGTGGTGGCCAGTCTACTCCATCGACGATGATTTGTGCGATTTCGTCACTTATGTTGCCTTCGGGAACGAGTAGAGATTGAAAGTGTTCCCTTCATATTTGCAGCACACTCTGAGAGTCCGTGACCAGATTTCCGTCTCTGTGGAAAACAAACCTACATACTATTGAAGCGGAATTACTCTTTTCGCCTCCTCTATTATGATTGTTAAGAGTACCTAAGGGATAAGCCATTTTCCAAATAAAGCGTTTGATTTTCTGGAATCCAGGCATGAGTCCTAGCCATCTCAGCGAACTACAACAAGATCAGTCACTGGCCAAACAAGTTGTGTTTACCCGGTGTTAACATTTTTATAAGAGCCCATTATCATGGCTATTCAAGTTTTTTTTTTTAATGTTTTCTCTTAATACTATACTACTATACTATACTATGCCATGGTACGATATGTACCATACAATCAACCAACTTTTCTTGCTGTAAAACGCAAGGTGGCTGATGAAAGACGCTACCAAAAGTAAACTTGATAATACAATAACTCCACAGGAAGAATTCACTAAAAATAGTTCAGGCGACCTGGGGGGCCAACAGAAGGTTGGGTTTCTTGAAATGATCCTGTTAGAAAATTGTCTGCTTTATTCGGCCATAACCAGCTGAGCTATGTGTGCAGGTGCAGCATCTTGTTGAAACATACAGAATTGAAAGAAAATTTTACATACTCAAGTAACCGTAGCGCTTTGCGAATTAGATACAATTTTCTCTTATGCAGTATTTCTGGGATGAAACCACTCCATATGCGAAAATTTTTTTTGTTTACATTGCCTTTCATATCAAAATTAGCTTCATCAAACATGATGGTAGGTAGCGGCTTTTATCAACCACCCTGTACAGTTGAGTTTATTTTGAATTCGCTTAAATAATAACAATACACAAAACAAAAAATTTTATTTCCTTAAAATTTTAACTGTATATATAAAACGGTTTACTCAAACATCTGAAAATAATATCGAGTTTCTGCTTTATACGTGTTATTGGTGGCGACTTTAAGACGAAACATATAATTATCTGTTGGCAGTGGAATTAATTTAAACATATCACCAGTCAAAATCAAACCATCCACAGTTAAATGATGCTAAGTCGCAATAGAGATAAATTATCGTTATAAACTTTTCTGTATTTAATTGCAGACAAAACTTACATTATAAGGACACGAATGATTAATGTTAGAATGACCTTTCATCATGTCATAAAAAATTTTCCAGAACATATGACGGTATTGATCTCTGTAAAATTTGCACAAGTCCATGGTGGTATTGTACATGAAGGGACGATAGCCATTGGCTTTTCGAAAAAAGGCAGCATTGACCTGGAAATGGAAAGTACAGTTACAATGAAATGGACATATACAACTTAACTTAACATTACCTGTATATTATCGACTGGTAGTTTGTGTATCTGTACGTTTATGTAAAGTCCAACCTTATCGCGGCCTAGAAGTTTCAGCTCACATCGTGTAAATGTCAAATATGTTTTGTCATATGCCTCACACTGTATATTCGTAAATTTCACCTTTATCATGGCAACAACTTTGACGTGGGCAAAGAAGAACAACAGTAGTAGTGCAAAGCGTACACAAAGCAAACGATTCATATTTATTGTTAGACTGATCACTAACGGTTTTCTGTAAACTAGATGTTTAATACTAAACAATATTTTAAATTTCCAAATCAGTAAAAGAGATAAGGTAAAAATTTTAAAATGCAACTTAAAATTATTAATTACAGTGGATATTATTTACCTTCGCCTAAATTTATCATATCTCCCTGCCAATAATTGTGGTCATGTTTTTTTTCTTAAATTTATAATAAACTACGTTTATGGCGAACTAATTGGTGTATACAGTAAAAACTAGGTACATACGCAAACTTGTCTATATTTTAATTTATTTTTTAACTTACTTACTTAGCAGGCACTTTTTACAATCCTATTGGATTATATACCGCACGTAGTAAAATATTATAAGCACTTCGATCTACTGCGCTTCTTCTCCTGTTAATCACACCATGCTCTGTAAGGTTCTTAGTAATCTAGTCCTTCCAACGGAGTTTTGGTCGTCCTCTGCTGCGCAGCCCATTGAGTTCATTGTCGAAGACATTTCGAGCTGGAGCATTTTCGTCCATGCGCTGCACCTTAATGCGTCTGACCACGTCAATGTCAGTGTACAGCTCATGATTCATACGACGCCGATACTCTCCGTTAACGATGATGGGCCGATATATTTTACGGAGTATTTTTCTCTCGAATACTGTCCGAACCGATTCAACCACTTGTGTCATAAACCAGGTTTCTGAACCATACATCAAGACAGCTATAACCAGTAACTGGTATAGCTGAATTTTTGTTCGTCGAGAGAGGGCTCTGTCATTAAATCGTAGTAGCACTTATTAACAAGCAGGATTCTTCTCCGGATCTCGAGGCTGACATTATTTGGTTTGTTGTAGATAAAACTACCTACCACACTTTATAGTTGTCAATGTTCACGCAGTTTCCCAAACTAGTAGATTCTTTGTTCGCTGAAACTAATAACTTCGTTTTGTCCTCGGTAACCATTTGACCCATTTTCGCTGAATTCTTCTGTATACCTAAGAAGGCTGCAGTCACTTCCCGCAGTTTTCGACCGGTAATGTCAACGTCATCAGCGCACGCTAGTAGCATGTGGCTTTTGTTGAATATCGTGCCACTCGTGTTTACAGCAGCTTTCCTCATTATCATCTCCATCACTTTATTGTAGAGGTTACACGATAGGTCGTCGCCTTGTTTTAGGCCCCGTCTGGTATAGAATGGCCGAATAAGGTCCTTGCCAATCTTCACTGAAGACTTTGTGTGAGTCAGCGGCATTCCGCAAAGACATATATGCTTCGTTGGGAAACCAAACTCAGCCGTGACTTCGAGTAATTTCTGCCGATCGGGCTGTCGAAGGAAGCTTTATAGTCGACAAAAGATGACACATGCCGATCTGTTTCTCTTGGGTCTTTTCCAGAATTTGCCGAAGAGTGAATATCTGGTCAGTTGTAGATTTACGAGGTAGGTACTCCTCAAAGAAAAATTAAAAGTGTTCTAATGAAACATTTTTGAGTAAATCTCCATTTAAATTTGTTTCATTTGTGATATCAACTTTTTTCTATTTTGGCCACGCGCGTTACACTGTGTGCCGCAATGAGGTTAAAGTTCGAATTTGTTCTCAAGCTGAAGTGAAGACCTATAATAGTATGTGTTTGCTTTCACCATATCTCTTATAGATGTCGAGATATTTGATCTAGAAGTTGAGGTATTTTTAAAAAAAAAAATATTAAAAATGCTGAAATAAGATTCCGATGTAGATAATTATAGGCAATTATATATATTTCAACTTTTTAAGGCTAATCAAGTTAAAATATATATGTTAAAAAAGTATAGTATAATCAATTCTTGAGATATCAGGGACCACAATGGCCAAAAACTCATAAAAAACTGACTTGTTTAAAGTAGATAGTGTATTTTGAGAGCTATTTAATATCCGTAGACTTGTTCAGATTGCATGGGTTTGTTCATAGAAGATTTTCGGTGTTACTTAAACTACAATTTCACTGAATAGAGTATGCAAAATATCTGGATTCCCTACGACTTTTATTAAAAAAAGTGAATAAATTAGAATTTTTATTGAAGTTTTTTGAAAATATATAAGGGTAGTCAAATTTTGTTGGGATATTTTGTTATATCAATTACTTAAGCGGACTATTAGCTATAGCTTAAGAAGAGACAGCGATATATTAAAAACTGTACAAACTGTTCGCCAAAAACAGATGTTACCTTTTTTCAAGGGATTCATGGGATTTCAAAAAATTTAGAGGACCAAAAAAAATTGTTGTAGCCAATCTAGCCAAACTGAGCTAAGGTTTTCCTCAGCTCCGATTGTACTATCGAACCTATATAGTCACGTTCGGGTGTTTTTCAAAAAGTTTGATTTTGTGTCATAGTGTTATCTACAAATTGGTAATTCTGTATGCGAGATACCAGAAGGGGTGGGGCTATTCTGCTCATTTACAATTCCGTTAGTTCGTTTTGAAAAAAATTAATACTGATAAATTTTCATAACGATCCGTTAAGGTTTACTCGAGTTATTTTGGTCACCAGCCATCCAGATAGCCAGACAAACGGACATAGCTTAATCGTCTTAAAAAGTCCTGAGACGATGGTATAATAATTAAAATGTTGTTACAAATTTTATTCCTTATACAGCGGTATTGATTGCTGAAAAATGTACATAAGTCCGCAGTAGTATTGTACTAGAAAGGACAATAGTCATTGGCCTTTCAAAAATGTTAGTGAACAGAAATATACCTATAATACTTACTTACTTAATTTCCCTTTACACCCCATACATAAAATATGAGATAGCTTCTCGCGTTGTTGTGAATTAACACGCTTTCTATTTTTAGATTCACAACTAACGGCACCTACTTGTTTAGCGACCAATGCGAACGTCACTGTTTGAGAAGCTCTTTCTAGACATGCCGATTGACTCGACACTAATACTGCGAAGTTGCTGTCGACAACATTCGAGGGGAGCCGACAATGAAAGAAAGTTTTTTTTCTGACTGGACTGGAGCCTGGAGTTGAACCTGTGATCTCCCGCATAGTAGTCGCGTGTTCTAACCACTATGCCACGGCCGGTCCCACCTATAATAGTTCTATAATATATTCCTCCAGCATTAACTATGTATTATCGATAGGCAATTGTGAGTTAATGTACAATGCAAATGTCAAGTAAGTACTTTCATATACATCATATTGAACATTCGGAAATTTCGCCATAATCAAGGGTGTGATCGTGGAATGGACAAGAAAAACAAGAATTGCACCGCAAACAAAGCAGACAGTTTATGATTAGTTCTAGACATAAGTAATGTTTACTTTTAATAAAAGCCAGTACAGAAATTTCAGTCAGGTAAACTGGCTGATAAAAACCTTCACCCAATATAAGATATTGTTAAAGTCTTGAGTTATTGAAATTAATATATTTTTAATTAAAATAAAATTACTTATGTATAATTTTTTACCTGCATGTGGTGCAAAATCGTCCAAAACTTGGCTTATTTGTGCCGGTTTAGAATTTATGTGACAAATATTAATTTTTCAAAAAAAGGTAATTTTGATTGGGGTACGAAAAGGGGTGAATCGATAAAGTCCTTATTCATTCCTGACTCAAATTTTAATACATAGAAGAGAACTCAAGACTTCAGGCGGAGAAACTTAAACACATAAACTTATTTTACCTTCACATTCCATGAATGAGAGTTTCGCATATTTGAGTGTTTAAAACGCTTCAATTTATAAACTCACACAACGGGATCTATTAGAGAAGCTTGTTCTATAAACTAAACTACTGCAAAGTTGCAAAGTAACAACATCGAGGGGCCGCAGATCAAATATATATATGTGTATGTTCATGCTATAAAACACTGTTAGCTTTTTATACCATCACCCTTAAAGATGAGGGTATATATCATTTGATACGACCCAAAAGTGTAACAGATAGAAGGAGTGGATTGAGACCCTAGGTTTCTTTGAACCAAATTCGATTCAAGACTTTTTATGTCGTATGAGCCATGTCCGTCCGTCTGTCTGTCTATCTGGCTTTCCAGCTGGTTCGTACGATAAAGACGCAACCAAATGTTTTGAAATTTTGCACGAGTTAATATTTACCCAAACTACTTACGGTATTGAAAATGGGCTACATGACCACGTACCTTCTGGTACCTTCCATACAAATGTACAATTCCGCCCACTTTAGAAATCGAGTAATGAATGAATTATTTAATTTAATGTCAAATATTTCCTTTAGGTCCTGCCAATTGTTCTTCTACTTTTCCTCTGTATTCATTCGTCCAGCTTGGGATATTTTATTGTTGTAATTTTAAGCCATAACTTAAAACTTAATTTCCCTTTGCACCCCATGAATGAGGTATGGGATAGCTTCTCGCGTTGTTGTGAATTAACACGCTTTCTATTTTTAGATTCACAACTAACGGCACCTACTTGTTTATCGACGAATGCGAATGTCACTGTTTGAGAAGCTCTTACTAGACACGCCGATTGACTTAACACTTATACTGCGAAGTTGCTCTTAACAACATTCGAGGGGAGCCGACAGTGAAAGAAATTTTTTTTTTTTTTTTAAGATGACTGGAGCCAGTTTTGAACCTCCGATCTCCCGCATGGTAGTCGCGTGTTCTGACCACTATGCCACTGCCGGTCCAAAAGTAAGGATTAATTCAAAAACTAAAGTTTATCTTGCACTGACATGTTTGGTATTGGGTGAAAGTGAATAAAATTCTACATCACTAATAACTAAAATTACTGCTTTAAGTAAATTACTTTATTGGCAGTGAGTGGTCAAATTTAAACAATGTTTACAAATTTTGCGTGACGTGGCAAAAACAGAAAATTGAGATATTTCGATTTCTTATAACTTTTGTTAGGTCTTCTAAAAGATAAATATTAAATATTATAATGGAACCATCAAATTCAGGTATTTCGATATTAAATTAAATATATTTTGTTTAGATAAATGATTTGCAAATATTGTTAATGTTTTTCCTAAAAGGGCTCCATAAATGTTGTATTTTCGATATAAGCAGTTTCTGGGCGAAATCAAGCAAATTTAAATTAATGCTCTTATAATATGAGATATCAGCTTATATATCCAAAAAAAAAAAAAAATCTTGCGGGTTTACTACGTTTATTTACTAATTTAAGTTATTGTGAAAGAACCCCAGTTGCTAAAAACATGTGATGATGATGATGAATAAGATGATGATAATGATGATGTAATCTTGATGATCATGTTGATGTTGTTGATGATGATAACGATAATAATAATGATAATGACGGTGATGATGAATTTTTTCACAATATTACCTAAAATAGGTTTAAATCCATATATATGCACACATTATTTTTCTCTTATTTTTTTGACAAAAAAATGTTATACCATCAACCTTAGGGATGAGAGTTTATATCATTTGATACTAGAAAAAGTGTAACGCATTAAAGGAGACGAGTTAGACCCCAAGTATCTTAAGACCAAATTCGTTTCAGGACATTTTAAGGCGATTGAGATATGTCCGTCTGTCTAGCTAGCTGGCTGGCTGGATGGCTGGTCAGCAGGATAGCTCGAGTAATCCTCAACGAATTGGTATGAAAATTTACCAGTATTAATATTTTTCAAAACGAACTTATGGGATTGTAAATGGGCTAAATAGACGGACCCCTTCTGGTACCTCCGATACAAAATTACCTATTTTTGGAAAATTAATATTTCTTCCATAACTTCCAAACGGACAACTGGAGGATGTTTGAATTTGGTCAGTTTATTTATCTTGCAAAAGTAGACAAACCCTAAGAAAACCGAAACCTTTGCCACACCCCTTCTGGTACCTTCCATACAAATGACCGAATTGACTCTCATAGTTTTACATACATATCTTTTTTGTTAGTAAACTGAATTCACTCAAATTTTGCGTATGATGTTCGCTTATGAAAAGTTGAATAAGCAATGAATATGGATTCACGCCTTCCGGTACCTCCCATACAAAATTATCTATTTTTGGAAAATTAATATTTCTACCATAACTTCCGAACGGACACTTGGGAGGTAATGAATATTGGTCGATAAATTTATGTTGTCATAGGTGGCGAAACCTCAAAGAGCCTAACTAGTTAACACACCCCTTCTGGTACCTCCCATACAAATGACCGAACCCACCCCCATAGTCTCCCATACATATCTTTTTTGTAAGTAAAGTGAATTTACTTAAATTTTGCGTATAATGTTTGCTTGTGAAAATTAGACTCAGGAATGAACATGGACTATATCGGTTCACGCCTTCTGGTACCTCCCATACAAAATTACCTATTTTTGGAAAATTAATATTTCTCCCATAACTTCCAAACGTACACTTGGGGGGTAATGAAAATTGATCGGTAAATTTATCTTCTGATAGGAGGCAAAACCTCAGAAAACCTAACTATTTGATACACCCCTGTTGGTACCTCCCATACAAATGACCGAACCCATCCCATAGTCTCACATACATATCTTTTTTGTAAGTACACTGATTTCAGTAAACTTTTGCCAAGGTAAGCGATCAAAAAACGTTGATTTACGAAAAAAAATCAGACACGTTGTGCTGCCTCTAATTGTATCTTCTGTACAAATAGGTCAAATTTTGTATGTTTTTGCTCTACATGCAGACAAAAAATAATAAATAAGATGAATTTCATATCAAAACATATAAAAAAAGGGACATTTTGAACCCGACCCCCTCAGATTTTAATGAAATTTTGCATACAGCTATATTTTACCTACAGAAACACAACCTCATTTTTAGAAATTACATTTTTGAAAATATGTGGCCGTGGCAAGGTACCCAAATATTTGAAAATGACGGTTATTGGTACTTTTAAGCTGAGATTACTATGGAATGACTCAACCGATTTGAAAGATTTTGGTGCCAATAGAAAGGTATATACGTCAGCTTTCGAAAACATACACTATAAACTGTATTTAGTAAAGCTATAGCAGGATACAGTTTTGGAGAAAAAAATTGGAAGTTTAGACACACCCTTTCTAGTACCTCCCATACAAATGTACCGCTCCGCCCACTTTAGAAATCGAGTTATAATATCAATATAATAAAAAATTGTATGTTTTATTGAGAGTGACGGTAGATGTAAGTCGGGTTGCCCGACTGAAACTTTCTAGCTGCTTTTTGTCAAGGAATTTGTAGAACACATAAATAAGTTGGTGAGGTGCATTTACTTAAAAATTTTTTAAAAATAAAATAAGAAAAACCCCATTTTAGTTTTCAGATATGTTATATATATTAAATAGACCTATCTAAAAATATTTTTTATTGGAAAAAAAACTTGATCTTCAAAGTGTTTTCCAAGTTTAAACTTTAATTTTTGGCACAAAAATTTTTTCAGTGTAATATAAAATTTTTAAAGTGTATGTTGTCGAAAGCTGACATATATACCTTTCTAATGGCACCAAGATTTTTCAATTCGGTTGAGTCGTTTCATAGTAATTGCAACTTAAAAGTACCTTTTACCGCCAAAAATAGAAGGAGTCATCCTAGGTGAATAATATTAGGCACATTTCACAGTCTCTTTAAATGACACCAGTTTCTAAAATTTGGTTAAAATCTGTAAAAGGATTCAAGGACCTCTCTAAGATCCTGAAAATTTAACTTTCATAGCAGGCACACCAAAGTCGGCATATCCATTGATTCCATCAATCTATGACTAAATCTAAAATTTGGTCAATGTCGGACAAAGGATTCAAGGACTTCTCACACCAAAGTCGGCATATCCATTGATTCCATCAATCTTTGACTAAATCTAAAATTTGGTCAACGTCGGACAAAGGATTCAAGGACCTCTCTTAGATCCTGAAAATGTAAATTTCAAAGATAAGATGTGCCTTCAATGAAATTTATGCATTTCATTGCATGCATAACAATAACACAGCAACAAAAAACATAAATAAACGAAACAAAAACAGCGCACAAAAATTCACAGTTGCACATCAGAAAACTGTTGCAAAAACAACGAGAACGCTTTGATCATTGGGCGATAACACAAAGAGGGGCACTTGGTGGCAGTTGCTATTAACAGTTTAGAATCTTTAAATGTTCACTATTATTAAGAAAAAAATCCCTAAGAAGGAATCAGGGGGGAACATAACTAAAACTTTAGCTAAAATTTAACTATATAGACGAGTTAATACTAAAAATGGCACTGGGAAAATATTAATTTTATAAAAAATACAATACATGCTAATGACATTAAAATTATTTTAAAATAAAGTTAATACCTTTTACTTCAATATTCGCTTTTATTTATTTCAACATAGAACTGTTTTATATGATTTTAATTTCTTTAAAGTTGCACTTTATTTTTACGCGTTCACACAGCAAAAACCAAATATTAACACGGTTCGAATAAAATAAAAACAACTATACCTTTTGAAAGCTTGTTCTCACATTAGATAGTGATGCCACATTTGATGGTAAATTTTTGAATTTTTAATTTTTGTCCTATGGCAGCGACCACAGTGCAGCGGTATGAAAATTCCATAAATCTTTGTTGACAGCCAAGTTGTTTATACTATAAACCACTGTTCGTTTATTTTTTTTATTTACCTATATAAGACACAAAAATACACCATAATACACCGAATTAAATTTACATTTTGTTATAATTTTAACTCTTAACAAAAAACTAGTTATTCATACATCCGAATATAATATCGCACTTCTCCCCTGAACGTGTTATTAGTTGCGGCTTTTATAAGAAACATATATTCATCTGCTGGTAGTGGAATTAATTTGAACATATCACCATTTAAAATCAAACCATCTAATGCCAAATCATGCTAAATTACCAATAGAGAGAAATTATAGTTATAAACTATTTTATATTCTATTGTAGGAAAAACTTACGTTATAAGGGCACGAATGATTAACATTTGAATGGCTTAGCAACATGCCGTAAACAATTTTCCAAAACATAAGGCGATTTTGTTTTTTAAAAAATTCGCAAAAGTCCGCAGTGGTGTTATATAAGAAAGGACGATAGCCATTTGCCTTTCGAAAAAAGACAGCATTGATCTAAAATGTGAAGAGATACGTCTATAACTGTCTACGAGCATAACAGTAGTCGTTCAGTGTTACCTGTACATTATCGACAGGCAGTTGATGCACATGTAAATTTATGTAAATCGCAACTTTTTCGCGGCCCACAAGTTTCAGCTCACATCGTTTAAATGTCATAAATGTCTTGTCATACACTTCACACTTAACGTTGGTAAACTTCACCTTAATCATCGTAGCAACGTTGATGTAGGCAAAGAAGTACAACAATAGTAACGCGAAGCGCACACAAAGGCGACGGTTCATGTTTAGTGCTTAACTGATACATAACAACTTGTTGTTTAAAAAATATTTATTACTAAATGAATTTGTAATTGCTCGAAATCAATAAAAGAGATAAACTTGAAATTTAAATTAAATCAAATGAAAAATTATTAATAACAGTGGTTATGAAGTACTTCAGCCGTAGTTGTTAATGTATCCGGCCAGATGACAGAATGATTATGACTGTCTTACTTTGTGAACCGAATACAAAAATACTCAGCTAGGGACATAGCATAAACAAGTCAATTTTCTTCTTCTTGTTTGGTCACAGCAACAGAAATTCATCCATTAGAAGCCGCACATAGAAAATAATATCAAGAGGTTCGTTCTTTTGCGCTACATAGATTGTTCGTAACACCAAGTTTATATAAAAGCTCTTTCTTCTGGTCATTCCAACGAAGTTTTGTTAGCCCACTTTTGCGTTTATTGGCGTAGACTTTCGAGCTGGAACGTTTTTATCCTTTTGTACAACATGTGCAAGCCAGCGCATACAGTCTATTTTAAGGCTACGAGACCTTCTATCGCATTCCCAGTATGGCGGTGATGTCAGCCTTGTATATGTTGTGCCTTGTGGTGTCATTAGGGCACGAAGCTCGATCCGTCTCTTGGGGCTGCCAAATACAGCTTCAGTAACTTTTGTTATCAGCTCCTTAAGACGCATTAGTGGTAGCATTCCATTTAACTGCTGTATAAACCCTGTGTGTCAATTGAGGTAAAATACCCTATCTGCTACCTATAGCCGTCTTAAACCAGCTTATTCCTGCAGTCGATTTTCTTTTCTCATGTTCGATATACATGTGGAATAGGGGTGCGATATTGTTGTATGAAGATCCTTTATAACAAGTTTTTTATTCGAATTACCCCTTATTTTGTGTGGTTGGGAAAGAAAATGCATGAGCCAACATTTGGGGAGATGGTGTCAAATGGCAGCGCAATTGTCAATGTTGGTTAGAAAGGGAGAAAATTCACATAAAATGTTTTATCGACCAAAGTCATCATTTCCATCCCAACATTTTCCCCAATCATACCTGCCCCCACCTTCACTCCTTAAGGAGGATCACATACAAAAATCTTATTATACAATTTTGATCTCACCGCTCTAACTGCCCAAAGGTGCCCCTTAAGAAGTCAAATGTATTGCCGACCCCCAAACAGTAGGAAAACCTCAATAGATTTTCTTAACTTATCTACCCTTTATCTTCAACTCTTAAGGTGGTCCCCTAACAATTTTTTTTATTTTTTATAATTTTTTCTGAGCAAACACTTCCTGCCGATCCCATTGTATCTCCTAGAGTGGTAAGATGTGTGACCGACCCCCAGTAATTTTTTCACTCCTAACTTTTTTTTAAACATACTTACGCCCTATATTCATACAAAAACTAAATTTTTATTAATTTTGTTCCCTCCGCTTCAAATGCCCAAAAGAGCCTCAGAAGAGCCAAATGTTTGACCATGCCCCAATATTTTTGCCACTCCCCCAGTTTCTGAAAACATATGCACCCTCTATCCACAACCCTAAAGGTGATCCCCATAAAAATTTTTTTTTTTATAATTTTTTTATGAAAACAGCTCCTACCGCTCCCATAGTGCTTCCCAGACAGCAAATGGATACGGTAATGGCCTCCCCACCTGTAAGGACAGTGATGGAAATCTGGTCACGGATACGCAGAGTGTGCTGCACATATGGAGAGAACACTTCCAGCAACTGCTGGTTCCAGAAGGCACCGCACGTGAAGTTATCACGTCAATTGTCGACGACGGCTTAGATTGCCCACCACCAAGTCAAGCCGAGGTAAGAAGAGCAATATCGCGGCAGAAAAACAACAAAGCAGCCGGTGCCGACGGTCTACCCGCAGAGCTCTTCAAGTCCGGTGGCGAGGAGCTGATAACGAGCATGCACCAGCTCCTGCGCACGGTTTGGCTTAAAGAGTGCATGCCCGACGATTGGAATGTAAGCGTATTATGTCCTGTGCTGAAAAAATGTGATCCAAATGTGTGCTCCAACTACCGCGGGATCATTCTTTTACCCATCGCATATAAGGTCCTGTCGAGTGTGCTATGTGAAAGACTAAAGCCAGTGTTATCCAACCTGATCGGACCTTATCAGTGTGGCTTTAGACCTGGAAAATCAACAACTGACCACATTTTAACACTTCGGCAAATCCTGGAAAAGACCCAAGAGAAACAGATCGACACGTACCATCTTTTTGTCGACTATAAAGCTGCCTTCGACAGCCCGATACGTCAGAAATTACTTGAAGCCATGGCTGAGTTTGGTATTCCAGCGAAGCTGATACGTCTTTGCGGAATGACGCTGACTGACACGAAGTCTTCAGTGAAGATTGGCAATATACCAGACGAGGCCTAAAACAAGGCGACGGCCTATCGTGCGATCTCTTCAACATTGTGATGGAGATGATAATGAGAAAAGCTGCAGTAAACACGAGTGGCACTATATTCAACAAAAGCCACATGCTACTCGCGTACGCTGATGACGTAGACATCATTGGTCGAAAACTGCGGGATGTGACTGCAGCCTTCTCAAGTATACAGAAGGAATCAGCGAAAATGGGCCTAACGGTGAACGAGGACAAAACGAAGTTATTAGTTTCAACGAACAAAGAATCTACTCGTTTGGGAAACTGCGTGAACGTTGACAACTATAATTTCGAGGTGGCAGATAATTTTGTCTACCTAGGCTCCACCATCAACAAAGCAAATAATGTCAGCCTAGAAATCCGGAGAAGAATCCTGCTTGCAAATAAATGCTACTACGGGCTAAGCAAGCGATTCAATGACAGAGCCCTCTCTCGACGAACAAAACTCCAGCTATACCAGATACTGGTTCTACCTGTCTTGATGTATGGCTCAGAATCCTGAGTTATGACACAAGCGGATGAATCGGTTCTGGCGGTACTTGAGAGAAAACTACTCCGTGAAATATATGGGCCCATCATCGTTAACGGAGAGTATCGGCGTCGTATGAATCATGAGCTGTACGAGCGGTACACTGACATTGACGTGGTCAAACGCATAAAGTAAAGACCAGGTTACTGAGAACCTTACAGAACTCGGTGTGGCGATCGAGGCGCTTATAATATTTTTCTACGTGCGGTAGAAGTACCAGCTAAGTAAGTAAGTAAGTAAAAGTAGACCAACCCTCAGAAAACCGAAACCTTTGCCACACCCTTGTGGTACCTCGTATACAAATGACCGAAGTGGCCCTCATAGATTTACATACATGTCTTTTTTTTTAAGTACACAGAATTCACTCAGATTTTGTGTTTCGGTTCACGCCTTCTGGTACCTCCCATTCCAATTTACCTATTTTTGAAAAATTAATAGTTCTCCCATAACTTCAAAAAGGACAATTGGGGCAAAACCTTAGAAAACCAAAGCGGCACCTGGAGGATAATCAAATTTGGTCAGTTAATTTATCTTGTAATAGGAGGCAAAACCTGAGAAAACCTAACTATTCGACACACCCCTGCTGGTACCTCCCATATAAATAACTGACCGAAAGTCCTATCTACAACCTATATATATGCCTATATGCCACAAGCTATATTCTAATTCTATAAATTAAGACTTTAAAAATATCTAACATTGGATGATGGTATTTATCAGTCAGTTTGTCTGACTGAAATTTCTGTACTGGTTCTCGTATCAAATTATATATACTCTCATCCCCAAGAGTGAGGGTATACAAATACTTGTATAACTTTAACTGCGAGTAAATGCACAGAACGTCGCTAAAAGTTGGCCAGTTCTATTATTTTTAAAATATTTTTTAATAATTTGTCATGTCCGAACCGAAAATCACCCAGTCAACATATCGTTAGCTGAAATGCAAACGGCCCTAACTAACAAAAAAATCGAAATGGGTTTTTTGATTGATTATAATGTATTTATTCAAAATACATGTTCATACAGAATTACAGAGTCCTACGATTAAAAATAGTTGTTTTATTAACCAAATACAAAAGGCCCTTACTACAAAGTGTTCGTTTTAATAAATGCAAAGGGCCCTAACTAACACAACAACAAACACAAGACCCTTAGGGATTAGGGATTAGATACGAAATAAAAGTGTAACGCATTGAAGGAGACGAGTAAGACCACAAGTATCTTAACACCAAATTCGTTTCAGGACTTTTTAAGACGATTGAGCTATGTCCGTCTGTCTGGCTGGCTGGATGGCTGGTCAGCAAGATAACCCGAGTAAACCTTAACGGGTCGGTATGAAAATTTACCAGTATTATTATTTTTCAAAACGAACTTATGGGTTTGTAAATGTGCAAAATAGCCCCACCCCTTCTGGTACCTCCCATACAAAACTACCTATTTTTGGAAAATTAATATTTCTTCCATAACTTCCAAACGGACATTGGAGAGGTAATGAAAATTAGTCTGTTAATTTATATTGTGATATGAAGCGAAATCTCAGAAGACCTAACTGTTCGACACACCCCTTCTGATACCTCCCATACAAAGGACCGAACTCACCCCCATAGTCTTACATTCATATCTTTTTTTGTGAGTACACTGCATTCAGTCAAATTTTTCGTAAGTTGTACGTATGAAAATTTGAGTCAGGAATGAATAATGACTGTATCGGTTTATCCCTTTTGGTACCCCCTATCAAAATTAAATTTTTTTGAAAATTAATATTTCTCACATAAATTCCAAACCGGTACCTATACCTCCTACACAAATAAGTCAAGTTTTGGACGATTGTGCACCACAAGCAGGGGAAATATTATACATAAGTAATTATACGTAATCATGCATTAAAAAAAATGCAAGCTAAAATCTAAAAATCTAAAGTATTTGTTTTCATACTGACATTTGGCAACCATGCATAAATAATTTTTCCTTAATTTTGTTTAAAATTATTTACCCATTGTTATTACAGCGATATTTTACTTCATTAAAAATGTATTGACAAGTTACTGACAAATAACTAAAAAAATTTAATTGTAGTTAGGGCTTTTTGTTTCAGAAAATCAGACGTCAAAAGGACGTAACTAACATAACTTTTACAATAATTAAAAAAAAAATGTTTTTCTTTTAAATTTAAATATGTCGGTGTTTTACAAGTTACATTGAAAAAAAATTGCTCTAAAAACATTAATATATATAGTTTTATACAGTTTTTTGTTTCTCCTGTAAAGTAATGAAAATGTTAGATAGGGCCGTTTGCATTTCAGCTGACGATATGTTTTTGGACCTCCATATAATCCGTATAATCAATATTGTTTTATAAATACTGTTTCGTTTATTTTGCAATTATTTGCCTAAACAATAACTATACACAAAAAAATTCAAATCTTTAAATTAAACAGTTTACTCATATATCTGAAAATAATATCGAGTTTCTGTTTTATACATGTTATTAGTGGCGGCTTTAAGACGAAACATATAACTATCTGTTGGAAGTGGAATTAATTTAAACATTTCACCAGTTAGAATCAAACCATCAACAGTTAGATGATGCTAAGTGGCAATAGAGATAAGTTATTATTAAAAACATTTCTGTATTCTATTGCAGACAAAACTTACATTATAAGGACACGAATGATTAACGTTAGAATAATTTTTTATCATGTCATAAACAATTTTCCAGAACATATAGCGGTATTGATCTCTGTAAAACTGGCACAAGTCCATTGTGGTATTGTACATGAAGGGACGATACCCATTGGCCTTTCGATAAAAGGCGACATTGACCTGGAAATGAAATCTACAGTTACAATGAAATGGACATATACAATTATTTAACATTACCTGTACGTTATCGACTGGTAGTTTGTGTATCTGCGCGTTTATGTAAAGTCCAACCTTATCGCGGCCTAGAAGTTTTAGCTCACATCGTGTAAATGTCAAATATGTCTTGTCATATGCCTCACACTGTATATTCGTAAATTTTACCTTTATCATGGCAACATCTTTGACGTGGCCAAAGAAGAACAACAGAAGTAGTGCGAAGCGATTCATATTTATTGTTAGACTGATCACTAATGTTTAATACTTAACAAAATGTTAGTAATTGCAAATCAGTAAAAGAGATAAAGTAAAAATTAAAAATGCAACATAAAATTATTAATTATAATGGATATTATTTATTTTCGCCTAAATCTATCATGTCTCCCGCCAAATAATTGTAGTCATTTATTTTTTTTTTCGCAAATTTATAATGAATTACGTGTATAGAGAACGTTATTGTGTACCGAATAACCATATACATATGTCGAGTTGTTCATATCATTATTTATTTATTTTCGTTTACGAAATAAATTAAGATTATATGAATTGCTTATATAGAAAAGCTAATGGTCCCGGCAATTTTTCGCTTGCATATCTGTAACGTGACGAAAGTCGTTCGTACTTATATACCACCTACAATAATACACCCACCCTTCATTTACCCCCCTGAACATCATCTCTTATCATAAATAACCAAATCGAAATTCAACTGCCAACGCGACCGACAAATAATACGTCAACTACATCCATATCGCTGCGGACTTCAGTTTGTTAAAACAACTTCGGTTGGTTGAACCTAATTTCTATTGGTTTAACTCGATTTCGATCGGTTTAATTGGAATTTGGTCTGCTAAATCCAACTTCGGTTGATTAAACCTATCTATTGGTTTAATCCAATCCAACTTTTGGATGTAGATCGTTTAGATCGGTCTTTGGTCTGTTAAATCCAACTTATGTTGGTTGAAGCTAACTTTTGGTTTACCTCGACTTCGGTTGGTTGAACCGGACTTCGGTCTATTCAAACCAACTTTGGTGGGTTAACATTGAGTTAACACACTTTTGGTTTAACTCACCTTCGTTCGGTTGAATCGGACTTCGGCTGTATTTTGGTATGGCAAACGAAGATACTTTTTGTTTCAGTAGCCTTATGATATAAATTGGAACATATGTCCTTGTGCTTAACGTGAATACCTGCCCATGAGGGCTTAACTCCACGGTGGGCTCAACCCCACTGGAACATACTACTAGCCCGCTGTTAAGGCCCGGATCTAATTATTCTATACAAAAGGATGTACAAACTATTTATATTTCTTTTATGAGGGTGACATATTGACTGGAAAGTACGAGCTCAAGTCTTGCACTCTGTACTATTTGGCCCCCCACTCTTATTATTTGCTACTTTAAGTTACATGTACAAGTACATGCACTTGTTGTTTCAATATAATCATGTCTTTTCTCCATCCATAACGCCACAAGTGCGCCCACGCCGCCATCAGCTAGGAACCGAGGTTCCCATTCCGGCCGGCCTACAACTGATATCTCTTCAATTTTAAATCTTATAGACAAAATATACAAAAATACACAGACCTGTATCCCTTCCGCTACCATCGGCGAGTGAATTAACACTCCATCAGGTTAGTTTTTGACAATACCTTTTTCTCACTTGTATTTCTTCCACCCCTTCCGGGGGTTCCGAAATACAAGCATTTTACCAGCAGGACAATTACAAACATATAAACTTTGCGATTAGACAATTATATCCTTCCCTTGCATATAAGAACTGTCACAGTCGCAAAGTACATACTTTACTTTGTTAAATGGTTCGAAATCTATCCATTTTCTTAGTAATGTTTTCGACAAAGATAATGTTTGATGCAAGACTCGTATGGTATCAAGAGACACCCAGCTCCATTTCTCTCGAACATCAAACGCTTAGTCTACTCGCGTAACTTTGAGTTTTAACCAACGGTGGGTAAGTAGCTTTTACACTACTTAGGGCCCCCTCCGATTGCTCACGTGATAATTGATGGAAGGCATGTCTCAAGCATTATGGACGTGCGTGTGATGCGCTTTGCAAATATGGACTGGGATCACTACATAGTTGCAGCCAAAGTACGCACTTGACTAAGAAGTGCTAAAAATGCTTGTAGCCAAAGGCATAATAAGCTTGACATCACAAAGCTGTTTATCATCGAGACATTTAATGCCTACATCGATTAACTCTCTCAATTACTTCAAACAAATCCCCATAATTCTGATGTTATGGAAACACAGTGGCACCATATTGCGAATTCAATGACCACTGCCGCAACAACCATATTGGGTTATGAAAAACCGCGCTCAATCTTGCCATGGTGCAAGGAGGAATGTCGCGAATTGTCTGAGGAAATGGATGCTGCGTGCATCATGGCAAACTGCAGCCAATGGTTACGCGTGCTGTGATGCAACAGTTTAATGAGTAACGCCATTTCAAAGCGTCTATGGAAGAATAGAGAGAGACAGGATACCGAAAATTACAGGGATAGATGTGAAGTCCACCTGTAAACATAGAGATGGCCTTCGATAGCTCAGTGGAAGCGTCGTCGACTAGCAATCCAAAGCTGCCGGTTTTGGATTCCGGCCGGGACACTGGCCAAAAAAATATCGATGAAAAATTACTTTTCAAATACTTTCGAGTTTTCCAGCCAACAAAACTCATCCTAGATGCTTTCACTACAAAAATCCAGATTGCGTAAGGACCAAGGAAAAAGGAAAATGATTTATCAACATCGCAAATAAATCAATAAAACCAGCTGGAGCCATCAGTGGTGAAATGTGGCGATGAAAACTCACAACAATCCTTGACACAAACCTTGTTACAAAGGAACAAAACAGAGTTGCCACCAATGATCGTATGATAAATAATTATCACCCTAGCAACTTCCACCAGCTGCTACAGCAGCAACAACAACAACAGAGATGCAAATCTTGTCATGGATACGCAGAGTGTGCTGCAAATATGGAGGAAAAACTTTTGCAGTCTGCTCGTTTCTGAAGGTAACATAAGTGACGAAATTAATCTAAACACTGACGACGAAGAAGATTGTCCAGCACCGACCAAAAACAAATTCTGAACGGCAATTGCACGTCTTAAAAACAATTAACCTGCGAAATCTGATGGACTGACGACAGAACTTTTTAAGGCAAGCGGCGATAAGCTGGCAACGTGCATGCGTCAGCTCATAAACACGATTTGACTCAACAAATGAATGTCCGATGATTGGAATCTGATTGTTCGATGTCCTGTGCGATCCAAGTGTTTGTATGACTACTGATTGTCTGTCATGCCATCTTGCTAACCTCACCCTTCTATGTAACACATAGAAGGAGTCACTTTAGACCCTAGGTTTCTTTGAACCAAATTCGATTCATGACTTTTTAAGTCATTAGAGCCATGTCCGTCTGTCTGTCTGTCTATCTGGTGGCTGTCCGGCTGGTTCGCACGATAACTTTCGAAAGACGCAACCAAATGCCTTGAAATTTTCACGAGATAATATTTCCCCAAAACTACTTACGGTATTGCAAATGGGCTACATGGCTCCGCCCCTTTTGGTACCTCCCATACAAATACATCATTCCGCCCTCTTTGAAATCGAGTTATAATATCAATACACCCAACGCGACGCGATTTCTGTACTTATTAAAGCTATTATAGGATAAAGTTTTGGAAAACAAATTGGAAGTCTAGCCACGCCCCTTCTGGTACCTCCCATACAAATTCACCTTTCCGCCCACTTTAGATATGGAGTAATAATATCAATAAATCCATCGCGCTCGTACCCTAATTCTTAATTTAGTAAATCTATAGCAGGATACAGTTTTTGCGAAAAAATCTGGTACCTCCCACACACATCTGGTACCGCCCACTTTAGAAATCGATTAATATTATTATTAGAACTACCGCGATCGTGACCAAATTCTGTATTTAGTAAAGTTCAAGCAGGATAAAGTTTTGGAGAAAAAATCTGGAAGTCTAGACACGCCCATTCTGGTACCTCCCATACAAATGTACCTTTCCGCCCACTTTAGAGATGGAATAATAATATCAATACACTTGACACAATCGTGCCAAAATTCTGTATTTAGTAAAGCTATAACATGATAAAGTTTTGGAGGATAAACCTAGAAGTCTAGACACGCCCATTCTAGTACCTCCCATACAAATTTACCACTCCACCCAGTTTAGAAATCGAGTAATAATATCAATATAATAGCAATTTTTTTTATTTTACTGAGGGTGATGGTATATGTAAGTCGGGTCGCCCGACTGAAACTTTCTTACTGGTTTTATATCGCTTTTGTGTCTTGCTATTCTTGTTTATAGTTAATTTTTCGTGGTTCCAATATAGACATTGTTGCAATTATTTCTTTCGTTGCCTTTGCAATAAATTTGTTAAATATGGTGTGATTTGTCAGAATTTTCAGTTTTTGACTTTAGTTTAGTAAACAGTTTTTGCAAAGTGTTGTTGTTTTTTGTGGCTACTTGGTAGTTTACATTGTCAAAACATGGTGAATAGAACACGCGACTATAACGCAGGAGACCAGGCTGCGATTTCTGTCATAGTCATATACATATGTATATTTGATCTGCGGCCCCCTCGTTGTTGTCGACAGCAACTGCGTAGTAGTCTAGTTTATAGAAACAGGCTTCTTTAAAAGATAACGTTCGGATTCATCGTTCAACTGCAGATCCCGCCTAAAGTCTTGAGTTATCTTAATAGTTTTACCTGGCACGATTCGATGTTGGCAATTTGTGGCCATAACCATGTTGTTTCTCATCGGCATCTGTATGATATGTTGCCTATTTTCTCCGTTCTGATGAAATTGCCATATTTGACACAATGCCAACACAAATTTCACCAGGTAGCAATACATCTACAGAAAGTTACTGTTTGGTGCAGACTATAAACCTGCGGCCTCCTATGGGGTTTCCAAAGTCGCGGGTCTATTTTAATAAGCCACAATCAAACAACGAAGACGGGTTTTCAAAACGCGAAAAGGCAACGTACAGCTGACCGTGCGAAAAACAGAGAAATTCAAGATTTATCCAACGATTGCAATTTATTGATTGTCATCTCCAAAGGCAACCGAACGGGAAATTGGATTGGATGGTCAGTTGAAATAATCGGAATTCGTGAGTTAAGGACTTCCTTTCCTTTGAATTTGCCCTTCATGATTGCCGGTTGAAACACATTGTTTATCAGTTTCTTGGCGGACAACCGCGTACCGTTAAACAAATTCAGTTGACTCAGATTCCGCGATATAATGATCGATCCCACCTTTATCTGTAAATTATGCGGCACATCAAGCGAGCTGAAAAATTCCGTCAGGTAGTTGGTCGCTTCATCCTCGTCGATCACGCTGTAAACGGTTTTGTACGAATGCTGTTCTCCAGCGATTTGACTTTGAAAAATGAAATTAAAGCTTTCGACGTCCTTATTATTTGCTGCTAGTATTGCCTTTTCATTAATCCAATCGAAATTTGAATAATTTTGTGCAATGCCGGGGAACACTTTGGTGATGAGTTCCTCCGTCGACGATGTGAATTCGCAAAAATTTGGTAGGGAACGATATCAATTCAGTAGAAACATTAATAGGAATTTGGCTATTACCAAGCGTCAAAAGTTGTACTGAGAATTCAGCTGCCGATGGGAGGTTCTGCAATGCGACTGTCACGTTCGTAGTCAATTTCATCTTCTTGACATTGACGACGATTTCAAGAATGCTTTAAGTAAATCGGCAGCATTAGATTTCGTGATGACGGGAATCTCCGGTGGGCAATATCATAGTTCGACCAAACCGTTTTAACCGTTTCTCATAAATTCGTCATTGTTTGTTCAACTACTACCAAAGCTCGTTTATGCGCAATCGCACATTAATCCCCTATGTTAATTTCTCGCATCAATTTCGCTGTCGCCGAATTCTTGATCATTGTGCACTTTGGTTTTTCAAACGTGAGAAGATTCATCGGTAGCTTCAAAGTGGAATTTGTAATTCGACTGCCTTCCAATATTGTGGCAGCTTTGTTTGAGGATGCAGCGGCCAATTGAGAACTTGACCGAAACTTCGCCAGAATCAGCGATTAAAATGTCTTGCCGGTCCCACCGGGAGCATTGAGAAAGTGCATGCCTCCCCTACCAGCGTCAACAACCTTCATCAGCAAATCGAACACGTTCTTCAGTTCGGCATTCAACAACGGCACATTTGTTCGAATTCATTCGTCCAGCTCATCTCAATTAAAGTCTTGCTCCTGTTGCAATTCGCGATCGAATGCACCGTGCGTCGAACGATTTGGCGCTGAATTTCCCAATGTCTTCAGCAGATTGTCCACATAAGCATGTACATGTCTTCGATTAGAACTAATGCTTCGTTGCGCATCTCGTCAATAATTTCAAGAACAAATTCGAAAGTGTTCTGCATACTCTGTGCAAAATGTCTACAGCCAATTCGTTCTTGTATTTGTCTTACAATGCGGCCGGTTTTAACGGATGAAATGTGACTTCGATGATCGCAAACTGTGTACGAATTTGAATCGCTGACGCTGAAACAATCGCATCGGCGAGCGTTAAGAGCGTTTTTTAACAAATTTTAACTTCGGCTTGTCTCCCGAAATGCGGCGCACAGCACACCTACTGCCCATTTACGCAGGGAAAATAGCAAATATGGAAGCATACACCTTGGCGTGGATGAACTGTGTATAGTCTGATTAATTACTGCACGGCGTTTACGTCATCTAAGGTTTGATCGTCTAATGCAGTGGTTTCTAGGGACCCCCAGGGGTCCCTGTAATAATTTAGTGGGTCCGTGGAAAATTAAAATTGATTTGGTGGTCTCTTAGCTACATCAGGGGGTCCGCGGAAGGTTTATTATAAAATAAAAACCAGTAAGAAAGTTTCAGTGGGGCAACCCAACATACATATACCATCACCCTCAGTACAACAAAATTTTTTTTATTATTATACTAATATTATTACTTGATTTCTAAAGTGGGCGGAGTGGTACATTTGTATGGGAGGTACCAGAAGGGGCGTGTCTAGACTTCCAAATTATTTCTCTAAAACTTTATCATGTTATTCCTTAACTAAATACAGAATTTGGGCACGATGGCGGTGGGTGCATTGATATTATTACTCTATCTCTAAAGTAGGCGAATTGGTACATTTGTATGGGAGGTACCAGAAGGGGCGTGTCTAAACTTCCAGATTTCTTTTCTAAAACTTTTTCCTGCTTGAACTTTACTAAATACAGAATTTGGGCAACGCGATCGTGCTTTTGATAATATTAGTCGATTTCTAAAGTGGGCGGTACCAGATGGGATGGGAGGTACCAGATGGGGCGTGGCTAGATTTCCAATTTTTTTCTCAAAAACTTTATCCTGTTAAAGCTGTAATAAATAAAGAATTTGGGTACTCCCACGTTGAATTTATTGATATTATTACTCCATCTCTATAGTGAGCGGAATGGTACATTTGTATGGGAGGTACCAGAAGGGGAGTGGCTAGACTTTCAAGTTTTTTTGCGAAACTTTATCCTGTTCTTACTTAACAAAACACAGAATTTGGGCACGATCGTATCGAGTGTATTGATATTATTACCCCATCTTTAAAGTGGATGGAGTGGTACATTTGTATGGGAGGTACCAGATGGGGCGTGGCTAGACTTCCAGTTTTTTTTTCTCAAAAACTGCATCCTGCTTTAGCTGTACTAAATAAAGAATTTGGGTACGATCATGTTGGATTTATTGATATTTTTACTCCATCTCTAAAGTGGGCGGAATGGTACATTTGTATGGGTGGTACCAGAAGGGGAGGGGGGGGGGGTCATATAGCCCATTTGAAATACCGTAAGTAGTTTTGCAGGAATATTAACTAGTGCAAAATTTCAAAACATTTAGTTGCTTCTTTCGAAAGTTATCGTGTGAACCAGCCGGACAGCAGACAGACAGACATGGCTCAAACGACTTCAAAAGTCATGAATCGAATTTGTTTCAAAGAAACCTAGGGTCTAAAGTCACTCCTTCTATGTGTTACACTTTTGGGTCGTATCAAATGATATATACCCTCTTCCCTAAGGGTGATGGTATAAAAGGTGTAACGCCTAAAAGGAGACATGTAAGACCCCAAATATTTTAAGAGCAAATTCGTTTCACGACTTTTAAAGACGATTGAGTCATGCCCGACTGGCTGACTGGATGACTGGTGGGCAGTATAACCTTTAGTAAACCTTAATTGATCTTTATGAAAATTTGTCAGTATTAAACTTTTCCAAAATGAAGTAATGGGATTGTAAAAGGGCAGTGTAGCTCCACCCCTTCTAAATATGGACTACCTCCCATACAAATGACGTCTGGTCAGACGTCCGAAAGTACCAATACAATACGTAAGTCATTTCACTTCAAAATCGGTTAATTGCAATAACTCAAAGTATTTGCAATTTAACAACATCCACCAGAATTTGTAACGTTCACTTCAGTTTGTGCGAAGGTGTTGGGAATTTTCGTTTTGAATGGACTGCGGGAGACTTTGTACACTAGCTTCAGTCGGGCGGGGGGGTTCTCGTCCAATTCAGAATCGAAAAAGGTTCATTACAAGAAAATTTTATCGAACTATTACTTAAATCTTTAATTAAGAAAGTTATATTTTGCCTAGCAAAGTAAATACCAGAGAATCGTCATTACAAATTTCAATATATCGCAAAAGTTTGGCAAGGTTTTAAAAATTTTCACACTAAAAATAATTTATGTTTTTCTTCGACTGGACTTGTTAGAGGTTTTTTACATGCGTCATACACTTTTCTGGTTTCTTTAGTGCATTGTACAAAATTTCCAAATATTGTTACGTGGCTGGTATGTTGTATCAATGTTGATCAGAAGTGGATATTTCTTGAGGAGACACTATTCGTATTGGAGGGAGAACTCCACAGGGAATGTTACTAATAAGCGATTGCTATTAAAATAATCCAGTACAAGGGGCACGGATCCAACTTCACGTATGCACCGTCCCAGACGCAAAATTTCCGCAACCTGCGAAATTAAATAAGGAAAATGTGTGCTTTGGGTTTGGATATTAACCGAGTTCTGCTGTATATTACCTTTATTACCGAAACCGAACATAGATCGCTTTAAAGGAAATCGAACAATACATATTTTAGAGAAAAGACATATGATACGGGTATCAACCGTTTGAAAAAAGATTTTTGGCGACCCTGTATAAAATAAAACAAGCTCATGGAAAACATTGCACGAGTTTATATTTTTTATCTTTTCGATTTATCTTTTTCGAATACAATTGCAAGAGTATGTAATTATTTTCATATTAATATCATCATGAGTTGAGTTGAGTAATATCATATAAATATGAAACATTTCGCATATATAATTAGAATAGAATTGACGAACTGTCAGTGTAGTAACAAACGTGTTACCTACTGTGATGTTATAGGTCAAATTTGTATGGACAATATAAATTTACACATGCTGCTGATGCTTAAAAGTTCTACAGTTGACAATTGTGTTTAAAATTTAAACAATGTTAAATGGCAAAGCCGACTTGTTGTAGATTAAACAAATTTTAATTAGAACTCCCCTTAGAATGTTAACTAATATGGAATAAAAACAAATTAGAGATTTTTTTTTATTTGAATAACAGTTATTTTTGGATATACTATTTGGCATTCTACACACTGCGCAATTAACATATGTTATCAAGTGTGAATGAGTCTTTATGACTGACATAAACTATTAAATACCTTAATATTTATTGTTGTCGCTGAAGCGTGTGATGTTAGAGTGTAACGTTTTTCTATTCCAACTGTCATCATATCACATTGTATACATTATGTTTAAGATATTGATGTATCGAAATACTTAGTAACAAGATTTACATGCGGCTCACCGACAAATTTTCAGAGTTTGGGAAAAAATTCCATGTGCCCAAAAATGGAGGAGGTGAGGTGGGGAAATATGGATTCACATCGGGGTCAAAGGTGACGGTGAAGTGGGAAAAAAATTCACAACAAGCCTCGCAACTGTCTCGGAGTTGCTACTTAAGGAGTAAAATGTATGACCGATCACCACTAATCTTTATTTTCAAACATTTTTCCCGAACATACCATAACTATATTTTCAGTTCCTTTGCTTCCACAGCTCTTACAGCACCAAAGAAGGCCCAAATGACCGACCCCCAATATTTTTGCAATCTCAACATTTTCTCGGAATATTTCCACCCTCTATCTTTAACCGATAAAGTGGTCCACACAAACAAATTTTTTTATTTTGTATAATTTGTTATACCAACACTCTTAGGGATAAGAGTTTATATAGATTGATACAAGAAAAAGTGTAACGCATTAAAGGAGATGAGTTAGATCCCAAGTATCTTAAGACCAAAATCGTTTCAGGACTTTTTAAGACAATTGAGCTATGTCCGTCTGTCTGGCTGGCTGGATGGGTGGTAGGCCAGATAGCTCGAGTAAACCTTAAATTATCCATATGAAATGTTACCATGTCCGTCAAACTTTTCTTAAATCAAGTAATGGGTTTGTAAATGGGCATAATAGCCCCACCCCGTCTGGTACCGCCCATACAAAATTACCTATTTTTGGATAATTTATATTTTTAATAACTTCCAAACGGACAACTGAAGGATATTTGAATTTAGTCATTTTAATTACCTTATTACCTTAATTATATATAATACTAGCTGACCCGGCAAACGTTGTTCTGCCATACAACTTTGGACCCGGCAAACTTCGTCTCGCTCCTAAGGTAACGCCTTTATATAATAGTAAAACACAGATAGTTCAAGTTTTAATCTGATTTACTTGAATTTAATCGAAATCTGTGAAGAGCGATCTGATATACAATGTTTTCCGATCTGTTTCCGGCGTAAAAACAAACAATGAAGACTGTTTGCCAACACGCAAACAAACAACGCACAGCTGACCGTGTGAAAAGCAGGAAAATTCGAGGTTGATTACACAAATTTCCAATGTTTGGCCTTACGATTTATTGATTGTAACCGCAAAAGCCAATCGAATGGGGAGTTGAATTGGAAGGGAAGATTGGTTGGAATAATAGATTCGAGGGATAAGGACTTCCTCTCCTTTGCATATGCCCTTGATGATCGTCACTTTAATTACAATTTTGGTTGATTCAGTTTCCATAAAATGATCATGATCGATCCCACCTTTAGATGCAAATTATGCACAACTGGCACACCTAGAGAGTTCGAAAATTCTGTCGAATAGTTGGTCGCCTCATTCTCGTTAAATTGCCACGAAAATTGTTCATCGTTCGGTCATATGCCTCCAATGCTCGTTTATGCGCCATCGTGCATTAATTTTAAATAATGATTAAGCATTCTCGCAACAATTTCGCTACACGTTGTGTTACCAACCGTGAGAAGAAAGCGGAATGTGCAGTTCGATTGTGGAAGCAATACCAAAGGATGCAACAGCTAACTCAATTGCGATCTTGCCCGAATTGTTGCCAGAATCAAAGAAATTACGAATGTCTTGGCTGTCTAACCGGCATCATCGAGAAAGTAAATGCTTCCGTTCCATCGTCAACAACTTTCATCATTGAATCATACACATTCGTTTGCTCGGTAGTTAAGAGCGCCACATTTCTTCGGACTCTTTCAGTCAGCTCAACTCGATCAAAGTCTTGTTCTTGTTGCAATTCGCGATTGAATGCAACATGCATTGAACGATTTTGCGCTGGTATTCCCAATTTCGACAGTAGACTGCCACATATTAGCAAGCACATGTCTATGATCAGAAGATAATTTCAAGATCGAAATTGGAAGTTGTCGTGCGAACTCTGTGCAAATGTCGTCAGCCATCTCGTCCAACTTGTCCACCATCCCGAAGCTTGAGAACAATATCGCGTTATTCCACATTCTCCGCAACAATCACCACTGCGTCTTCATTTATAGTGGGAGCATTGAATTGTCTTACATGGCATCGAGAGGGTCTCTTGTCTGCTCTGATAATGATTTTGTGGACGTCATAATGCATTGTATTCAATGTGGTTTTTAACAATCGGACCAATGCATTATGCTTATGCAGAAGATTTTAAAATTGTTCTACCATTTTGCATTTAATATTTCAACATAATAAATTTCACAATATTCCTAAATTTTTCAAGCATCATAACGAATTTTTCATCTTTACGTCGTCTAAAATCATCAAATCAAGCGATACAATGAAAAATTTCGTCGAAAAAATCAAAAATTGTCGATATTTTTCCGTAATTTTCCGAGTTTTCCACCAAGAATTTTCTAATTTTTCATTCGAAAAGTCATTTCGGAATAATTATCCGAATTTTTCACATTTATATCATTCAAAATTATCAAAACTTACAATAAAATGTAAAATTTCGTCGATCAAAAATTTAAATTTATGGAATTTTTCCATAATTTTCCTACCAAAATTTTTTGTTTTTCCAACCGAAAAGCCACAACGAAGCAATTACACACAAAATGTAATACAAAAATTCAATTTGCGGTGCAAAATGTTTCCGAAAAAATCCAAATTTTTCGAGTTTTTCCTGAATTTTCCGAGTTTTCCACCGAGAATTTTTCTATTTTCACATTAGGAAAATTATTTCGGAATAATTATCCGAAATTTTTCACTGTTACATCGTCAAAACATAACATATTATCAAACGATAATATTCAAAATTTCGTAAAAAAAAAATTAAATTTTTCGAATTTTTCCTGAATTTTTCGCATTTTTTAACAAATATTTTCCATTTTTCTATTTAAAAAGCCATTCTGTAACAATTGCACACAAAATTCCATACAAAAAGGCAATTTTTGATTTTTCCAATTTTCCGACTTTTCCGGAAGATTTTTCCCAAAATTTTCTTTCACATAAACCTTCTCCAGGCAACAACGAACAACTCAAAAAAAAGTTTGAGCAAAATCGGCCCAGCCGTTCTCAATTGATGAATTACTATACATTTTTGCCACCATTTTTATATATTTAGACTAGTGGACCCGGCAATGCTTCGCTATTGCATATTAACTTGTAATGTAATATCTCAAATAAAGAGAAGCAATTTCAGTATTGACTGTCGCAATCAAGTGCGGATATCAGTCTATATTTTATTATGATATTTTGACAGTATTTATACCTAATTTGATTACTTAATTTCTATCTACATATTAATACATACAATCTTATTTTGATTCTATTGCTATGTATGTGTAGTAGTTTCTGCAGACCAACAAGTACATTAGAGTGGCCATAGTGGAAATTTTTTTGAAAAGTTAAATTTTTCGCACTGAAAAATATGAGGTTGGGGATAAAAATAATTATGCATATTTTTTTTTTTTTTTTTTTTTGATTCCGAGTACCTCCGGGTTGAGCCCAAACTTTTATTACATTACCCATTTAGGCTGAAGTGCAGAATATGGGGCGGGAGCCCGATTAAAAACCAAAAATATGCCATTGTCTTCATCTTGGTCCCCAAACATCGGAATGGTAGGTCAAAGTTGGCGCTTAGGCCCATGAGCCCGGGGGGTCAAAAAAGGGGCCCCTTTCGGTTCTATGATGACCCCCCAGGTGCGGGTACTCAAGTGAAAGATATTTTCGAGACGAATCCAACGATGTTATTTTTAGGTTCCTACGGGTCTCCTGGACCGAGTTAGAGCCATTTCCGGGATATACCAAGAAAAAAAATTATTTTTAACTAAATTTAAAAAATTTTAAAAAAATTTTTGCGTGCGGCACTACTAAGCCCAACATAGGTGTACCGTCATTTCGCCCAATGTCATTTCGCCCAAAAACAACCATGACATATCGCCCAAAACATGTAATTTCGACCAAAAACCTAACTACAACATGACATATCGCCCAAATGCTATGACAGAAGACCCAACTCAATTTTTTTGGGCGAAATGTCAGACTCATGACGACGGCACGCCCTGCTGCATACGTCGCAGTCAGTCTTGTACTCTCTCTCTCGGTGGGGGGCACGCCCTCGCTGCATACGTCGTAGTCAGACTCGCTACTCTCTCTCTTTCTCTGGCATTATTAAAACACGAATGCGGTGGGGGGCACGCCCCCCTAAGGCGGGGGCAAGAGTACAAGACTGACTGCGACGTATACAGCAGCGCGTGCCGTCGTCATGAGTCTGACATTTCGCCCAAAAAAATTGAGTTGGGTCTTCTGTCATAGCATTTGGGCGATATGTCATGTTGTAGTTAGGTTTTTGGTCGAAATGACATGTTTTGGGCGATATGTCATGGTTGTTTTTGGGCGAAATGACATTGGGCGAAATGACGGTACACCTATGTTGGGTTTAGTAGTGCCGCACGCAAAAATTTTTTTAAAATTTTTTAAATTTAGTTAAAAATAATTTTTTTTTCTTGGTATATCCCGGAAATGGCTCTAACTCGGTCCAGGAGACCCGTAGGAACCTAAAAATAACATCGTTGGATTCGTCTCGAAAATATCTTTCACTTGAGTACCCGCACCTGGGGGGTCATCATAGAACCGAAAGGGGCCCCTTTTTTGACCCCCCGGGCCTCATGGGCCTAAGCGCCAACTTTGACCTACCATTCCGATGTTTGGGGACCAAGATGAAGACAATGGCATATTTTTGGTTTTTAATCGGGCTCCCGCCCCATATTCTGCACTTCAGCCTAAATGGGTAATGTAATAAAAGTTTGGGCTCAACCCGGAGGTACTCGGAATCAAAAAAAAAAAAAAAAAAAATATGCATAATTATTTTTATCCCCAACCTCATATTTTTCAGTGCGAAAACTTTTGGATTTCACATTTTTTATTTTTTCTATATAACGCTATGGCCAGTCTAAAGTACATACATACGTTCATATGGGCAGCGACGATATTTGAAATGAATTCTGTTTATGTTAGCATAAATAGTTTATATTGTATTCAAATTGTCATGTTGGTACTTTGTGTTGGTTGCGTCGACTTAAGTGTTCTCTATTGTGAGAGACACGCTACACCTCCTTTTTTCGGAAGAATGTTCATATAACGGGAGTTTTATGGACATTCTTTTACAAAGTTATTTTACTTAAAATGTTAATAATTATTGTAGTATATACGTAAATTTTTTTTTCTATTGTTATTATCTTATTATTTTTATTTGTCTTATTATTGTTATTATTGTTATTATTGGCCAATATTTGTTTTGTTATTATTATTTCATTTTACATATATTTTTAGTCTATTCTTATGTACTATTTGTTCCTTATTTGTCTTAAGATCTACTATATTTACATTTTCTCTCAGTAGTATATTCTTAATTTTGTAAGGTCCCTTGTATCTCTCTTCAAGTTTATGACCTGTTTCATTTTTCAGTAGAACTAAATCATTTATTTTAAAATTATAATTATTGGTGTTTCTATCATAAATTTGTTTTTGTTTTTCCTTATGCTTATTTAATAATTGTAGGGCCCTTTTATTCGCTACTTCTAATCTATATTTTACTTCCTTAGCGTAATTGTCTATGTTATATAATGGTGCTACTCGATCAATCTCATTAAATTGTTGAAAACCATTTGGAAGTTTTGCAAAAACTAACTCATACGGACAATAATTGTGTACCGTTGATGGTGTTGTGTTAAAACAGTACGTGAAGTAATTAAGCCACTCATCCCAGTCGGTTTTATCCACAGATATGTAGGAGCGTACATATTCGTTAAATGTTCTGTGACTTCTTTCTATTGTACCGAGTGTTTGGTGATGGTGTGCGGTTGATGTTAATTTTTCAATTTTAAGTAGATCGCATAGTTCCGTTAGAACAGAGTTTTTATATTCTGTACCCATGTCCGAAATGAACGTCTTCATTGGACCATAAATAAGAATAAAACGCTCAAATATTGCCTTTGCAACTGTTTTAGCGTATTTGTCGGGTATCGGTATTGTCACTAGGTACTTTGTCAAATCACATACTAGTGTGATTGCATATTCATTTCCGTCAATTGACCTTGGAAATGGGCCGATGGTATCCACGAATACCGTATCGAAAGCCTGTACCGGTGTTTGAGTAATAGTCATTGGACTTTTCAAATGTTTCATAGTCTTTGCCGTTTGACATTTATGACATGATTTCACATATTTAGTTATATCCTTTGTCATATTCTTCCAGTAGTAGTATCTTCTGATTTTTTCAATTGTCCTGAAAATTCCGCAGTGACCTCCTTCAATGGGGTCATTGTGATACCTTTTTAAAATTTCTTGAATTGCATCGGCATTTTTATCATCAATTTGGGTCACCTTGTTTAGTAGCGCTACTTTTATTTTAACCAATTTTTCATTGCCCATTTTGGTAAAATCATCAATCGAGATAAATTCGAAAATTTTCTCATTAGGTGCCACTTGTAAGTTGTCAATGTTGTGCTTACCGGCCACTTCTTCGAGCCTTGGGAAAAATTGTCCTAGGTCAAATTTCCCATTAGTAAACAGATCATTGATGTGTATATACGCAATTATAGATTTTCCTCGTTTGATGTAACATTTTTCAGGAGTAATCTTTAATTTATAGTATTTTCTGACGTCAGTGTTCTTTATAGGAATGTATATACTGGGCTTTTCATTATTAGTTGATGTATGCTGCTTATTCAAGTTACTACTGTTATAGTCAATGTTCTTGTTTCTTGTCATCGATCGTGTCGTGACGTTTAAAATTTGGCTTGTCTTTATTGCCATGTCCTTAAGGTCATCTATTGTGATCCTTGATAATGCATCGGCAACATAATTGTCCTTTCCCCTAAGGTACTCTACCTCAAAGTCATATTCTTCTAGATCAAGTCTCATCCTAGTTAGTTTCGAGCTTGGATTTCTCATAGAAAATAGAAATGTTAAGGGTCTGTGATCTGTGCGAACTAGGAAATGTTTTCCATAAATGTATGGTCTAAAATGTGTAATTGCCCAATGGATAGCTGTTAGCTCCTGTTCAATTGTGGACTTATTGCGTTCTCCTTGTGTAAAGGCTTTAGATGCATAAGCCACTGGTAAATATTCATTACCATACTGTTGAGTAAGCACAGCACCACAAGCATTTTTGCTTGCATCAGTTATAATACAAAACTGTTTTCCAAAGTCTGGATATTGTAGTAAAGTAGGGCTCATAAGTGCTTTCTTGAGGTATTTAAAGGCATGGTCACATTCTTTTGTCCACTCGAATTGTACACCCTTTTTCGATAATCTTGTCAAATGTCTCGAATACTCAGAAAAATTTTTTATGAATCTCCTATAATAATTACAAAAAGCAACAAATCTTTTAGCTTCATCTGCGTTTGTTGGTGTTGGGTTCTTTTCAATTATTGAGTATTTATTATCGTCTGGAAGTATTCCTTTATCTGTGCATTTATGTCCAAGGTATGTTACCTCGTGCATAAAGAATGTACATTTCTCGGGATGTAGTTTTAGATTATTTTTGCGACAAAGTTTAAAAACATCGGTTAAATTTGAAAGCATATGTTTTTCAGAACAGCCTAGGACGACTAAATCATCCATATAAAGAAAAGCTTGTTCTGGTCTGAGACCACTGAAAGCAATTGTCATCATTCTCTGAAACGAATTAGGTGCTATTTTTAAACCATACGGAAGTCTAGTAAATCGATAACAACCTTTTTCTGTTGAAAATGAAGTTACATTTCTCGATTCTTTCTCTAGTTCAATTTGGTGAAATCCTGACATCAGATCAAGACATGAGAAGTATTTTGCTCGGCCAAGTTGATCTAAAATATCATCTATTCTTGGCAAAGGAAATTTGTCTGCTACCAATTTTTTGTTAATCTGGCGGTTGTCTATGACCAATCTCCATCTCTTTTCCTTAGAATTTGGAAGAGATTTTTTCGGTACTAACAGAATTGGACTATTGTATTCGGAATGTGATGGTTCCACAATATTATCATCTATTAATTTATTGACTTGTCTGTTGATTTCCTCCTTGTGGGAGTGTGGTATTCGGTAGTTCTTTATATAAACGGGTTCTGTATCGTTTAATCTTAGCTTTTGTTTATAGAAGTTGTTAGTTGTTATTGTTTCTGATTCTAACCCGAAGATATCACTGTATTCGGAACATAAGTTTGTCATAGTTTTCTCAAATCTTTTTGGAAAATTTTTCTTTAATTTTTGTAAAATTTTTGACTTTCTTTCTTCCTTATATAAATTTTCTGTAATTATGTCATAATCATTGATATCTTCTGTTAAAATCTTATTTTGCTGTAGTGTGACTAGTGTGTTATTTGTGTTTAGTATTCTAATAAATGCTTTTTTAGTATCTATTAGAGTACTTGCAATGAAAATACCTGGTTGGGGTTCTTGATTAGGAACCAACAACTTTGCTTAGTAGTCGAAAGTTGTACTTGGCGTATAACTTCTGACCTAGCTGGTAAAACTATGCCATCATTGCATGTGTTAGTTAATGGAATTTCTATTTGTTGTTGTAGATTTTGCGGCCTTAGGACTAGGTAATCATGCTCCTGGTTAAAATCAATTATGCAGTTAAATTTTTTCATGAAATCCATACCTATAATTCCATCACATGGTATTGGAAAATCATCTTGCACTAAATGAAATGTGTGCGGTATTAAAAAGTTTTTGAATTTTAAGTCGAAAAATGTTGTTCCAATGGATTTTATTTTACCTTGTCCTATGCCACTAAGTGTGGTTATATGTGAAGTGTTTACGTGTTCAAATGTGAATGTATTTGATTTTATAAGTGAAATGTCAGCTCCTGTGTCTACTAGTAATAGTATTGAGGTGTTACTATGATTTATTTTGATTTTAATAAAGATGCTAAGGTTAAGATTTAAATGATACATTTTCGCTTTTAATGTTCTGTCCTTAGAGGAACTTGTTGGTTTTCCGGATGGTCTGTGTTAGTCACCATAACGTTGGTGTTTTGACCATTGCCGTTACGTCTGTTATATTGTCCGCGTCTATTTCCACGATAATTAGAATTGTTGTTATTATGGTGGTTGAAACCATTATTGTTTCCTCTTCTTCCACCTCTACCAGATGGTCTTCTATTATTTCCACGGTAATTGTTATTGCTTTTATTTTTGAAGTATAGGACAGCATTTTGCCCTGTAGCTTCGGTGCCGCTACTGACAAACTTTCCAATAGCTTCATTCATATTCGTAAAATTTCCTGCCTCCATGACGAGTTTGACTCTATCATTGTTGCACTTTTTAGTCATTGCCTTTACGGCGACCTGGGTACTGTATTTAGTTGCCAAATCAGTGGACAATCCATCAGAGATGTATGCATTTTCCAATGATTTAGTTAATGCCTCTATTTCACTACAATAGCTATTGGCAGACTTATTGTTCTGTCTTATATTCAGTATCTTGGCCGACAAGACCTCAACTGATTCTCCCTTGACTGAACTGGAGAGTTTTCTTAATACTTCTTGTATTGTGGATTCATCTCCCAGTAGATTTCTAGCATTGCCTTTTAATTTAGTTTTTATTATTGTTATGGCCACCGCTTCGTGGGTGCCTTTAAGTGTTTCTATTAGAGAAAGCGCATCCAAAAAGGATCTAAGATTTTCTGGCTTTCCATCAAATTCGGGAATCAACTTTGTGGCAGTATTCACGAATTCAACTACTGTCTGTGTTGCCATGTTGTCTTCCTTTTTATTCTTTATTTGCTCCGTTTGGGTATAACAAATAGTTTTTGGGATTTCTATCTCTTTATTTTTCTAAGTTTTTGAACTATATTTTGGCAGTCAATTTGAATTTATTTATTCATTATTCACTAACGCTAAACCTTGTTTAACTCATTAGCTAAAGAAACTGATCTCAAATAATTTTTCTTTAGTGATTTTTTATGTAGTTGATACAATGTAGTCACAAACTGCATGACCATTATTGCAATTATTATTAAGAGGTAAATTGTAGTTGAAGCCTCTACCTCAACTATTTTCACTTCGTTAATAATATTCGCGTTCGGCCTATCAATTTTTGTCTTTTGACCACCCATTATATAGCACACAATTTGTTAAAGGATTTAAAAAAAAAAATCTTCTTATATACTTATCTTAATATATATACTTATAGTGTACTTGTACATTTTTTATTTTTCTTTGTTCTTACAATTTTTTTTCTAATTATTTTTGTTAAAGTTTTAATTGAATTATAATATTACATTTTTTTTTCTTTTTATTTTGAATTTGTTCTTGTCTTAATCTTCTTGCGTTTACTATTGAATCAAATATCCTTAATTTTCTTCTTGTTGTAAATTTCGAGGAATAAATTGTATTTTTGTTTCATAATTAGCATATGTTTTTTTTGCTCATAGCCTGAAGGCGTAGTTAAGTAAATATAATTTACTAAACCAAAATAATGTATTTGCTGGTAATAGCGAAGTCGCTTTCTACCATTAACCATGCGTTCGTTATGTGCGCACGTTTTTTTTTTAGTGTAATTTTGAAATTGATTTAATTTACGTAGATAATTTAAATAAGTAGTTGTAGTATTAGCGGTTTTCATTAAGACTAGGGGCCATCATTACTTGTTCAAGGAAACCCACTTCATGAAAGATTGATTGTTACGTTAAGTGCTCCAAAACTGCAATTCGGGGATGTTACGAGCTCATTGATATTTCGAAATTTTTCATTCTCAGGCATCATCAATATTGCTTCTAAATTGTTGTGTTGTAGGTTGCCTTACTGTAGAATGCTCTTGGGGTGGTGGTTTCTTCATCTGGAGTTGTTATTTTCCTTCTTCTTATTCCACAATCCTGGCTTGGATTGGACTGCCCGGACAGTTTGGCAGTATCTTCCTTCTAATTTTGAATTTAGTTTGAGACGGCGGGTTTTCCGTTCAGTCTAAGGATCGCTTCAAGAGCGGTTTTACCTTTAGACTGGCAGGATCGCCATGTAATATCTCAAATAAAGAGAAGCAATTTCAGTATTGACTGTCGCAATCAAGTGCGGATATCAGTCTATATTTTATTATGATATTTTGACAGTATTTATACCTAATTTGATTACTTAATTTCTATCTACATATTAATACATACAATCTTATTTTGATTCTATTGCTATGTATGTGTAGTAGTTTCTGCAGACCAACAAGTACATACATACGTTCATATGGGCAGCGACGATAGTCGCTGCTAGCGCAGAGTGCATTCAGAAGCAGCGCACATTGCTTGTACACAGTGCATTCACACAGGTATGGAATGCTGCTGCAACGTACGGAGAGATCGTATTCAGTTGCGCGTGTTAGAATATTGGACATATATCATATTGCGTTAAATGTTAGATATGTTGGGAAAAATATTATTTGAAATGAATTCTGTTTATGTTAGCATAAATAGTTTATATTGTATTCAAATTGTCATGTTGGTACTTTGTGTTGGTTGCGTCGACTTAAGTGTTCTCTATTGTGAGAGACACGCTACAGTAATATATTTTACATTTAGGTCTACAAAGTACTTTGAAAACGGTACTTAAGCTCGACAATAATATGTTGAGTATATTTACTTATGTAACTTATTTAAAGTAACTCCTTAACATTAAAGTTAACCAATTAAGTTTTATTGTTGTAAATGCTAATAAACCACTTCTTCCACAAATCGGAAACAGACATTCCTCTAAAGATCAAAATTATTTATTTTGATCCGTAGTAGCGGGAACCATCTGTATATACTAACTATCTCTTTGGTCATAAAACAACATTTTTGTTATGCCTTCTCCTATTGACCGCAAATGAAAATTCCGTTTGAAGCTTCATGCCTTCAGCCATAAAAACTTCTTTTGTCATGTCTTCTTCTCAAACGGATCAAGAATAATCCGGAATACTATTTTTTTATTGAACTCGTATTACCATTTTTTAAGATAATTCGGTCACCAACGTTTGGCTAAACAAAGTGATGGTCTCACGCGCTGTATGGCATGTTACACCGTTGTGTTGGAACCATTTCTCCTTCAAATAATGTGCAATGACATGATAAATAAAAAAAATCAATTGATTGTCCACTGGTTCTAGTTCTTCTACCAGTTGGATTTTATATGAGTGTATGAAAGACTTTGGTTCGATAAATTCGAGTCCCCTGTCACACTAACGTCTACAGCATCGATGGCTTCTATTAGCTGCTCAGATGGATCATTATATGCACCCTCAACTTCACAAAGGGCTCCATAAGTTTGGCGAACAGAATGTGCATTTTGAAAATAAATTTGCAAGATTTGTCAACGATGTTCTTCTTTAGTTTTTACATGGTGATTTTGCAAAGTATACTAAAAGAAAGTCTATTACATTTCATTAGTATGACAGCTAGATTTACACTTATACCTATCAGAAGATCTATATGTCAAGAAAAATACCCCATGCTTAGGTTATTTTCAATTGTTTGCTAATGTTACATCTGATATACTATAAAAATTTAACCATTGTAGTATAACTACAATGAATATTGATTAATTTTTCTATCTATATGATTTATTATTCTCCTGAAAAGCAATCAAAAAATGCATACCTGTAAAGTAAATTAAAAAAAATCACTATTTTAGTCTGCGCGTCCTACACTGCCTGGTGTACGGACCATTATTTGATACAGTTTAAAAGTTAACTATTAAAGTGCGTGGGCAGCGCCTCGGCACTTTTAACTTATTTTGTTCGAAATAGCCTGATCATTAGGGGCGAATCAATAAGTTCGCGTCAAAAAAAATCCTGTTAACCGTATATCAGTATTGGAATGTACGAAAAATTCTTAGACAATTTCACTAAGAAGCTTTATGTCTAAAATTAATTCCTAGTTCGCGCTGAGAAGCATGCAGATTTCAGGTAGAGATATTTTTTTTTAGCAATTAGCAATTATTCAGTTACTTTAGACCTATGGGCCCCGGCTCTAATTTTTACCTACCATTCCGATGTTTGGAGACCAAGACGAAAAGAATAGTATATTTTTGATTTTTTTATTGGGATCCCGCCCAATGTTCTAAAAATTATTTTTAAAAACTTAATGTCTGTATGCCAACTCTCAGAGATCGTAACTTTGTAACAAATACATAGATTTGCTTCTGTAATTCCTCATTTAGTTTGTTGGGAAGTCAGTTTTACGCAGAAGGTCTCAAAAAATATATATCTGAAGTATTCGGTTTGTGCTCATTTAAAAACAAAAAAAATTTCTATCTTAAATCTTCATGCTTCCCAGTTTATTGGTGAAATTTTCTTAAAATTCATCGTAGATTCCGATTTTGTTCATATCTCTAGGCGAACAGCAATATACTGTGGAATTTTGACAGTTTTAACTGTTTGTTTTGAAAAGGGTGTGGAACAGCCCATTCCCACCCTTACTGTTATTCATACTGCAACAACAACATATGTAACAAATCTCATCTTCCTACCTCTGATAGTTCATAAGATATAGCCCTATCGATTTTCAAGTTGTATGGGCGGTGCCACGCCCCTTTATCCAATTACAACCAAATGTAGTCAGGTCAACAGTACCACTTGGTAACATTTTCTTATCAATCGATCTATCAGAAAAGCCGCTAGAACGATTTTTGAAAAAGGGGCGTGGCACCGCCCATACAACTTGAAAATCGATAGGGCTATATCTTATGAACTATCAGAGGTAGGAAGATGAGATTTGTTACATATGTTGTTGTTGCAGTATGAATAACAGTAAGGGTGGGAATGGGCTCCAAAAACATATATACCAAATCTCATCTTCGTACCTCTGATAGTTCATAAGATATAGCCCTATCGATTTTCAAGTTGAATGGGCGGTGCCACGCCCCTTTATCCAATTACAACCAAATGAAGTCAGGAACTATCTACAGGTCAACAGTACCTCATGGTAAAATTTGTGTATCAATCGATCTATTAGAAAAGCCGTTAGAGCGATTTTTGAAAAAGGGGCGTGGCACCGCCCACTTCCATCCTGGCTGTAATTTATAATGCTCCAACAACATCCTATCTTTCAAGTTGGATCAAACCGAACACGGTGTGCAAATTTGATTCAAATCGGTTAAGTAGTTTAGGAGTCCATCGCGGACAAACAACGTGACACGTAATTTATATATATTAAGATATAGCCCAGCTCCCCTCTGGTACCTCTCATACAGAATTACATATTTTTAGATAATAAATAGTTTTTCCAAACGGACAACTGAAGGATATTTGAATTTGTTCAGTTTAATTACCTTAAAATTATATTACCGAAATCTTTGACACGCCCCCTCCTGATACCTCCCATACAAATGATCGATTTGACCCTCATAGATTTACATACACATCTTGTTTGTAAGTATTTAGTCATGAAAATTTGACTCAGGAATTATGAAAATTGGACTCGGGAATGAATATGGTCTATATCGACTGACCCGTTCTTGTGCCTCCTATACAAAATGACCTCTTTTAGGAAAACTATAATTTCTTCCATAACTTCTTAAGGGACAAGTGGAGGATATTTTAATTTCGTAAGTTTTGCATTCGTGTAATTGTAGACAAATTCTCAAAAAACCAAAACTAGAAAATAGATAAGTATATAAGACCATGAGGGTGAATTCGGTCATTTATATGGGAGGTACCAGAAGAAGGGTGGCAACCCTTCTGTTCCTATATACTTATCTATTTTCTAGGTACACAGAATTCAGCCATATTTTGCGAAAGATGTACGTCTATGAACATTTGATTTTGGAATGAATATGGTCTACATTGACAGACCCCTTCTGGTACCTCCCATACAAAATTACCTATTTTTGGAAAATTATTATTTTCTTCATAACTTACAAACGGACTACTGGAGGATTTGTGAGTTTAGTAATTTCTATTAATTTCAAATAGTAGACAAATACTTAAGAAATCGAAACATTTGCCCCACTCCTTCTGATATATCCCATATGAGGGAATTCACCCTCATACTTTCACACACATTTTTATACCCTCACCCTATGGGGAGGAGGGTATATATCATTTGATTTGACACGAAACCTAATGTTTTGAAACTTTGCACAAGTTAATATTTCCCCAAAACTACTTTCGGTATTGCAAAGGAGCTGCATGGCCACGCCCCTTCTGGTACCTCCAATACAAATGAATCATTCCGTCCACTTTAGAAATAGAGTAGTAATATCAATACACCCAACGCGATCTTGTCCATATTCTGTATTTTGGTAACAGTTATAACAGCATAAAGTTTTGGAGAAAGAACTGGAGGTCTAGCCACTTCCCTTTTGGTACCTCCCATACAAATGTACCCCTAGGCCCACTTTAGAAACTGAGTAATAATATTAATAAACAATACGTGATCGTGTCCAAATTCTTTATTTAATAAAGCTATAAAAGGCTACTGTTTTAGAGAAAAAAACCGAAAGTCTAGCCACGCCACATCTGTTACCACCCGCTTTAGAAATCGATAAATATTATTAATATACATAAGGCGATCGTGTCCAAAATGTGTATTTAGCAAAGCTCAAGCAGGATAAAGTTTAGACACGCCCCTTCTGGTACTTCCCATACAAATGTGGCACTCCGCCCATTTTAGAGATGGAATAATACTATCACGAAATTCTGTATTCTGTTAAGCTATAACAGGATAACGTTTTGAAAAAAAAATTGAAAGTCTTGCCACACCCCTTTAGATTACCTTTCATACAAAGGTACCATTTCGCCCACTTTAGAGATGGAGTAATAATATCAAGTTAAGTTTTAACGCGATCGTGTCCAAATTTTCTATTTAATATAGCTAGATCAGCACAAAGTTTTGGAGGGAAGGAAGTCTAGGCGCGCCACTTCTGCTACCTCCCATACAAATGTACAACTAAGCCCACTTTAGAAATCGAGTAATAATATCAATATAACTGAAAATTAGATGTTTTCTTAAGGGTGAGGGTATATGTTAGTCGGGTTGCCCGACCTAAACATTCTTACTGGTTTTGTTAGTAGCTTGAAATAAGTCGTCCATATTTTGAGCAAGATATAAACTTATTGAAATTTGACTCAGCAATGAATATGGGCTATATCGGCCAATCCTTTTCGTACGTACCTCCCATACAAAATAACCTATTTTCGGAAATTTTATATTCCCCCATTACTAACGAACTGCAGTAAATTTGAATTTTTCCAGTTAAATTATATTGTAACAGTAGGCAAAACTGTAAAGAACCGACAAATTTGCCAAACCTTTTCTGAATCCTCTAATACAAATTACCGTAGTCACCTCCATAGTTCTACATGTATATCTTTCTTGTAAGTACAAAGGAGTCAGAAAAATTTAACATTGATTTGTGAATTAAAATCGGACATATTGTGTTCCGTTGAGAATATTTTACTTTTAATATTTTGTATGTACAGGTGAAACCTTAGAAACCGGGTTTACACCACCCAATAGAAATTATGCTTTTTTTTTGAGATTTTTGTGCGAATTAATTACAGAATATTTCTTTGATTCTCAGTTGGACCCTTTCGGTACCCCCATAAAAAAATACCATATGCACAGTGATATTGAATTTAACATTTTACATTTGTGGGCTGTAACATTTTCTAGAGTTTTATTATATGTCTCGTCTGGTCAAACGACCGAAAGTCGTATGGGCGATGGTATTTATTTGTCAGGTCATCTGACTAATATTTTTGTACTGGTTTATCACCTCTTGTACAAATGGTGATACCCTTTACCTTATCACCAATTATTTTAATTTGACCGTTATTATTCAACATGAGAGAGGAGGATAAAGCATTGTTTTTAGGCCGAGCCATGCCAGTGCATTTTATACAGTGTTGTTTGTTAGTGTTAGTCGATCGTATTGATTAGTTTATGTTAGTGTATCAAATGATACATCAAATTGCAGATATATATACAGCTGATGATGTACCAGATTGCATCAATTCGTCACAAAGGGGTCTGAAGATGAACTCGTCATGGAGTTCGAAACGCGTCATCCTAGTGCGTGACAATGAATTCACCATTAATATCAACAATAAAATAAGCTTTTCTGATCGTTTAGCCAAAGTATCGAATAATACACTAACACAAATTTAGAAAAGTGTTTTATTGTTGATATTTATGGTCAAATTCTTTGCTAAAATTCAGCTCTTGTAGTATAGGTTCTGTCCCATGAACTAATACAAAAATCTCACTCTACTCCTTTTCGTTAAAATTTTAGGAGATATTATTTAATTTTGAGTTAATCAAATTAACCAATATTTATTGTTAATTATTATAATTTTTATTAGAATTAAAAAACAATTTATATTTTAGTGTCTAAGTCCGAGGCCGAAATGATAAGACATTTCCATTCGCTTCGATCTTGTGCGCACCGTCCCCAGTCAGTCCTACCAAGCAGCGGTAGTGATTCCTCCACCTGGTCCTTCCAAAGTTGTCGCGGTCTCCCTCTTTTGTGCCGTCCTTCAAGGTCTTGATAGAATATCTTTCGCGTTGGAGTTTCCTCATCCATTCTCACGACATGGCCTAGCCAGCGTAATCGTTGCACTTTGATTCGCTTGACCACATCCTGAGCGGCCACGGTGCCTTTAAAAAATACCTACATCGTTTTAGGATTATCGATACTTCTTTTTGCAGGTGTTGTCAAGATGTGAAGAAGATGATGAACATGTTTTCTTCATATGCCCGAGATTCAGTTCCAAGCCAGAGTATGTACAACGACAGTTCTCTTCTTCTTTAATGGCAGCAACAACAGAAATGTATCTATCAGTAGCCGCACGTAGAAAAGTATTCTAAGCGCTTCGGTCTTTCGTTCGTCACACCAAGTTTAGTTAACAGCTCTTTCACCTGGTCCATCCATCGAAGTTTTGGTCGCCCCTCCTTCGCCGCCCATCGAGTTTATTGCCGAAGACTTTTCGAGCCGGAGCGTTTTCGTCCATTCGCACAACGTGTCCAAGCCAGCGCATTCGGTCTATATGAACGCGTCGATGTCGTTGTACAGCTCATACAGCCCATGATTCATTCGACGAAGGTACTCGCCGTTCACGATGATGGGTCCAAATATTTTGCGGAGTATTTTTACCATCACCCTTAGGGTTGAGGGTAAATATCATTTGATACGACCAAAAAGTGCAACACATAGAAGGAGTCACTTAAGACCCTAGGTAACTTTGAACCAAATTCGATTCTTGACTTTTTGAGTCGTTTGAGCCATGACCGCCTATCTGTCTGTCCGGCTGGTGTGCACGATAACCTACGAAAAACGCAACCAAATGTTTTGAAATTTTGCAGGTGTTAATATTTTCCTAAAACTACTTACGATATTGTAAATGGGCCCGCCCCTTCTGGTACCTCCCATACAAATGCATCATTCCGCCACTTTAGAAATCGAGTAATAATATCAATAAACCCAACGGGATCGTACCCATACTTAACACGATAAAGTTTTTGAGAAAAAAATTTGAAGTCTAGCCACGCCCCATCTTGTACCTCCCATACCCATCTGGTACAACCCACCTTAGAAATCGATTAATATTATTAATAGACCTAACGCGATCGTGCCCAAATTCTGCATTTAGTAAAGTTCAAGCAGGAAAAAGTTTTAGAGAAGCAATCTGGAAGTTTAGACACGACCCTTCTGGTACCTCCCATACAAATGTACCACTTCGCCTACTTTAGAGATGGAGTAAAAATATCAAAACACCCAACGCCATCGTGCCCAAATTCTGTATGTAGTAAAGGTATATCACGATAAAGTTTTAGAGAAATAATCTGGAGGTCTAGACACGCCCCTTCTGGTACCTCCCATACCAATGTACCACTACGCCCACTTTAGAAATCGAGTAATAATATTAGTATAATCACCAATTTTTTGTTGTAGTGAGGGTGATGGTATATGTAAGTCGGGTTGCCCGTCTGACACTTTCTTACTAGTTTTCTCTCGAAGACTCCCAGAACAGATTGAGCCGCTTGTGTCATTACCCAGTATTCCGCGCTGTAGAGCAAGACAGGTAGGATCAGAGTCTGGTAGAGCTGGATCTTTGTTATTCGAGAGAGTGCTTTGTCGTTAAATCGCTTGCTTAGCGAATTGTAGCAGCGATTTGCGATCAATACTCGTCTTTTGATTTCGAGGCTGACATTATTATTTTTATTTATGGCGGAGCCAAGGTAGACAAAATCATCTACCACCTCAACGTTATAGTTGTCAACGTTCACGCAGCGTCCCAGACGAGTGGACTCTTTGTTCGTTGAAACAAATAACTTGGTTTTGTCCTCGTTTATAACCAGACCCACTTCAGCCGACTGCTTTTCAATGCTCGAAAAAACCGCAGTAACATCTCGCAATCCGCGTCCAATAATATCTATATCATCAGCATACGCGAGCAACATTGTGTAATATGGTGCCATTCCTGTTTACTGCTGCTTTCCGCATGATCATCTCTATAACGATGTTAAAGAGATGCCTAGTCTAAAGCCGCAGTGATAAGGTCCAATCAGGTTTTCCACAATTGGCTTTAGACGTTCACTCAGAATGCTAGACAGGACCTTATACGCGATCGGTAAGAGTCTAATTCCACGGTAGTTTTTACACTTACTACGCTCACCTATTTTGTAGAGTGGACATATCACACTAAGATTCCAATCCTCTGGCATGCTCTCCTGAAGCCAAATATTCTCTATGAGCTGTTGCATGCTTAAAACAAGCTCATCTCCACCCACCTTAAACAACTCAGCTGGAAGACCATCAGCCCCAGCGATAGGGTTGCCAGACGCGCTGCTTTTTCATTTATAATTTTCATTTTCTAGAATGAATTCTTATTTTTTTGTTAATAAAATTTTTAATTGTTGTTCTTTTTATATTAAGATTTTTGTGTTTATTATTTAATTTTAATTCCCAGAGGTTTGAGTAAAAAGTACAAGTTTTGATAATTTTTATACCATCACCCTTAGGGATGTGGGTATATATCATTTGATACGACCCAAAAGTGTAACACATAGAAGGAGTCACTTCAGACCCTAGGTTTCTTAGAACCAAATTCGATTCATGACTTTTTAATTCGTTTGAGCCATGTCTGTCTGTCTGTCTGTCTGCCTGGTGGCTGTCCGGCTGGTTCGCACGATAACTTTCGAAAGACGGAACCAAATGTCTTGAAATTTTGCACGAGTTAATATTTCCCCAAAACTACTTACGGTATTGCAAATGGGCTACATGGCTCCGCCGCTTCTGGTACCTTCCATACAAATACATCATTCCGCCCACTTTAGAAATCGAGTTATATTATCAATACACCCAACGGGATCGTACCCAAATTCTGTACTTAGTAAAGCTATTACAGGATAAAGTTTTGGAAAAAAAATTTGAAGTCTAGCCACGCCCCTTCTGGTACCTCCCATACAAATTCACCTTTCCGCCCACTTTAGATATGGAGTAATAATATCAATAAATCCATCACGCTCGTACCCTAATTCTTAATTTAGTAAAGCTATAGCAGGATACAGTTTTTGAGAAAAAAACTGAAGTCTAGCCACGCCCCATCTTGTACCTCCCACACACATCCGGTACCGCCCACTTTAGCAATCGATTAATATTATTATAAGAACTACCGCGATCGTGACCAAATTTTGTATTTAGTAAAGTTCAAGCAGGATAAAGTTTTGGAGAAAAAATCTGGAAGTCTAGACACGCCCATTCTGGTACCTCCCATACAAATGTACCTTTCCGCCCACTTTAGAGATGGAATAATAATATCAAAACACTTGACACGATCGTGCCCAAATTCTGTATTTAGTAAAGCTATAACAGGATAAAGTTTTGGAGAAAAGATCTATATGTCTAGACAGGCCCCTTCTGGTACCTCCCATACAAATGTACCACGCCGCCCACTTTAGAGATGGAGTAATAATATCAATATACTCTGCACGATCGTGCCCCGATTCTGTATTTTATTAAGTTATAACAGGATAAAGTTTTGGAGAAAAAATTGGAAGTCTAGCGGTGCCCCTTATGGGACCTCCCACACAAATGTACCTTTCCTCCCCCTTCAGAGATGGAGTAATAATATCAATACATCCAACGCTATCGTGCCCAAACTCTGTATTTAGTAAATCTATAACAGGATAAAGTTTTGGAGGACAAACCTAGAAGTCTAGACACGCCCCTTCTAGTACCTCCCATACAAACATACACTCCACCCACTTTATAAATCGAGTAATAATATCAATATAATAGCAATTTTTTTTATTTTACTGAGGGTGATGGTATATGTAAGTCGGGTCGCCCGACTGAAACTTTCTTACTGGTTAAAGTATTATTTAAAATCTCAAAAATTTTAAAGACTGAATTAAAAATATTTAAGTTCAATTGTTTAACTTCATGTTTTCAACAATGTTAAAAAATATTTTTAACGAAAAAATTTTATACAAAACTAAACGAAATTTTTTTCCGTGGACATTTTTTGAAAATGTCCAGCCATTTTTGCAAAATCCAGTTTTTTTAATCCGAATGTCCAGCTTTTTGCGAATCTGGATCTGGCAACCCTACCCGGCGGCCTTGTTGTTCTTTAGGCGGGATATGGCAGTTGTTATCTCAGCTTGGATCGGAGGTGGACAATCGATGTTATCATCTCGGATTGGTACACAGTCTTCATCCGCCGAGTTTCCAGACATCAATAGAATGCAGAAGTGATCTTTCCATATTCTCAGTACGCTCTCGGAGTCAGTAACGAGATGACCAACCTCCTCTTTATAATAGGGAAGAACTGTTCCATGTACTTACTTACTTACATAGCTGGTACTTCTATGCAATTCCAGTGGATTATATACCGCACGTAGAAAAATATTATAAGCGCCTCGATCTTCTGCGCTTCTTCTCCAGTTAGTCACACCGAGTTCTGTAAGGTTCTCAGTAACCTGGTCTTTCCAACGGTGTTATGGTCGCCCTCTTCTGCGCCGTCCATCGAGTTCATTGTCGAAGACTTTTCGAGCTGGAGCATTTTCGTCCATGCGTACAACATGACCTAGCCAACGCAACCGTTGCACCTTAATGCATTTGACCACGTCAATGTCAGTGTACAGCTCGTACAGCTCATGATTCATAGGACGCCGATACTCTCCGTTAACGATGATGCTCCCATATATTTTATGGAGTATTTATCTCTCGAATACCGCCAGAACCGATTCATCCGCTTGTGTCATAACTAAGGCTCGTATCTGTACTGTTTTTCGCAGTACTGTACTGTTTTTCGACACCAAAAACTGCGTACTGCTTTTCTCCCTCAAAGTACTGTTTTTCGATACATAATAGAAATATAAACAGCGAACAGCGAATACATGCAATAATACTGTTTACTTCAAAAATAAGCTCGAAGAAACACTAAAAATGCGTCAAGAGGATGATTTTTTATCCCCAGCTGTAGTAGCAGAAAAGCAAAAACTTATTGACAATGGATACAATTCGATTGAGATGGCTGCTTTGCGCACTGATTTTTTCGGTAATTTTGCCTGCTTTGATTTGAATGCTTTAATACTAATGGAATGAAGTCGAAGCCGTTATGAACAAGTTAAGGGAAAAGATTTTGTACAATGCCAATGAAAATGCGGTATATTTGCACACCCAATTTACATATATCAAAAACAAGCGACAAAACTATGCAATGGAGAGATGGCAATGTTTCAAATGTGGATCGGTGGGTGGAGATATTTATTGATCTCAATAACGCTGACGGAGAATTCAAAGAAATGGCCACGATCCTTGAATATATTTTATGTTTGCCAGGAACTTCAGCATCAGTGGAGCGAATCTTCTCTGCAGCGAACAAAACTTAGACGTCAGACAAAACCTGATTAGATGTGCAAACATTGAAGGCGATTCTGACCGTCAAATGTAATATGAAGTACAATACGTTGATTTCTACAATTACCTCAAAACGAAGCTGGCATTGCTTATTAAAATTGCTTCAAACGACAAATACAAAACAACAAAAAGTTGATTCTGGAAATGATTGTTAATTATACCATCACCCGTAGGGATGAAGGTATATATCATTTGATACGACCCAAAAGTGTAACACATAGAAGGAGTCACTTTAGACCCTAGGTTTCTTTGAACCAAATTCGATTCATGACTTTTTAAGTCGTTTGAGCCATGTCCGTCTGTCTGTCTGTCGGGTGGCTGTCCGGCTGGTTCGCACGATAACTTTCGAAAGACGCAACCAAATGTTTCGAAATTTTGCACGAGTTATTATTTTCTCAAAACTACTTACGGTATTGCAAATGGGCTACATGGCCCCGCCCCTTCTGGTACCTCCCATACAAATCTACCTTTCCGCCCACTATAAAGATGGAGAAATAATATCAATAAATTAAACGTGATCGTACCCAAATTCTATTTTGAGTAAAGCTATAACAAGATAAAGTTTTAGAGAAAAAAATTGGAAGTCTATTCGCGCCCCATCTGGTACCTCCCATACACATCTGGTACCGCCCACTTTAGAAATCGATTAATATTATTAAAAGACCTAACGCGATCGTGCCCAAATTCTGTATTTGGTAAAGTTTAAGCAGGATAAAGTTTTGGAGAAAAAATCTGGAAGTCTAGACACGCCCCTTCTGGTACCTCCCATACAAATGTACCACTCCGCCCACTTTAGAAATAGAGTAATAATATCAATACCCTCGTCACGATCGTGCCCAAATTCTGTATTTTGTTATATTATAACAGGACAAAGTTTTGGAGAAAAAATTGGAAGTCTAGACACGCCCCTTATGGTACCTCCCATACAAATGTACCTTTCCGCCCACTTTAGGGATGTACTAATAATATCAGTACACTGAAGGCAATCGTGCCCAAATTCTGTAATTAGTAAAGCTATAACAGGATAAAGTAATGGAGAATAAATCTGGAAGCCTAACCACACCCCTTCTCGTACCTCCCATACAAATGTACCACTCCGCCCACTTTCGAAATCGAGTAATAATATCAATATAATAGAAAATTATTTGTTTTACTGAGGGTAAGGGTAAATGTAAGTTGGGTTGCCCGACTGGAACTTTCTAACTGGTTTTAATTACAAATCGGTTAATTTCAATAACTCAAGACTTAAACAATATCTTAGATTGGGTGATGGTATTTATCAGTCAGTTTAACTGACTGAAATTTCTGTACTGGTTTTTTTTACATATTGAATAAAATATATATGCTATGTAAATATGTACTGCGAAAAGTACGGTTTTTCCAAATCGATGTACTGCTTTTTTACAAAATTACAGTGAAATGTACTGTTTTTGTCCAAAAAATATATACGAGCGTTAGTCATAACCCAAGATTCTGAGCCATACATTAAGACAGGTAGAACCAGTATCTGGTATAGCTGGAGTTTTATTCGTCGAGAGAGGGCTCTGTCATTGAATCGCTTGCTAAGTCCGTAGTAGCATTTATTTGCAAGCAGGATTCTTCTCCGGATTTCTAGGCTGGCATTATTTGCTTTGTTGATGGCGGAGCCTAGGTAGACAAAATTGTTCCATGTACCCTACCATTTATCTTCTGGTAGAATTTTCGGGCTTCACCTCTGTTCCTATATTCTTCAATACACACATTATTCCGCTTCTTCAGCTCTCGTTTTTTTCGCCTAGTGTATTCCATACAAAATTACCTATTTTTGAAAAAATAAAATTTCTTCCATAATTTGCGAACTGAAAACTGCACGACATTGAAATTTTTATTGCGTAACGAAATTATTAACACTTTACAGTTTTGCTACATGTGTGTAAACCTCTGGTCTTATGACCGAAAGTCCTATTACCAACCGTGTTTGCCCCACAAACAAGCAAATACTAAAACAGAAGTTTTTTTAAATTGAAAATCGGATGTTTTCAATTATAATTGAAAACATAGGTATTTCTCAGTCAGTTTACATGACTGAAATTTCTGTACTTATTATATATACAGATAAACATAAAGTAATTTATTATTATCGAAAAATATTATTAACAATATCTGGTGTTTTTGTGTATAAAATACATATCGTCGTTGCGCCGACCAAAACAGTCATGAGTTTTTCAACAACTTTTCAGGAGAGCCAAAAAATCGATTATATTGGAACATTTCTCATTTATTCTACACTTTACTGATCTTCATAACTTCCAAACCAATCAAGATATCGCCAGAGGGATTTTAGGGCCGATGGACGACCAAAAAAGCTTTAAAAAAAATTGCAATAAAAAAAAAATCGAAAAAATCACACAAAACTGATTTGGTCGGCGCAGCGACGATATGTGGCTTAGTACGAGTTCAATCATGACACTTCACTACCACACTTAGCACAAATACAATTATTCATAAATCTGAAAATAGACACTTATTTCCGCTCTGTATGTGTAATTTGTTGCAGTCTTAAATCGGATCATATAATCATTTTTAGGAAATGGAATCAATCTAAACATGTCACCGTTCAAAATCAAATTATCTACAATTAAATGGTGCTAAATTATAATTGAATAGAAATAAATGTTTGTAGACATTCATACACTTACATTAAATGGACACGAATGATTTATATTAGAACTAGGTTTTATCATTTCATATATAATTTTCCAAAACAAATATTTTCCTGGATTTTTTAAAAAATCGCAACAGTCCGCTGTGGTATTATACAGTAAGGGACGATATACCACATTGCCCTTATGAAAAAACACAGCATTTATCTAAAATATAAATTCACAGCGATACATATAAGTTGTTTTGAGTTATCTTACAATAATCTACGATTACCTACCTGTATATTGGTTATTGGCAGTTTATGTATTTGCGCGTTCAGGTAAAGTGCAACCCGATGACGTGCCAGTGCTTTTAGATTACAACGTTTAAATGTGACATATGTCTTGTCATATACATCACACTGAATGCTTGTAAACTTGACCCTCATCAAGAACACAACCGCAGAAAAGCTGCAGAAGAATAACGATAGAAATGTGAACCGCACACAAATCAATAGATTCATGTTTGACGCTAGACTGATCATTAGCGTTTAATATCACACTCGAACTGAAAAAAGGGAAAACAATTTTTTAGTTAATGTTTTTTTATTGTAGATTTGTATATATAATTAACATGATAACACGGAAAACATTGATTTAAAATAAAAAATGGAATTGCGATAAATCATAATTTGGGATCTAATTTATATTTGAAAACTCTTCTACAATTAACAATTACACGCACTTATGACAACGCACTAGCGTACACGGGTGGGTGTAGTTATCAAATTTAATATCTATATCGTAAGGCATACATAAAAGGTACGTACTACTACGGCTTTAGAACGTTGTGACCATTGAAAACTGATGAACAACTCTTACCGACTCAGTAAGCTTTGGGCCACTTTGTTTTCTTAGTAATGTAGGAAAACTTTTCAAAATAGTAATTCACTTCCGAATTATCGAATTCTGAAAATAAATGCGGCTTCAAAAAAGAACATAACATAGTTCACCGAATCGGCTGTATTAAAAAAATTCCCTACGGGAAATGTCTAAAAGTACCTGTTCTGAGATTGGTGAATAAAGAATGGCTTCCGAAACTGGTTCTGAAGTGTTGAAGAAGTGTCAATCTGATGTAAAGGATTCCAGCGACATATTTTTTTTTAATATTACTAGTGGACGTGGCATGAATGGGGAATGGGACTGTGTCCAGAGGCTGAAAGTTACTGATTGTCAGTCACTTGGGAGTGACCAGAATCGATTCCTTTGCGGCACTGTCCAAGCAGCTAACTACTTCCGGTCTTAGACCAAGTATTCCCCGGGCAATGACTTTAAAGCAACCGCTTAGAAGTTAGCTAGAGTTAGAAGGCGAAACGTTGAGTAACCTAATCGGCATGCTACCACCGATGCGTCTTAGGAAGTAGGTAACAGAAGTTACTGAAGCTCAACACAGGCTCTCCTAGTGGCTTTGGCAGCCCCAAGAAACTAGGATCGGGAGCGGTGGCCTAGTAAGCCACTCTCCTTGAACAAAATTTATTATGAAATCACGCAGAATAAATAAAACAAGATCCCCCCCAAATATTGACGACCACCGCAAACGATATAAGGACCATGATTTAAGGACATGCACCTGGAGTGTCCGGACTCTTTACAGAGATGGTGCCTCTATCCAACTGGCGAATGTCCTCGACAAATACAAGGCTGACATCACCGCCATACAGGAAATGAGATGGACGGGACAGGGATGCACACGACGAACGAACTGTGACATCTTTTACAGCTGCCATGGAGAAAGACACGAATTTGGATGTGGTTTCAGAGTCGGCAAGAGACTTCGACACCTGGTCTCGCGGTTTAACCCTGTTAGTGACCGAATAGCCACCATTCGCATCAGGGCGAAATATTTTTACATCACGCTGATTTGTGTACACGCCCCGACGGAAGATAAAGACAGTGGGATTGAAGATGCATTTTACGAGCGCCTAGAGGAAACATACGACCGCTGCCCTGGCCACGACATTAAAATTGTTCTGGGAGACTTTAATGCAAAAATAGGAAGGGAAGATGTTCTTGGTCCATCGATCGGTAAATTCAGCCTGCATACCGACACGTCAGACAATGGGTTTAGGCTGGTTAGCTTCGCAGCGGGAAAAACATGGTAGAGAGTGGAACCAGATTGCAGCACAAAGATATCCACAAATTGATCATGTGGTAATTGATGGCAGGCATGCATCTAGTGTCATGGACGTGCGTGTGATCCGTGGTGCTAATATTGGCTCGGATCATTACCTGGTTGCAGCCAAGGTGCGCACAAGATTAAGCACAGCGAAAAACGCACGTAAACAAACACAAAGAAAGCTGGACATCGCGAAGCTGCAAACCCCAGAGATAGCTACTGCCTACTCCAACCAGCTCTCCCAACTATTACGACACAACGCCTCTACTTCTGACGTTCCCGATACACAGTGGCAGCATATTGCGCATTCCATGGCAACCGCCCCAACAACCGTGCTAGGATATGAAAAGCGGCGCTCTGACCAATCCTGGTACGATGAAGAATGTCGCATAGCGTCTGAGGAACAGGATGCTGCTTATAGGGCAACGCTACAGCCAATTGTAACCCGTGCTGTTAGGGAACGACACAAGGAGACAGCAAAACGGGCGAGACAGCTATTTAGGCGAGAAAAACGTCAGATGAAGGAACGGGAGAACGAGGATATAGAGCGATACAGGGATAGAGGTGAGGCCCGAAAATTTTACCAGAAAGTAAGAGCAAATGGATAAGGTAATGGCCTCACCACCTTCACCACCTGTAAGGACAGTAATGGAAATCTGGTCACGGATACGCAAAGTGTGCTGCACATATGGAGAAAACACTTCCAGCAACTGCTGGTTCCAGAAGGCAGCGCACGTGAAGTTATCACGCCAATTGTCGACGACGGCTTAGATTGCCCACCACCAAGTCAAGCGGAGGTAAGAAGAGCAATATCGCGGCTGAAAAACAACAAAGCAGCCGGTGCCGACGGTCTGCCCGCAGAGCTCTTCAAGTCCGGTGGCGAGGAGCTGATAACGAGCATACAGCAGCTCCTGCGCACGGTTTGGCTTAAAGAGTGCATGCCCGACGATTGGAATGTAAGCGTATTATGTCCTGTGCTGAAAAAAGGTGATCCAAGTGTGTGCTCCAACTACCGCGGGATCAGCCTTCTACCCATCGCTAATAAGGTCCTGTCGAGTGTGCTATGTGAAAGACTAAAGGCAGTGTTATCCAACCCGATCGGGCCTTATCAGTGTGGCTTTAGACCTGGAAAATCAACAACTGAACAGATTTTCACACTTCGGCAAATCCTGGAAAAGACCCAAGAGAAACAGATCGACACGTACCATCTTTTTGTCGACTATAAAGCTGCCTTCGACAGCCCGATACGGCAGAAATTACTTGAAGCCATGGCTGAGTTTGGTATTCCAGAGAAGCTGATACGTCTTTGCGGAATGACGCTGACTGACACGAAGTCTTCAGTGAAGATTGGCAAGGACCTTACGGAGCAATTCTATACCATACGAGGCCTAAAACAAGGCGACGGTCTATCGTGTGACCTCTTTAACATAGTGATTGATATGATAATCAGAAAAGCAGCGGTAAACACGAGTGGCACGATATTCAACAAAAGCCACATGCTACTCGCGTACGCTGGTGACGTAGACCTCATCGGTCGAAAATTTCGGGATGTGACTGCAACCTTCTCAGGCATACAGAAAGAATCAGCGAAAATGGGCCTAACGGTGAACGAGGACAAAACGAAGTTATTATTTTCAACGAACAAAGTATCTACTCGTTTATGAAACTGCGTGAACGTTGACAACTATAATTTCGAGGTGGTATCTAATTTTATCTACCTAGACTCCGCCATCAACTAAAAAAATAACATCAGCCTCGAAATCCGGAGAAGAATCATGCTTGCTATTAAATGCTACTACGGACTAAGCAAGCGATTCAATGACAGAGCCCTCTCTCGACGAACAAAACTCCAGCTATACCAGATACTGGTTCTACCTGTCTTAATGTATGGCTCAGAAACCTGGGTTATGACACAAGCGGATGAATCGGTTCTGGCGGTATTCGAGAGATAAATACTCCATAAAATATATGGGAGCATCATCGTTAACGGAGAGTATCGGCGTCCTATGAATCATGAGCTGTACGAGCTGTACACTGACATTGACGTGGTCAAATGCATTAAGGTGCAACGGTTGCGTTGGCTAGGTCATGTTGTACGCATGGACGAAAATGCTCCAGCTCGAAAAGTCTTCGACAATGAACACGCTGGACGGCGCAGAAGAGGGCGACCAAAACTCCGTTGGAAAGACCAGGTTACTGAGAACCCTACAGAACTCGGTGTGACTAACTGGAGAAGAGGCGCAGAAGATCGAGGCGCTTATAATATTTTTCTACGTGCGGTATATAATCCACTGGGATTGCATAGAAGTACCAGCTAAGTAAGTAAGTAAGTGGACGTGGCAATGCTTCGCTATTGCATAATTGACTAATATTACAAAATTAAATTAATATAATACACAAAAATCAATTAAAATTTACTCACTGTTATAATGGCTGTGCATATGCCACATTCAAACATACATTTTACAACGTTTCACTAACTCGATAATAATATGTTTGACATGCTTTCTTAATGGGATAATTTTAAGCGTTGATAAAGTAAATCCCAAAGAACTCCCCAAGTAAATCCCAAACCAGTTCAATCAACAATGTTTTATTGTGTCGAATGTTATATCTCAACGCCCGCTGATCGGCGGATCTCTATAATAAAAATATTAAAATTGTCGTCTGCAATATTGTAATTGTAGTGCCGAATACTATCTGTGTACCAAATTCTATTTTTCTAGGGCTAAGATTGGATTTAAGCATGCCTCCTCCGCCCAATGAAAAATAAAATTTCCTCCGCAAATTTTTAATTGTAGTTCAAAATGGCTTCCGTTTTGTAAAACGTTCGAACGCATATTAAAAATAAAAATTTAGCTTAACTGTTAAGATTTATAAAAAAAAATTTTATATATATTTGTTATACCAATAGTTAGCTCTTCGATAATATACACCTTACTCAAATATAACAATGGATGGTATGAAAATTCGTAAAATAAGTGACGAATGAAAAGTTCGACACGCTAGGATTTACCCATATATCAAAGCTCTACAAAAAGTTTTGCCATACCCAATATGCCTACAGGGTCCAAAACTAAAATTTCGTCTGCATATTCATATTTGTGTTGTCAAGTACTATCTGGGTATTAAATTGTATGTCTATAGCTCTAAAAAAGTTTTGCCACGTCCACTGCGCCAATTGGGCGAAATTAAAATTTCGTCTGCAAATTCATATTCGTGTTGTCGAGCACTATCAGGGTACCAGATTGTATCTCTCTAGCTCTAAAAAAATGTTTTTCCACGCCCACTAAGCCCATTGGCTCCAAATTAAAATTTGGTCTGCATATTCAAATTAGTGTTGTCGAGTACTTTCTGGGTTTCAAATTGTATCTCTCTAGCTTTAAAAAAGTTTTGCCAAGCCCACTATGCCCATTGGATCCAAAAATAAAATTTCGTCTGCATATTCATATTCGTGTTGTCCAGTACTTTCTGTGTATCCAATTTAATCTCCTTAGCTCCAAAAAAAGTTTTGCCACGCCCACTCCGCCCACTGGTCCAAAATTAAAAATTCGTCAGCATATTCATATTCGTGTTGTAAAGTACTATCTGGGTATCAAATTTTATCTATCTAGCTCGAAAAAAAGTTTTGCCACGCCCATTCAGCCCATAGGTTCAAAAATTAATTTCCATATATTAGTACACTAACTGTCTTCCAAATTTTATTGAAATCGGTTCAGCCGCTTAGGCGTGATTGAGTAACAAACATACAAACAAACAAACATTCACATTTATAATATTAATAGGATAGGATATAATTATACTTGTAATCTTGAAAAGCCGTTGATTTAGAATACATTTGCAAATGGTTTAAGGATTGGAACTAATGAACCGAAACTTATGTAATTGGTCCTTTAAGGTCTAATTTAAGACACATCACATAGTAACAGTCAGAGGCTTACTCTATATACGAAAGTTCCAGAGCTAGGACCGGTTTATGCATCTTGGTGATTAATATTTATTTGTAGGCTAGAGATGGCTTTTTACTCTGCGTGGCACAACGGACTTATACTGTGATTCATTAAATGGTTTGTTTTCCATTCGTTTTTTACAGATTACTCGTGTTTAGTGTCAAGATGTTATCTTACACAGTGCAACACACTTTTTCGGGCGTGAACCAAACCAATATTATACGCTAACATTTGCGCTCAGAAACAAAACCTTAAACTCCACTACGTCAAAATTTTGTTTTACAGTGGTTAGAATTTTGATTTTTTTTTTTGGTAAAAAAAAAAAATACAAATTCTGTATTTGGTAAAGTTCAAGCAGTATAAAGTTTTGGAGAAATAATCTGGAAGTCTAGACACGCCCCTTCTAGTACCTCCCAAAAACTTTACGGAATAAGAACTCAGTAGATTTTCCCTGACTAGGGCAAAATAACAATATTGTTTATAGATGGTGTAATTCAAACATATAATCTACTGAATAAAGTATTTAGATACGAAAACAATTCAGATTCGGCGTTGTTGTCTTGTGCGATAATTTGTATCCAGATCGATTTTAGATGATCGATAACTTTTAGTATACGCTCGACGAATATTGATGTGGCCTTTGACTCCGATGGCAGATTTCGGGACACGGTTCGATTTAAGATAAACGAAAATTTTATGAATCGGACGATTTGAGGTGATCGAGAACTTTATACTATGCTCCCAAAACTGTAGAGGTCAGATAGGTCAGGATTGTTTCGGTATTCAAGAACGTGGTAATTCGGGTACTTTCGATGATTCAGGCTTGTACCAGTAACTTGGCAGCGTACTGATGATTCGGGTTTTGTCGGGCTTTCAGGTTAATATCAGCAAGTGATGATTGATGACTCGGGTTTTGTCGGTCAGGCGGAGAGTTTGGCTGAAAATCGCCTAATTCATTGGACCCCTAGACCAGCATCTTGGTCTCTCGTTTTCTAGAACTAGGAGACCTTAACGCGATGATCTTGGTTTAAAGGCTTTCAATATCAAAGATGCGTGCAATTTCAGTCAACAGTTTTCGCGCTTAATTTGGTTCAGGAAAGAAGCACATTTCTGGATACGACAGTAAACAAAATTGCCGTATTTGTACTGAGGACCACCTGAAGGTATTTAACAACTACCACTACATCCACCAAAATGTTTCTGACTCGAAACGGGCTTTTTGTTGTCTCAAAATCTAGCCGTGTGATGTTGACAACATTTTATATCAGCACTCGATATTGATAATGTTGTTGGTGAGCAACATCAGTTTTCTTTTCAATGGTGAAGTACTGATCTACGTAAAGTATGGAAGAGTATTATATGAGCTTCTCCATTTCGTTGCACCATGTTCTACAAGGTTGTCAGTAACATGATCGCTTTAATGGTGCACGTCCTCATCTGTTCATTTCCCGTCGAGTAAATTTTCAAAGACTTTTAAAGCTGGGGCATTTTCACCCATACGCACAACATGACCCAGCCAATGCAAACCGCTTTATTTACATGCGCTTAACAACGTCAATGTCTGTAGACAGCTGATGGTCCATACGATGTCTATAATCTCTGATAACGATGATGTATGCATTTATTTAACAGAGTATTTTACTCTCGAATTTTGCCCGAATCGATCCGTCCAGCATGAGGATGCTGCAGTAACATCACCCTGGTATCGACCAAGTAGCATGTAGCTTCTGGTTCATATCGTCCTAGTCATGTTTACTTAAGGTCTGGTATAGAATGGCTCGGTAAGGCCTATGTTAATCATCATTCATGATTTCGTGACGTGACAAGTCATTCTTTAAAGGTATAACATTAGACAGGAGAATGGGAATTCTCTAATATGAGTCTTTCTGATTGTTATTGAAGAACTGAATGTGAAGGGCATGTGGTTCCAACAAGACGGTGCCACATGTCATACAGCGAGAGAAACAATTCAATTGCTGCATCAGTCATTTCCCGGTCGTGTTATTTCGCGTTTTGGAGATCAGAATTGGCCGCCTAGATCGTGCGATTTAACACCATTAGATTTATTTCTTTGGGGGTTTTTAAAGTCGATGGTTTACGAAAATAAGCCGACGACGACTCAAACCTTAAAAGAGAAAATTGGACGCTGCATTAATGAAATACCGCAGCATTTATGCGAAACGGTCATTGAAAATTTCATTAAAAGATCGCGTGCATGCCAGCAAAGCCGCGGCGGCCATCTGCACGATATATTGTTCTATACATAACCTCATTCTTTCTATTTTACGATATAATAAAGTTTCACGATTTTCTTTTAAAATATCTGTGTTTTATTTAAAATTTAAAAATTGCGCTCTTGTTGGGACACCCCTTAGGTAACAGAAGTTACTGAAGCTTTGGCAACCCCAAAAAAAAATTAGGATCGGATGCGATGGCCTAATAAGCCACTCTACTTAAACAAAACAATTATTATGAAAACACGAAGAAAAGAAAAAACCAGAATCTTCCCAAATGTTAACGACCCACGCAAACGTTATAAGGACCATGATTTTAGGATATGCACCTGGAATGTTCGTAATCTATTCAGAGGTGGTGAATCTATGTAACTGGCGGATGTTCTCGACAAATACAAGGCTAACATCACCGCCATACAGATATGGAGTTAAACAAGACAGGGATGCACGAACAGTGACATATTTTACAGTTAACATGCAGAAAGGCACGAATTTGGATGTGGTTTCATAGACGGCAAAAGACTTCGACATCTGGTCTCGCGGTTTAATCCTGTAAGTGAACGAATAACCACTTTTATCATCCGTGAGAAATAATTTTACATTACGCTGATTTGTGTACACGCCCCGATAGAAGACAAAGACGATGACATTAAAGACGCATTCTATGAGCACCTGGAGGATAGGAAGGGAAGATGCTTATGGTTCAGCAAACTTAAAATTCAGTCCACACAACAACTCCTCCGATAATGGATTCAGATTGGTAAGTTTCGCGTCGGCAAGAAACTTTCTTGTGAGTGGAACCTGATTCCCGCATAAAGATGTCCGTCCACAAGGCTATCTGGATATCGCCTGATCAAAATACAAGAAATCAGATTGATCACGTGGTAAGTGATGAAAGACATGTTTCAAGCGTTATGGACGTGCGTGTGACGCGCGGTGCAAATATTGACTCGGATCACCACCTAGTTGCAGCCAAGATTATGTAGTGGTAAAAACACTTGTACTCAAAGGCAAAGGAAGCTAGACATCACAAAGCTGCAAACCACCGAGATATCCAATGCCTACTCCGACCAACTCTCTCAATTACTTCAAACAAACCCCCCTAGTTCTGATGTTCCTGACACACAGTGGTGGCATATTGCGAATTCTTTGACCACTGCCGTACTGAAGACCGTACTGGGTTATGAAAAACCACGCTCTGGCAAGCCCTGGTACGATGATGAATGTCGCGAAATGTCTGAGGAGATGAATGCTATGTACAAGACAAAACTGCAACTGCAACCAGGCGGAAAGGCGTCTGTGGAAGTACAGATAGAGACAGGATATCGAAAACTACAGGGATAGAGGTGAAACGCGAAAGTTCTACCGAAAGGTAAAAAGTATAAAGACGAAAATCTGGTCACGGACACTCAGAGTGTGCTGCAAATATGGAGGGAACACTTTCGATCGCTTCTCGTTCCCGAAGGCAGCAAAATTGACGGTGTTGATCCACGACGGTGGAGATTGTCTTCCAAGGAGCCAAAAACGAGATCACCACGGCGATCGCAAGGCTTAAAAATAATAAAGCTGCGGGAGCCAATTGACTGCCGGCAGATCTTTTTAAGGCATTCCATAAATAATTTCTAACTAAAATGTTCTTCCATGTTCAGAGGAACAAAGATGATAAACTTTTCCCTGGATCGGATAATGCTGTCTTAAAATTAGCAAAAGAAGTAAAAACAAAACTGACTAAAATGTTAAAGTTTTCAAAAACTTTATCAAATTTTGTATGTTTAAAAAATATGTTTTTCTTCAATCAAATAATTTTAGTTTTTTTAAAGTTCTTTGTACAATTGACTTTAAAATTCCAGTGTTGTTACTATACGAATAAAAATCTTTGAAATATAAATATAGCGGTCGAAGGCAGCATGAATGAAAAAGTTATTCATTGAACTGAACATAGTGTGAAATTGTGACGTAATATATTTATCCATTTTTGTTTATAACGAGCCACACTATGCGGTACGAACCAGCCTCCAATAAAAGTACTTAGACTTTGTCTATGATATGACAGCTATTTCTATCTATATGTCTTCATAGCGGCGTAGCGATTTTAATGATGAGAAAGAAGAAAACATATGCAAACAATGAAATTAGCACCTCCGCAATAGTTTGGTAAACAATTTAAGCATTTCTCTTCAGTACAATATTGTTGGTCAATAATAACAACTCATTAACTGTGATCATCAGTATAACAATTGCAGTTCAACCAAACGTTTCAGTTCAAGACGATACAGTGGTAGTGAAGTTCTGTCCGTTGCCTAATTTATAGTTAAACGTGAAAAGTGAAAATCAAAATGTTTTATTTTACATACAGAAATCCAATAGGATATAAGTGTAGCGTAAGTGTTTGAAAATATCAGTTACAATAAATACAAATGCAAAAATGTTTGTATCAAGGTTAGGCCGGGGAATATTTTCGACTCTTCTGATCTATTTCTACACATAGTAATACCGAATTGCTACTTAGTGTCATGCATCGATGTGGTTCCTCCCGGAGACTTTTCATATACTTTCCATCAAAACTATATCGAACAAAATTTGGTTCAGTCATGTATAAAAAGTTGCATAAAATGTGGAAATTCCTGGTTAGGCAAATGTTTACCTGGTGGTGGACCTTTACTGTCCATCTTACTTACTAACTTAGCTGGCAATTCTTTGCAATCCCACTGGATTATATACCGCACGTAGAAAAATATATTAAGCGCCTCGATCTTCTGCGCTTCTTTAACAGTTAGTCACACCAATTTCTGTAAGGTTCTCAGTAATCGGGACTTTCCAACGGAGTTTTGGTCGCCCTCTTCTGCGCCTTCCATCGATCGAGTTCATTGTTCACTGCGTACAACATGACCTAGCCAACGCAACCGCTGCAACTTAATGCGTTTGACCACGTCAATCTCATGATTCATACGACGCCGATACTCTCCATGAACAATGATGGGCCCATATATTTTACGGAGTATTTTTCTCTCAAATAATGCCAGAACCGATTCATCCGCTTGTGTCATACCCCAGGATTCTGAACCATACATTAAGCCAGGTAGAACCAGTTTCTAGTATAGCTGGATTTTTGTTCGTCGAGAGAGGGCTCTGTCATTGAATCGCTTGCTTAGTCCGTAGTAGCATTTAATAGCAAGCATGATTCTTCTCCGGATTTCGAGGCTGATGTTATTTTTTTAGTTGATGGCGGAGCCTAGGTAGATAAAATTAGATACCACCTCGAAATTATAGTTGTCAACGTTCACGCAGTTTCATAAACGAGTAGATACTTTGTTCGTTGAAAATAATAACTTCGTTTTGTCCTCGTTCACCGTTAGGCCCATTTTCGCTGATTCTTTCTGTGTGCCTGAGAAGGCTGCAGTCACATCCCGCAATTTGCGACCGATGAGGTCTACGTCATCAGCGTACGCGAGTAGCATGTGGCTTTTGTTGAATATCGTGCCACTCGTGTTTACTGCAGCTTTCCTCATTATCATCTCCATCACTATGCTGAAGTGGCGATAGGCCGTCGCCTTGTTTTAGGCCTCGTCTGGTACAGAATGGCCACCGGACTTGAAGAGCTCTGCCGGAAGTCCGTCGGCACCGGTTTTTCAGCCTTGTGCCGTTCCCTACCAGCCCGAGTTACAATTGGCTGCAGCGTTGCCCTATAAGCGGCATCCTGTTTTATACTTCAATAGTGATTTGAATGGACAATTTTTTTGTTTCTTTTTAAAAACCAACGTATTATTTTTTTATTGTTTATGAAATTTTACATTTAAAAAAAAAGATAACATTTTAATTTTGTTCATTTATTATGAAATTTTACAAAGCAGTTTTTGGTTTTTGTTAGACATAAAGCTATGTTACACTTGCTACAAAACTGTTGACTTTGGCCCTTACAACCCGGCAGCTTACCCTATTTTTTTGGAATTCCGGTAAGTGGTCCACATGATCGTGCCTGATATCTACGGACGGTATAGCTGATGCTGGACCTCGTTTTTACTTTTGGGCATGTAATCTTTCGACGGAGGCGTTTCTGTTTTGTGCTGATTTTTAGAAGTGTCAATGCCAGATCTTTACGAAATTTTAATAGTGTAAGAGTCGTATTCCCTGCTCGCTTATACAAACACCAAGCATTTGTTACTGCTAGGTCCAGTATATGGTAAACTAAACGCATATACCATTTACTGGTTTTCATTTTGATTCGGTTCCGCCCCATCATGCTGTCTAAGGGATCAACACCGCCCATATGACGGTTGTACTCTTTGACAATTGCTGGGCACTTAATCATGATCGACTTGCGTTCCCGACGGTCGAATCTGCTAATATCTTTTTCTGGATCCACACCAACGAATGTGGACAGAAGAGTTACGTTCTTATTATCTTTCCACAAGACGTTTGTGATCTCTAAACCTTCAAAGTCAGCAACGAATGAAAATGATGATCCCCTAGGACATTTTTTTATTGCTTGATCAGTTGGTAATTTACAATTTAGTATTCTATTTCGTCTGACTGTTCCAACTCTATGTATGCCCTTTTTTCCTAAATAAACACGCAACGGGATGGCAGTGTAATAATTGTCGAAGTAAACTTTATAGTTACATTCATTTGGGACATTTCGTAATAATCGAACAACAACGTTGGCAGAAGCTCCTAGATCAGGCTCACTTGGCAAACGTTTATGCGGCAAATTGTCTTGGCCCGTATATATTTCAAAATTATATGCAAAACCTGATACTCCGGAAAGTACAAATAATTTGTAGCCCCACTTGTGTGGCTTTACTTGCGCACATTTGTTCATCAACAGATAAGCTTTCTTCTAACGAAATGGATGAACATTTTTCATTTAGACTGTCTACCAGTGGCCGAATCTTGTATAATTTGTCGTAACAAGGTTTTTTTTGATATCTTCAGCTAAAGTAACAACAATGTCCCGTCAACGATTATAAGCTCCTTGCTGTTTCTTCTCAGCTTTTTTGACAGACTTTTAAATAGATAAAGACATTTTTTTTAAAAAACTAAAAACAAGAAAAATTATCTTAAAAATTCCCTAATGTTGTGTGCAATTTTTTTGGAGCATATTTCGTTTTTTAGACAAATGTATCGATTTTAGATAATATATTAAAAAAAAGATTTTCAAATATTATTCACTTTAAATCAACATTTCGACTGTCATCTTAAACCACAAAACTGTTCATTGCTATACCGAGTTTCCACTTTATTATCCACTTCTCCACACTGAACTATTTATTCAATACCATCTACCATACATGTATTTATTCATATGCTCCTATAAATCTTTTTGTAATTACAGGTTATTTTCGCATTTCTGCTATTGTGCTACTCTGCCAGTGTCAAAGCTGAGTGCAATGTATGTCAGGAAAATCAAGCGGCCTGCATCAACTCAACATCCTTCTATTTGTGCTTCGGAGGTAACATTTAATTGGTCATTCCACTTCAAGCGGAAGTGTAAACAATTCCATTTTCAATTTGCAGACAACGTGCCCAACATGGAGACACTGTACCACTGCAAGGATGGCTTCGATTGTACCAATTTGAATGCGATTTGCGTCCAGAGCTCCTCGCTGCGTCCACCCAGCTGTGGCGACACATCGTTGTGCGGCATGTGCAGTGCCCATCGCAATCACTTGTTTGCTTGTTTGAGTCGCACCACATTCCAAATGTGCTACGGCGCCAGTCGACCCACTGGACAAATTGGTTACTGTCCACCCGGCTATGTTTGCTACGCCAACAATGATGCAGTATGTGTGCCAGAGGAAACGGTTGATAGTGTCACATGTGATGTTGTGGACGACGATGGCGACGGAAGCCAAACTACACCTGGGACTGGCGAAGGTGGATCGTCAACAACGCCAGATCCAAACAAGCCCATGACAGCCCAAGAAGTATGTGAAGCAAAGCGTCAGGGTGGACTGTTCCCAACATCACCCACGGATCCTTACTGCAAACGGTAGGTAGAAGCATGAGAAGTTGTTTTTCGCCGTTGAGGGATATGAGGGGTCATTTGATTTCAGATTCATTGGTTGATTAAATTTTATTGTGAACAAGTTATACGCAAACTGTTAACAGAGATGACATAAATGAAACAAAAAGATAATATTGATTATAAAACGACTTTAACAATGGGAAAACTGTTACATAATAGGAAGATACCTAGTTGACATATCTGTGGTCGAAAGTCATCCTAAGTCAGCCTAAATGTGTTTTAAATTTTTTCACAGGAACAGTTTAAAGTTGAAAACTCTTAATGAAATTCACTAAATGAGGTTTTTTTGTTCAACATCTGTAAGAAAGTCTTAGAAAACGCATTCATTTACTGACTTCTCAAAAAAAGGTTTTTTTTGGCGACTTTTGATATAAACTCAATTTTATCTTATCTCGAGGATGGATGTTATGGTTTGTGACCACATATACATATATCAACTTCTATGCCGTTGGGGATGTAAAGTGAATCTTGCATCTTAAGCCGACTCACAACCTTCTTCGTGGTGGCACTTGGGCAACGGTATTTATTATATTTTTTATCATGAATAGCGGCTGATAGTGAGCGACGAACCCTGATGGTTGGGTTAGCCACTTGCCTTCAGGTCCTTTACTGGAGGACCAAAGAAAAAGTAACAAACGGAACCCCCCAAATATTGACGACCCCCGCAAACGAAATAAGGACCATGATTTAAGGATATGCACCTGGAACGTCCGGAGTCTCTATGTAGAAGGAGCCACTATCCTGGCGGATGTCCTAAAAAAATATATGGCTGACATCACCGCCATCCAGGAGATGAGATGGACAGGACAAAGATGCTCGCGAGTAAAAATTGCGACATCTATTACAGCTGCCATGCCGAAAAGCACGAAATTGGATGTGGATTTGTAGTTAGCGAGAGAGTCCGACATCTTGTCTCGCGATTTAATCCTGTTAGTGATCGAATAGGCCACGACATTAAAATTGTTCTGGGAGACTTAAATGCAAAAATAGGAAGGGAAGATATTCTTGGTCCATCGATCGGTAAATTCAGCCTTCATACCGGCACGTCAGACAACGGGTTTTAGGCTGGTTAGCTCCGCAACGGGAAGGAACATAAAAGTGAGTGGAACTAGATTTCAGCACAAAGATATCGCAAGGCAACTTGGCTATCTCCCGATCAAAACACCAAAAATCAAATTGATCATGTAACCAAACACAAAAAAAGCTGGACATCGCGAAGCTGCAAACCCCAGAGATAGCTACTGCCAACTTCTACGACACAACGCCTCTACTTCTGACGTTCCCGATATACAGTGGCAGCATATTGCGCATTCCATGGCAACCGCCGCAACAACTGTGCTGGATATGAAAAGCGGCGCTCAGACGAATCCTGGTACGATGAAGAATGTCACATGGCGTCTGAGGAACAGGATGCCGCTTACAGGTCAACGCTGCAGCCAATTGTAGCCCGGGCTGTTTGGGAATGGTACAAGGAGACAGTAAAACAGGCGAGACAGCTATTTAAGCGGAAAATAACGTGAAATCAAGGCACGGGAGAAAGAGAATATAGAGCGATACACGGATAGAGGTGAGGCCCGAAAATTTAACCAGAAAGTAAAAGCAAAAATCTACGGTAATGGGCTCCCTCCTGTAAGGACAAGGATGGAAATCTGGTTACAGATACGCAGAGTGTGCTGCATATATGGAGAGAACACTTCCAGCAACCGCTGGTCCCAGAAGGCAGTGTACGTGTAGGTATCACGCCAATTGTCGACGACGGCTTAGATTGCCCACCACCACGTCAAGCCGAGGTAAGAAGAGCAATATCGCGGCTGAAAAACAATAAAGCAGCCGGTTCCGACTGACTTGCGGCAGAGCTCTTCAAGTCCGGTGGCGATGAGCTGATAACGAGCTCCTAAGCACGGTTTGGCTTAAAGATTGCATGCCCGACGATGGAATTTAAGCGTATTATGTGCTGAAAAAAGGTGATCTAAGTGTGTGCTCCAACTAACCGCGGGATCAGCCTTTTACCCATCGCATATAAGGTCCTGTCGAGTGTGCTATGTGAAAGACTAAAGCCAGTGTTATTTAACCTGATCGGGCCTTATCAGTGTGGCTTTAGACCTTAACTTAACACTTCGGCAAATCCTGGAAAAGACCCTAGAGAAACAGATCGATACGCTCCATCTTTTCGTCGACTATAAAGCTGCCTTCGACAGACCGATACGGCAGAAATTACTCGAAGCCATGGCTGAGTTTGGAATTCATGCGAAGCTAATAAGCCTTTGCGGAATGACGCTGACTGACACGAAGTCTTCAGTGAAGATTGGCAAGGACCTTACGGAGCCATTCTATACCAGACGAGGCCTAAAACAAGGCGACGGCCAATCGTGTGACCTCTTCAACATGGTGATAGAGATGATAATGAGGAAAGCTGCAGTAATTACGAGTGGCACTATATTCAACAAAAGCCACATGCTACTCGCGTACGCTGATGACGTCGAAATCATCGGTCGAAAACTGCGGGATGTGACTGCAGCCTTCTCAGGTATACAGGAATCAGCGAAAATGGGCCTAACGGTGAACGAGGACAAAACGAAGTTATTAGTTTCAACGAACAAATAATCTTCTCGTTTGGGAAACTGCGTGAACGTTGGCAACTATAATTTCGTGGTGGTAGATAATTTTATCTACCTAGGCTCCGCCATCAACAAAACAAATAATGTCAGCCTCGAAATCCGGAGAAGAATCCTGCTTGCAAATAAATGCTACTACAGACTAAGCAAGCGATTCAATGACAGAGCCCTCTCTCGACGAACAAAAATTTAGCTATACCAGAGACTGGTTCTACCTGTCTTAATGTATGGTTCAGAATCCTGGGTTATGACACAAGCGGGTGAATCGGTTCTGGCTGTGTTCGAGAGAAAAATACTCCGGCGTCGTATGAATCATGAGCTGTACGAGCTGTACACTGCATTGACGTGGTCAGACGTATTAAGGTGCAGCGGTTGCGTTGGCTAGGTCATGTTGTACGCATGGACGAAAATGCTCCAGCTCGAAAAGTCTTCTACAATGAATTCGATGGACGGCGCCGAAGAGGGCGACCAAAACTCCGTTGGAAAGACCAGGTTACTGAGAACCTTACTGAGCTTGGTGTGACTAACTGGAGAAGAAGCGCAGAAGATCGAGGCGCTTATAATATTTTTCTACGTGCGGTATATAATCCAGTGGGATATCAAAAAAGTGCCAGCTAAGTAAGTAAGTTACTAAGTGTAGTAGACAGTGTATTGTCTTGCAGCCTCCAGTCGGTAATAAATTGTATGCTTAGTATCCTCGATATTCTCTTCCGTCGAGCCGGAAGAAAAAATACCCGCATCGTTCTCTTTGATGCGGGTAGGGACTACTTAGGGTAAAACCGCGAGACTAGATATCTAAGTTTCATGTCAACTATGAATGTACATCAAATGGGCTTCATTAACCTAAGAATACTAAACAGTGTGTTGTCTTGCAGCCTTTTTAGCCTAATCTAACCTAACCTAAAGGGCAGTAGTGTTGAATTTTCTCCAGGCAGTAATATAATGAATCTTTAGAATGTATTTCCGTCGGGCCGTAATAACAAACACCCGCTGCGTTTGATTTGATGCGGGTACAGATAATTCTGTTAATTACTCATATTCCGATGATATATTTAGATATCATTGGCCGAGGACTGCGGGATGTTACTGCGGCCTTTTCGAACATTGAGAAGCAGTCGGCAGAAGTAGGTCTGGTGGTTAATGAGGACAAAACCAAGTTATTTGTTTGAACGAACAAAGAGTTTACACGTTTGAGACGATGCGTGAAAGTTGACATCTATAACTTTGAAGTGGTAGATGATTTTGTCTACATCGGATCTCCCATAAACAAAAATAATAATGTCAGCCTGAAAATCATGAGACGAGTTTTGATCGCAAACCGCTGGCGGATCAATCTATCTTGGGAGTTTTCAAGAGAAAAATACTTCGCAAAATATTTAGACCCATCATCTTGTAAAACAAATACTATTAGCAATAATAGAAAAGTTCTTGAACCGAACAATAGCAACAAATTCATATTCTCGTACAAATTCAAAAGTTTTCTAAGCATCAGTTGTCGCATTACATAATGGTTACATGAAGTCTTTCAAAAATGCCACAAATAATAATTTGTTTTGTCTTTATTTTTTTTACAGATATATTTACTGCTACTACAAGAATGGCATCATACAAGGAATGGAATATAATTGCTCATCTGGTACTTATTTTCTTGTACAACGTGAACAATGTGTCTTCAATAAGCCCTCCTATTGTCTTTAAGTTTAAAATGTATATTTATTAAATAAAAACTTTTTTTAATTAACATATTTATATAAATTTTAAGTTTTGTTACGACAGTTATGCAATGAGACACAATAAGAACCATTAAGAAATCAAAGCTGGGTTATGAATTGACTGAGTCATAAGCATACAAGTGAGGAATGTAACGAAAAGTTGTAACTTGGGATACAGTTGCATGTTGACCTTAGATTTGTTCTATTACGTATCAGGGTGTTGTTATCTACTGATCGCAAAAGAATTATATTCTACGTACGGCATAAGATAAATAAGTTTCTGTTGTTAGTAAGTTTGTCTGCTTCATATTTTATACTGCATATATATTAACGAATTTTTACATAGATTCCAACAAAAATTTTTTTTCTTAACTTATATAACATATTTTCGTAACTTGTATGTTCCCAGAACCATTACTGATGAGGTCATACCATTGATTAAGAAGTTTCAAATTTCGGGGCTGCCTTCGTGGAATCATCTTTGTATGAACATGTTGGTGGACCCTATTTTAGCGACCGAAATAGTGTCAATGGACTTCTTTTAAAATAGTTGTCTATACTCACCATCACACATATACTGGGATAATTGATGTTACAAACCAAGTCACCGGGGCATTGGGCCTTTAAGTCAGACACTTTGTTGGTGCCGAGACATAAGGCAAACGTTTTTACACCAGTGCAAGCAAATATACCATTACTATTGCATTTGTTGCAATCACGACAAGCTATCATATCGATATTGTCCGTGCATCGACCAAGTATGCTGCAGTATTGACCCGAATTACATTGATAGACATTGCCATAGGGCGAGTTATTGAGGCACGCCTGTAACTCCGTATCAGATATACAGGCAAGACCAGTGTTCGCATTGCAAACGTTGCATTCGCCTCTAATTGATGTAATTAGGCTGTAAAATATGGAAAATATCTAGGAGACATAGTTTTGGTTGTTTACCTTATCACTTTAGTTAGTTTGAAGAAACTTACTAAAATAGTATTTCTCTTCATTATTGTTGCTGATAATCCGATGCTCTAAATCAAGGTAGTTTCACTGTGAGTGCAAAATTTGTCTGAGATGTGTATGACTGTAGCAACTGTAATAAGGTAATCTAATTAGTTGTTTTATAACTGTTTTTATCAACTTTGTTTTGATCATAGAGATGTAACTAAGTACATTGTAGTTGTTTACTAAATAAGATAGACGTCACAAAGAGCAGTAAATAAAATTAATACAAACGTAGTTTACCTCTGATAGCTACTTAATAGCCACAATGACTCAGTGATGGAAAGAAATCAAAACCTTTTTAGATTTCTAGTAAAATTTTGCAAAAATAACTACGTAAGATGATTTGTTTAAATAATACTAAAAAGTTTACGGTCATGTTGTTCCAGCAGCTGCGATCAAAATTTTTGTATGTGGAACTTCTGGACTCACTATAGAGAAGGAGCCACCATCCGACTGGCAGATGTCCTCAAAAAATATGTATAAGACTGACATCACCACCACCCAGGAGATGAGATGGACAGGAGAAGGATGCTCGCGACCTAAAAATTCCGACATCTATTACAGTTGCCATGCGGAAAAGCACGAATATGGATGTGGATTTGTAGTTGACGAGTGACTCACACATCATGTCTCGCGGTTCAATCCTGTTAGTGATCGAATAGCCACAATCCGCATCAAGGCGAAATATTTCTACATCACGCTGATTTGTGCTCACGCCCCGACGGAAGATAAAGACGATCAGATTAGAGTTGCATTTTCCGAGCGCACAGAGGAAACATACGACCGCTGCACTGGCCACGACATCGTCGTGGGAGATTTTAATGCAAAAATAGACAGCAAGATAATCTTGGTCAAGCGACTGATAAATTCAGCCTGCATACCGACACATCAGTCAACGGGTTTAGGCTAGTTAGATTCGCAGCTGAAAGGAACATGGTAGTTTGCGGAATCAAATTTCAGCACAAAGCTATCCACAAGGCAACCGGGCCGATCCCCCGATCAAAACACCAAAAATCAAATTGATCATGTGTTATTTGATGGAAGGCATACATCTAGTGTAATGGACGTGCCCGTGATTCGTGGTACTAATATGGGCTCGGATCATTACCTGGTTGCAGCCAAGATGCGCAAAAGATTGAGCAAAGCGAAAAACGCACGAAACCAAACACAAAGAAAGCTGGACATCGCGAAGCTGCAAACGCCAGAGATAGCAACTGCCAACTCCAACTAGCTCTCCCAACTAATTCGACACAACGCCCCTACTTCTGACGTTCCCGATACACAGTGACAGCATATTGCGCATTCCATGATAACCGCTGCAACAACCGTGCTTGGATATGAAAAGAGGAGCCCAGACGAATAGTGATGCGATGAAGAATGTCGCATAGCGTCTGAGGAACAGGATGCCGCATATAGGGCAACGCTAAAGCAAATTGTAACCCGGTCTGTTAAGGATCGGCACAAGGAGACTGTAAAACAGGCGAGGCAGCTTTTCAGTCGAAAAACGTCAGATGAAGGAACAGGAGAACGAGGATATAGAGCGATACAGGAATAGTTGTGAAGCCCGAAAATTTTAATACCAAGTAAAAGCAAAATACTACGGCAATAGGCTTCCCTCCTGTAAGGACAAGGATGGAAATCTGGTTACAAATACGCAGAGTGTGCTGCTAATATCGTCTACAAATTAAAAAAAATAAAAAATATTTTGAAAGAAAAAAAATTTTAAGAAAAAATTTCAAAATTCAAACCAAATATTTTTATTTCATTTGATTTCTTTATTATTATTAATTTCGCTACGCTAATTCAGGTAAATGGACCACTGTGTGACGCCTGGAAACGTGCTTCTGACACCCGTCAGAGCAAGGCGAACTGTGAGGGGCGAAACCTAAAACCCAGGCACGTCTGCTAAGAGTGAGCGGTACCCTGGTCAGCGTCTGACCCAGAAGGGGCGGCTGCAATAAAATCCTGGCAGGAGGAAAAACCTGGCTTGGCTTGCAACCCGCCACCGACGTTTGAACAATTGCAATGAAAAGAAGTAAGAAAAGAATAAAATAGACCCCTCAAAATGTTGATGACCACCGCAAACGAATTAAGGACCATGATTTGAGGATATGCGCCTGGAATGTTAGAACACTGTGTAGACCAGGTGCCTCCATCCAACTGGCGGAATCCCTCGAAAAATGCAAGGCTGACATAACCGCTTTACAGGAAATCCGGTGGACGGGGCACAGGTGCTCGCGCATGAAGACGTGCGACATCTACTGTAGCGGACAACCACGAGTTTGGATGTGGATTTGTGGTTGGCAAGAGATTGCGAAACCTAGTCTCAAGGTTCAACCCGGTGTGTGAACGTATAGCCACCATAAGAGTAAAAACAAAGTTTTTCCACATAACACTTATATTTGCCCATGCTCCGACAGAAGAGAAAAGCGATGAGGACAAAGACGAGTTCTACGAGAGCCTAGAAAATGTATATGACCGTAGCCCAGCCATGACATTAAAATTGTACTAGGCGATTTTAATCCTGTACACTATTTAATATAGTTATGGAGAAGGTGATGAAAAGGCTGGTGTCAACATGTCTGGCACAACATTCCACAAGAGCCACATGCCACTAGCCTACGCCGATGATATAACATAGACATCATTTTCCGAAATCTGCGCGATGTTACTGCAATTTTCTCATCACTAGAAAAAGAGTCGGCAAAAATGGGTTTAGCGGTTAACGAGGACAAAACAAAAATAATGATTTCGACGAACAAAGAGTCCTCTTGATGGTGGCGCAGCATCGACGTTGAAAATTATTGTTTTGAGGTAGAAGTTGAATTTGCCTACATCGGATCTTCCGTCAATAATACTTACGACAACGGACATACAAAACCTGGGAGTATTCGAGAGAAAAGTACTCCGAAAATTATATGGACCTATCTGTGTCGACGGCGAGTTTCGCCATCGGATGAACCATGAGCTGTATGAGTTTTACTACGACATCGACGTAGCTAAAAGGGTCAGAATCCAACGGCTACAGTGGCTGGGGCATGTTGCCAGAATGGATGTAAATGCTCCAGCGAGAAAGGTGTGTGAAGGCGATCCTGAAGGACGACGCAGAGCAGGGAGACCCAAACTCCGTTGGAAGGACCAAGTGGTATGCGACGTGCTACCATCTGGTAGGTCTAACTGGAGAACACACGCAGAAGACCGAAGCGTGTGGAATTCTTTAGTACTTCAGGCCTCAAATTTATGAGCTACGTTTTTAATTTATAATGGGCCACTTAAGTAAGTAACTAAGTATGGAAATATTTCAGAAATTTTGTTGTTTTCTTTAAATTATGTACGTATATGCCTTCCTATACCTTCTGCAACTTGAATTTTCAGTGTACATTATTGACAAAGTGCCACAGAAAAGACTACATCCAATCCGTAGTGAGGAAAATATTACGGCTGTAGCGAAGACTGAGGCTGAAGGCGGTGACCTCTCGATTAAACGTCGTGCTCAGCATCTTAACCTCTCGTATGCAACAACTTGGCAAATTCTGCACATTGATCTAGGTTAAGAACTTTCGTGTTTCAAATCGATAAAAAATAATCTTGGAAGATAACATTACTCCCGAAATTCTCTAAATCCTGGTGACAATAATGGAAAAAGTGATAAAGAGTTGGACCAGCTGAATAGATAACCTACGTCTAAGCCGCGGCCAACATCTGAATGCAGTTATCTTAAAAATACCATGTCTTTCGGAACGTTATCAGAGCCCTCACTAGGCTATAAGCTGATGTTTTATTTTTCAACCTCACTTCTTCTACAAATAACAAATATTCATATTTGCTTATTTTCCCCTCAAAAGAGAAAAATTCCCATCGGCCTATAGAACCTAATTTTAAAGAGCGAGTTGGTACCTCTATCTATTATACTGCTCTTTGATCGTAATACTAATTCAGACATCCAATTATATTATAACTGATTTATTCCAAATTGACCCAGCAAAAACAAAAAAAGGTTATACCTCTTATAGTACATCATTGATTCTATAATGGATATATTTGGAAATACCACCATAAACTAATACATCAATTTCCGCATGTAGGATAAAATTCCAAGCGCCTCTGTCTTATGCGCACCGTACGTAATTAATCACAGCAAGTTTGGATTAAAATCCTTCTCCTGATCTATACAACGAAGATTGGGTTGCGCCCTCCTGCGCTAAACATTGAATTTATTGCAGAAGATTTTTCGAACTTGGGCATTTACATCCATTCACGCAACAAGTACCATCTAGCTTTTTCGTTCTATTTGGAGGCGCTTGACTGCATCAATATCGTTATACAGCTCATACGACGACCATACTCTCCTTTAACCTTTAACTGACGAGGTGAAATTTTGGGACATAGTTTATGACGTGTGGTAAATTTTACCCCTCTTAATTTTACTAAAAAAAATTTAGTAAAAAATATTTTTTGATAATTGTTTGTTTTTTAAAAATAAGCTACTATATTTTTAATTACGAAAAATAAAGAAAACAAAAATTTTTTTTATTCGTTTGAACAAATCAAGTACTTTATTTCACAAACCTTTTTTTTTAATATAAAAAAACAACATATAAATAACTTATAAAAAAAATATGAATTTAAAAAAAAAAACAAAAACCTAAAGGGCATTTTTCACAGCCAAATGTATACATTTAAAGATATAAAAGACATTAAAAAAAAATTGTCAGGTGTAAAAACTGCAGGTTCACCTTTTAGGTGGTTTTTTACTCATCAAAATCTGTGTTCGCACAGCATATACGTTTGCTGCATCCCATACACGTTGGCTTACTACATTGCAGACAAAAGTGTGTAGTTTTTCGCTTTAGCCTAGTTGGGCATATGTGGCATAACTTACGAGCAACGTGGAGCGGTTCTACTGGAGGCGGAGCTACCGAGTCCCGAGGGAGCCTTTGTTTGTGTTGACGTCTTTGCAGATGTGGTAAAATCATTTGTCTTGAAAGCTTTTTCAAAAAGTCTCCTCTTGAGCTGTTATCATAATCCTTTGAAGATTGAAAAATAATGAAAGAGTTGACACCACAAATATCCACAATTCTAAAAAATATGGCTAATGGCCAGCGACGTGTACGTCGACCGGATGAATAAACAGACGAGTGGTAAAAATAATTCCACGAAAATATTACGTTAATTTCGATGTGGGGTAAATTTGATTCTACTAAATACTTACGATAACGCTGACGTGGTGGTAAAATATTTTCAAAGAAAAACTTACGTAAATGACGAGGAGTGGTAATTTTTACACTAGCATGTGCGTAACTCCGCTCGTGCTATTTCTAGCTCAGCCAAAACACAACTGAATAACAACGATCACAATATATGAAGATACCAAGAGAATTAAATTGATTGAACGCAATGGAAGAGAGAATTTAAAAAAAATTTAAAGACCACCTCGTTAGTTAAAGGTTAACGATGATGGGTTAAATATTTCGTTCGTAGTATTTATCTCTCTAAGACTCCCAGAACAGTTTCATCCTATAGTGCTTTTACCCAGGTTTCTGCACTATACTTCCCTCTTAAAAAAGAAAGTCGAATTTCCATTATATCTTTCGAGTTCTAAATTAAAAATTTTTGAAAAATTTCGAAAATTATTGATGTATTTTTGAATGATTGTTGAAATTTTTCAAGAATATTTAATTTTAGACGCGAATGATATAGACCTCTTCTTAGTGGATGTTGTTGGTAGGAGTAAATTTTTCACTTGCTCTGTTGTCGGGAACGAGCTGAGTAAGTTGCTTTCATATTTACAGCATCTTCGTCATCATCATTGTCTTTCTCCATCGTTAGGACCCCCGTTTCTTTACCTTTCCTTGGAGCTTCTTCCCAATCGAATCGAATCGTCGAGTTAAATATGCTCGTCAAAAACTGACAAATCTCAGTACTTCATGGCGCTACTTCAGGTGTAGTAAAGAGTCATAATAATAATTTGTCTAATTGACTCAGCTAAAATCGCATTCATCGATAAACAAGTAGGTGCCGTTAGTTGTGTATTAAAAAAACTGAAAGCTTGTTAATTCATAACAATGCGAAATTTCATCCGATACCTCATGCATGGGAACTAAAGGGAAATTAAGTAAGCAAGTATGGTCACTGCTGCAACGACCGAACTGGGAAATGGATACTGCATACAGGGTAAAACTGTAGCCAATGGCAACGCGTGCGTTGACGGAACGATATTATGAGAAGTGCAGAGAGATGAAACGACTCTTCAGGCGAAATAAGTGTCTATGGAAGAAAAAAGAGGTCCAGGATATCGAAAATTACAGCAATAGATGCGAAGTCTGAAAGTTCTACCAAGATGCAAAGGTGTCGGCAACGTGCATTCATCAGCTCATAAACACGATATGGGTAAAGGAGTACATTCCCGAAGAGTAAGTAAGCCGATCCAAGTGTGTGTATGTTACCTACTATCGCGGCATCAGCCTTTTACCTATCGCATACAATTTCCTACCTAGTGTTTAATGTGAAAGACTAAGACTTTTTGAATAATTTCAACTGTTACGCACTGTGCTTGTAGTCAGTAAGAAGTTAAGCTGATATTCTAGCATTAAAACATACGTTACATTTTTAAACTTTTACAGTGACTATTTTATTTAAAAACTTTTATTTAAATTTGGTAGATATTACTTATTTCGAATTAGGTTTTAGGTGGTAATACTGATACTACACAGTACAACACATGATTTTGGGACTCAATTCTGAGAACTGCACGTCAAAAAAGCCCCAAAAAGGCAAAGTTCTGCAACATTCGTTTTGCCAAGTTACATGTCATAATAATTTAATATCGATTTGAAGTTAGCAAGTACCGTATAGGGGAATTTGTCCATTTTAGGCTCTTATGTTTGACATAACTCGAGAACCACTAGTCCGATTTAGCTGAAACAAATTTAATTTTGAAAATTAAAAATTACAATTCCTTTAATCTGTTCATATAACGTTTCCCTACATAAGCAACACTTTTCCATTCATAAAATGATTTTGATCTGGGTTTATTTTGTAGCAGTTACAATAAAATCCGTGGCGTATGATTTACGTGGAATATTACTTACTATAATCATACGGCACCATATAGTATTTATGTTATGTCAAACAAAAGAGCTTAAAACGTGACAAATTCCCCTATAGGATACTTAGTAACTTCAAATCGATATTAAATTATCATGGCATGTAACTTGACAAAACGAATGATACAGAACTTTTTCTTTTTGGGGCTACTTTCACGTGCAGTTCTCATTACTGTGCTAGTAATAACATGTAGGCTGCCTCATCGAATCCAATGGATATCCAGTCACCTCTCTCTGGCATAGTAAATATTAAATAATTCCAATGTTATGTCTCCTTAGGAAATTTCATATAGTATTAAATCCTTATGCAGCGCATCCTGTTGGTCGAGTAGCCACACAATATTTGGAAAACGCATCGAAGTAGGTACTACCCGCACAAGTATATATCTGGCCAGACCAGGTGCTGGTAGTGGTGAGAAAACAATAGATGTACCTAAAATAAAAATAGTATCAGTAAAGTTCGGACTTGTTAGTAAATTGTGAGTCTCGTCCGAAAGTCAAGATACAGGAATTCTAGTAAGCTAAGTTAAATTGGAAAGAATTTCGCCTTTATTCTGCCAGTAAGACTTGGGTAGCGTGACAATATGCTTCTCATAGGAGTAAAAGGAATATAAGATGACCTATACTAAAGTTTTTATGGATAGATGCTATGGGCATTACTGGAGCTTTGCTTTCCACTTCAGGATTAATAAGTCAAGGTTTACTGCGTCCTTAGGTGATATCTGACTACGGGAATCAGGTAATTGGCCTAAGGCTGCGGATACTTCTTCCTATTTGGCGACAGGAACATAAATTCATCCATCAGTAGCCGCATGTAGAAAAGTCAAACCAAGTATAGATAACACCGCTTTCACTTGGTCGCCACCCATCGATGTTATTGTACATTCGATCAACGTGTCAAGCCAGCACTTTCGGTCTATTTAAACGTCCTTGACTAAGTCGATATCGTTATACAGCTTATAAACCTTATGGTTTATTCAAGATGGGTCCAAATTATATGCGATGTACTTTTCATACGAAGACTCCTTGCTATCTAGAGACAGCTGAAAAGTTTCATTAAAGTTGACTTTAGGTAGGCAGGTAACTTTCCCAACTTAATAATCTTAAGCAACATATTCATATTTTTTTTTGTGTCGCATTAAAAAAATTCTTTTACAACTACTTAGTCGATCTCGTCGATAGCAAAGTCGTCAACTAATTTTGTTTCATTATTTAACAATACGTACTTTCTGCAAGTATTATCGATGGTCGACGGTAGCGCAAAACGGCCATTCTGTCGTATTTGTTGACACAAAAACTGGGCATAGGTCGGTAAGGTACTGGTTGGTGATATGATGGGTGTAGACGTTGTAGTTGTTGTCACTACGCCGGTCGTGCCGGCCGAGGGACATGTTGGAGCGGTCTACACAAACACATTTTAGTTTTAACTGCTGATTTTACCACTGCAACTATCTATACTTACCCCCGTCGTAGGATCTCCACATATTTCCGGCAATTCCCAGTTGCAAACCAAATTGGCACCACAGCTTCCCGCTACCGAGGGTACGGTCGTACCCAAGCACAAGGCATATGTGTTAACCCCAGTGCAGGCAAAGGTGCCAGCAGTGTTGCAGACGTTGCAATCACTGCATGTTGCTACTATGGTCCCTGTACTGGGCTGACATATGGCAGGCGTACTCGTTGAACAAATATAACCAGCGGGACATGTGTTCACAGCTCCGGCAGGAAGACCGTTTACACAGGCCTGGTATTGTGTTTGGGATACACAGGCCATTGCGATAGAGTCCAAGCAAACATTACAGTCCGCCCATATTTGTGATGCATTGAACACAAGCAGTGCGAATATCTAAAATGTTCCAGAGATATTATTGCGTTTGATATTTGTGGAAAATACTTGGGCTCACAGTGACAACTTTTCCTTTCGAATTCATTTTTACATCTGTTCTGAAACAATTTCATTCATTTAATGCTGGCATCAGTTTTTTGTAGGCTATGGAAAATTTATTTATTTTCTTGCACCTGTTATTAAAGTGAATTTTTTATTTTTATGTTTTGTTTTCACAGATAAGTTGAATTATTTTATGATCACAAGATAAATTAGCCAGTGAATGAAAACAAATGGTAAAATTACGCTATAAATATATTAGCTAAGGAAAGATAGGTGAGAATCTTGTAGATACCAGTAGATCAGTCAGTAAACCACGACAATATCTCTTACAGGTAAATCCGTATTCCCACGTTAACCAGAGGAGTACTATGAAGCTTTAGCAATTATTTTCTGCCTAAATTAATTTCACTGCTTAGCTTGTTGCAGCAATAAACAGTATTTGTGTTGTATTTATATTTGTTTTTATTTTATCGATTATCCTAGTGCTTTTGTTTTCTTCCGATTGCGAAAACAAGGCAATTAGTTAGAATAAGTTACAGATTTTATTGGTAGTAGTTCGTAACCACGTCAAAAATGTATATTAGATGTTAAAGCATGACAAACATTTACCTTATCTAAGATACCCCTGCAATTGCTCAATGATTTAGTATTGGTTCAATGTCAGTATACCATTTGTACAGCTCATGATCCGTACGACGTGCTCCCCTTATTGATGATTGGTCCATATATTTTTCGGAATACTTTTCTTTCGCCACAACCGATTTGTCTGTTTGCATTATTACCCCGGTTTCTGCGCCATAGGTCGTCACACCAAGCTTAGTTAACAGCTCTTCCACCTGGTCCATCCATCGGAGTTTTGGTCGCTCCTCCTGCGCCGCCCATCGAGTTTATTGCCGAAGACTTTTCGAGCCGGAGCGTTTTCGTCCATTCGTACAACGTGTCCAAGCCAGCGCATTCGGTCTATTTGAACGCGCTTGACCACGTCTATGTCGTTGCACAGCTCATACAGCTCATGATTCATTCGACAACGGTACTCGCGGTTCTCGATGATGGGTCCAAATATTATGCGGAGTATTTTTCTCTCGAAGACTCCCAGAATAGATTGATCCGCTTGTGTCGTTACCCAGGATTCTGCGCTGTAAAGCTAGACAGGTAGGATCAGAGTCTGGTAGAGCTGGATCTTTGTTTTTCGAGAGAGCGCTTTGTCGTTAAATCGCTTGCTTAGCGCATTGTAGCAGCGGTTTGCTATCCATACTCGTCTTTTTATTTCGAGGCTGACATTATTATTTTTGTTTATGGCAGAGCCAAGGTAGACAAAATCATCTACCACCTCCAAGTTATAGTTGTCAACGTTCACGCAGCGTCCCAGACGAGTGGACTCTTTGTTCGTTGAAACAAATAACTTGGTTTTGTCCTCGTTTATCACCAGACCTACTTCAGCCGACTGGTTTTCAATGCTCGAAAAAGCCGCAGTAACATCTCGCAATCCACGTCCAATAATATCTATATCATCAGCATACGCGAGCAACATGTGGCTTTTGTTAAATATGGTGCCATTCCTGTTTACTGCTGCTTTCCGCATGATCATCTCCATTATGATGTTAAAGAAATCGCAGGACAGACTATCGCCTTGTCTAAAGCCTCGCTTAGTAGAAAATGGCTCTGACAGATTTTGGCCAATTTTCACTGAAGACTTCGTGTCAGTCAGTGTCATCTTGCAGAGTCGAATTAGTTTCGCGGGAATACCAACCTCAGCCATAGCTTTCAACAATATCTGTCGTATCGGACCCAAGGACTTCATCGTCTCTAAGCGCCGAACACATATCGACCAGAAGAAAGCAGACTAGCACGACTACAGAAAATACACTGATCGCATTTTCAATGATTTTTTCAGCTGCCACCAAGGTACCAAGAAGAGAGCAAATTTCGCAAAACTGTCATTGCAGCTGCAGCCCGCTTTATCCCTGCACGACGGCTATCCGTGGTGCCGTCGCACTACCCAGCAGAGGCAGCGAGGCTTGCAAAAGAGCGGGATGACATCCGAAGTACCACCCCGACGACACACGTATTGTCCAGCTAAACCTCGGTATCAGCAGGCAGGTAAATAAGGACAAGCAAAGTAAAGGGTTGGAAGAAGAACTGCAACCAGGCCTTAGGAGTTGGTTAGTTGTGGTTTAAATTCGATATCTCTCTAACCTGACGAAGAAGGATGACAGCGTCGGGATTACGTTTGAAGATGCAACCATTTCCAACCATGAAAGGTGTTTTTTAATTTTTGTTATTGCTTTTTAATGAGCACCCAGAGAGAGACAAGACTATAAGAAGTGATATTCGCAAACTTCACAACCTTCCAATCCAAACCCTAACAAAACCCTACACCCCTTCTGAACTCTTAGAGGCCATCACCGCAGTCAAATCATCCAAGGCGAGTGGCCCCGACAGCAAATCTTTGCTGATGCTAAAACACCTTGGCGAGTGGGGAGTCGAGTACTTGATAATGGTTTCCATTTTGTCAATTAGTAGCCTGATAATACCCAATGCCTGGAAAAAGGGTTTAGTCATCCCTATACTTAAAACATGAAAGGAAGAGACAGAGGGCTACCCTACAAGTTAATTTCTTTCTAGTCACCAGTTGCGAAGACTCTTGAGGCACTAATCTTCCCCCAACTGTCCAATCATTTAACAGCAGCTCGCCATCAGTACCACCACTGCATTATCCGCCATAACTACTCAGATCTTACAGGGCTTGAAGCAGCCCTGTGAAAGGACACTTTAGTGCCACTGGACTTGTCGAATGCCATCGACACAGTCAGCCACACCACATTCTTCTGCAACATCCTGCAGTCCACCATGCCATATAACTTAAAGAGATGGTTTGTGAATCATCTGACTGGTCGTCAGTCGTTCATTGAGTTTGGAGACAAGTGCTCAAAGCCCCATGGAGTTAAACAAGAAGAATCATAGGGCGGTGTTATATCCCCCTACTTTTTAACTTGCACCTCTCTAAACTCCTCACACCTACACAGGGTGTATACATGATATATTATGCGGAAGACTGCACCATTGTGGAGATGGGCCAAAACGTTGAGCATGCTATCTTGTCAATGGTTATCTCGGAGAAACACACAATTTCTTCTTAGGCCGTAATCTGAAATCATCACTCATCACCAGCAAAGCCTTCACCACCTGGAACCTTAATTTAGGCGTCGTAGTGTCAAATACCGACTGAGAACTTAAAAAAAAAACTTAATTTTCCTTTGCACCCCATGAATGAGGTATGGGATAGCTTCTCGCGTTGTTGTGAATTAACACGCTTTCTATTCTTAGATTCACAACTAACGGCACCTACTTGTTTATCGACGAATGCGAACGTCACTGTTGGAGAAGCTCTTACTAGACACGACGATTGAATCGACGCTTAATACTGCGAAGTTGCTGTCAACAACATTAGAGGGGAGCCGACAATGAAAGAAAATTTTATTTATTTTTTTTCTTTTAAGATGACTGGAGCCAGGTTTGAACCTGCGATCTCCCGCATGGTAGTCGAGTGTTCTAACCACTATGCCACGGCCGGTCCGACTGAGAACCACACAAAATATTTTGGGGGCCACCGTGGGCAGCCTGTTTATCTTCCTGACTCATTCCACTCATTCCCAGTTCTTCCTGGGATGTTATCGGAGGAAATATCCCAACTTTAACATCACACAGTTAGATGGTCCCCTGAGGCATGCCAGGAAAGACCTACACAATTATGTGCAGCATCTCTTAAATCGTACCTCGTACGCAGCAGGTTTGAACGGCATTCATAGTGGCAGCATTAAATAACAAATGTTGCGCTGGCACATCTGAGATCGGGATTGAGCAACAGGTGCAATGCCTATTGGCCCCGCATAGACCGTGCAGTCCTTAACATACGCCCAACATGCGCTCAGGGTCTCCATTATACCCACCACATATTCAGCTGTCCAGCTCACCCTACTTCACTTAGCCTAATGGATTTATGGACTAAGCCAATAAAAGTAGCCCACATCTGGTGGGTCGTGGATTAAGCATTCCTATAGGGACACAAAAAAAAACACAACTGTTGTTAAGTAATTAAATATTATTGTTAGCATTCAATTTCGATTTATAACAACTTTTCCATTTTAACATGTTTGTAAATTGTCATATTGACAAATTTTCAACAACTTTTAAAAATTTTACTAAAATACACAAATTGTAACTATAACAAAACTGTTTATTGTATTTACAATTTTGGTTGTTGGCGCCTTTTTAATTAAATATTTAATGGTATTGACGAAATGGTATTTAATATGACGAATAGTTTGTCGTAATTTTTTTCTGTGTACACTAAGAAGGTCCAGTCAGGTGCTTTAAGGCTTACTTTAGGCTTTTACATAACACACACGACAGGACATTGTATGTGATAGGTAAGAGACTGACCCCACCATAGTTGATGCACATACTTGAACAAGCATCCTTGAACAAGCATTTCTTTAGACAAATCGTGTTTATGAGGCGAATGCTTACAGCCTATCCAGAATTAGGTCGAAGTAGCAATAAAATGGTTTTAATAATTAGGTTGCCGGGCTAACTTTTTTATTTCGGATGCGAAATGATGAAAAGGTGCATGCATCAGCTTGTTTGGCTAGAGGAACGTATGTCCGATGATTGAAACCTCAGCTTACTATGTTCTGTGCACAAGAAGAAGTGCACAGGACAAAAAAATCCTACCGTTCGTATTGTGTTACACGCAAGGGGGTTTCTTCGTAGAACTTTGGGGAGTATCGCCCCCACGGACCTAAGAGAACCACTTTCTGGCTCTGCGGTGGCGAAAAGAGGTAGTAAAGGTGGTATAGTCTTTACGAGCTTCGACCAAGGAGTCTAAAGATAGCACCACGGGCGGCTAGGGGCCCAAGGTAGCGTAGCAACTACCTGCCCACCAAATAGGTATGCAAAAGTGTTCTGTGCCTCGTGGTGGTTGTTGGTTAAAACTCAAATTTAAGCGAGTAGATTAAGAGTTTGATGTTCGAGAGAAATTGAGCTGGGTGTCTCTTGATACCATACGAGTATGGCATATCTCACTGTGCATCAAACAATATCTTGGTCGAAAACATAACTAAGAAAATGGATAGATTTCGAACCTTTAACAAGGGTGTATATAATACCGCAGTAAAGTATGTATTTGTCGAAGGTGACAGTTCTAATATGCGAAGGAAGGATATAATTGTTTATATCTTCTTTGAGCTACAAACAGATGTCAAATCATGTCTAATCTCAAAAATGTATATGTTGGTAATTGTTTGATGGTAAAATGCTTGTATTTCGGAACCCCTATAAAGGGTGGAAGAAATGCAAGTGAGAAAAATGGTATTGCTGGAAACTAGCCTGACGGAGTGTTAATTCATTCGCTGACAGTAGTGAAAAGAAATGTTGGTATCGATGAAAGCTAGCCTGACGGAGTGTTAACTCACTCGCCGATGGTACCGTCAGATGTAGGCCAGCCGGGTGGGGAACCTCGGTTCCTAGCTGATGGCGGCTTGGGCGTCACTTGTGGCGTGTTGGATGGAGAAAAGGCATGATTTGATTGAAATAACAAGTACATGTACTTTTAGAACATGTTACTTAAAGTAGCAAATTCTAAGAGTAAGGGGCCAAATCGGACGGAGTACAAGACTTGAGGTTTTACTTGTCAGTCAATATGATACTTTTACAAAAGAAATATAAACAGTTTGAACATGCCTTTGGATAGAAGAATTAGATCTGGGCCTTAACAGCGGCCTAGTAATATGTACCAGTGGGGTTGAGCCCATCGTAGAGTTAAGCCCTTACGGGCAGGTATTCACGTTAAGCACAAGGAAATATAAACAGTTTCCGTATTGCGTGTTAGACTAAATTTAAAGTTGGCGAGATAAATGGACCTTAGTGCGGCTTAGACCTGGGAAATCCACCATCAACAAGATATTCACAACACGCTAGAAAAGACCCAAAAGAGACAGAACCACGCACTTCCGCGTTCCACAGCCCCATACGTTTAAAAGCCATGACTGAGTTTCAAGCCATGATTGAGTTTGGTATCCTTGCAAAATTAATACAACTTTGCAGATTGACCTTACCTGATTCACTATTCTCAAGTTAAATAGAAACGAAATTCTCCGAGTCATTCAAAGTCTAACGAGGTTTCAGACGTGGAGACTGAAAATGTCATACGAAACTCGAAGGTAGATATCTGGCACACTATACACCAAACAACACATGATACTCGCTTATGCAGGCGATATGGGTCGAACTTTGCCAGCGGAAACTGCAACTTTTTAAAAAATCGAAAAAGAATCTGCGAAAGTGGGTCTGGCAGTAATTACTGAACTAAATTGATGGTATTAACGCACAAGACTTTTAGAAGATTTCAGCAGACAGTGAAAGTTAAAAACTACAACTTTAAAGTAGACAATGAGTTTATCTACGTTGGTACCGCTTTGGAATTAGTAATCAAACTAAATAATTCATTTGAATACGAACCCGGTAACGGTTCACTCAGGAGTGAAAGACCAAAACTTCGAAGGAAAGACCAAATGGAGGAGGGCTTTTTGAAACTTGGTGTCAGAAATTGATGAAGAAGCATAAAACAATTAAGCGACTGGAAATCTATTCTATGTTCGGTAGATGAATTTAACTTTAAGTATGTTATAGCCACCTGAGAGGATGAGACCTTGTTGTAGTCCCCTTCTTAAAAAACATAATTTCCCTTTACACCCCATGAATGAGATATGTGATAGCTTCTCGCGTTGTTGTGAATTAACACGCTTCCTATTTTTAGATTCACAACTAACGGCACCTACTTGTTTATCGACGAATGAGAACGTCAATGTTTGAGAAACTCTTACTAGACATACCGATTAACTCGATACTAATACTGCGAAGTTGCTGTCGACAACATTCGAGGGGAGCCAACAATGAAAGAAAATTTTATCTTTTTTTTTAAGATGACTTGCGCCAGGAGTTGAACATGTGATCTCCCGCATGGTAGTCGCGAGTTCTAACCGCTATGCCACGGCCGGTCCCGGTAATATCCTACATAGACATGTTATATAGCGTTGGAAAAGAAATTTTTAAATTTTAGAATAAATAAAAATTATAAATACTTTGCAGTTGTTATAAATGACCAATGGATGAATTCAAGGAAATTTGATGCCGTACAGAGATGTTGAGATATGCTCTTTTTAAATAGCAAAATCTTTACGATCGATAATATTCGGCTAACTGATAACATAATATAATAAGAGGCAGACTTTTTTCGTTTAAAGTTTAACAAATCGCCATATACATTGATTTAGAAATAATTCCATAATCTGCAACCACCCAGTGTGCATTGCATATTCGGAAATGAAATACAAACAAGCACTTGATTTATCCCCTACTAAAGTTTACACATTTTCGCGTAAGTGCCCTCATATATGTCGCTAATCGTTGCAATGCCTACAGTGCATATAGATAAAATACCTTAAGTCGAATATTGTCGTAGTTGCCATAAAATTGGTTAGATGACAGTGTTATGTAACAATTAATTGCATTTCTTTTTTACATTTGCTGCAGGCAGCCGCATTAAGCTCAGAAATAATCTGCTTTCACTGCGAAAACACATTGAATTGAAGTCTCGGAAAATTTTGCATTTACAATGATTAGAAATCTATTTTTGGTAAGTTCTATATTAACAAATAGTATTAGATTCATAACAGCTGTTTGCCGATTTTCAGGTAATTTTTGCAATTTTAATATGCCTGTCATTAGTCAAGGGCGAATGCAACGTTTGTCATGCTTCGTCCAACATTGCCTGTATCTCAGATACAGAGTTTAAGCAGTGCGACGACAATGGCGAACCCATTGGTACTGCGTACAAATGTAACCCGGGCACCTTCTGCACTATTGAAGGCAAATGCTCGACTAACTCAGAGATAGCTGAGTGCCAAGACTGCGGCAAATGCAATAGTGGCAAAGTATTTGCATGTACTGGTACGCAAACCTTTGCCTTATGTCTCGGTACCAACAAAACATCTGATATAGTGTCCCACTGCACTGGAGATTATGTGTGTAATGTCGATTATTCAGATATCTGCGTACTAGATGTAAGTTATGACAATCATTTTATTGATTTCGATAGCTTTTTAAGTAACTATAATTGAGAGAGTAGGCTCCGGCGACATGTTCATACAAAGATGATCCCACAGAGGCACCCACGACGGCACCAACAACTACCACACCCTCACCTTTGGATAATCCTACGGCATTTTGCGAGGGCGTTGGAATTGAAGGACGTTATCCGGTTGGAACAAGCGCTGCAACAACGTGTCATAAGTGAGTGAATGGCTACTTTATAGAATATGTTTACATGTATCTTCGTATCTTTTTTACAGGTATATTAGTTGCCAACATATTGGTGGTAAGTGGTATGGTCCCATTTACACTTGTCCTCGCAACACTTACTATGACAGTGCCAAACGCGTCTGTGTCTCTGCCGTACCCGCTACGTGTAGCGCTAGGGTGGCTGGTCTATCATTTCGGAGTATAACGTTGGAATGAGAGGAAGAAATCAGGATCGTTTTGTGTTAGTTGAATAATTACAATTCGTTTCGAAGTATAACGCTGGAGTGAGAGGAAGCAAGCAGGATCGTTTTGTTTTAGTTAAATAATCACAATAATGGGATTTGGAAATAATATTGAAATTTGTATATTAATAAATTCAACGATATAAACGATTACACTATGCAACAGCAAAAAACATCAGTATTCTTAGTATATTTTTCGATATATTATAATTCCACGATTACAGTTAACATTTATTTTCTTGTTCCAAAGATTTTAGCATAACTCAAGAAGCCTTTGTCCGAACAGTTAAGAATAAAATAAAATCGTATAGTTTATGTCGTATCACACTGTCGAATGCTTTGTAATCGATAAACTGATGTTAGATCTCGATTTGCGTTTGTTGGGTCTTCTCCAGGATTTGACGTAGTGTGAATAACTAGTCGGTAGTCGATCGACCAAGTCTTAAGCCACACTGATAAGATCCAATCAGGTTCACCAGAATGGGCCTTACGTTTTCCCATAACACACTAGTCAGGACCGTGTATGCGATGGGAAAAAAACTAATCCCGCTGTAGTTGGTGCTCACACTAGGATAGCCGTTCATAAGCACAGGTAATAGAATAGTCAGATTCCAATAACCGGGATTGCATTCCTTTATCCAAATCGTGTTTATTAGCCAACTTAAAAAGCTCTGCCGGCAGTACATTGACTTCCCCAGCTTTATTGTTTTTAAGTCGTGCAATTGCCGAGTAGATGTATTTTTGGCGCGGTGGTGGACAATGAACTCCGTAGTCGATGATTGGTGATGATTGTCCGTGACCAGATTGCCATTCCCGGCATCCCTGTCCAAAACCTTTAGCCCATCTGGTAGAACTGTCGGGTTACACCCATATCCCTGCAATTTTCGGTATTCTGGCTTTCCCTTTTCTTACATAGACGTTTTTCCGCCTCAAGAGGCGTTTCAAGTCGCTCCTCTTCTCATTCTATCGACACAATGGCTTTAGTTTTGCCTTGTGAGGAGCATCTACATATTTTCTCGGACATTCCTCATCGTACCAGCGCTTGTCTGAACGTGGTCATGCACAACACGTTACGGTCGTTGCGGCAGTGGTTAAAGAATTCGCAATATGCTGCCACTATTTGTCGGGAACGTCAGTAGGCATCGGCTATATCGGTGGTATGCAGCTTTGCGATGTCTAGCTTCCATTGCGTTTGGTAACTATCGTTTTTGGTCTTTCTTAATCGCGTGCGTACCTTGGCTTCAACTAAGGTTGATCCCGGTCAATATTTGCACCTCGCATCACACTCAGGAAATCCATCGATAACAACATGATCAATCTGGTTTCTTAACTTTTAATCAGGGGATATGTAGGTTGCTTTGTAGATATCTTTGTGCGGGAATCTGGTTCAACTGACTAACATTTTTGTTGCCAAGCATAGCTATCCAAACTTAATTCATTATTGGAAGCATATATCTTTAGTGTACCTTTAATGATTTCGTCTTTGTCTTACGTGTGGAGGGTTACACAAATCGGCGTGATGTAAAATATTTCGTGTTAATGCGGATAGTGGTATTTCGGTCACTTACAGGCTTAAACCGCGGGATCAGAAGTCGAAGTCCCTTGCCATCTTTGAATCCACATCCAAATTTGTGTCTTTCTGCATAGCAGCATAGGCTTCCGCGCTATTCCAGTTTCTTGGGGCTGCCAAAGACCCTTTGTGTTGATCTTCAGTAACTTCTGTTACCTATTCCTAAGACGCATTCATTTAGGTTGCTCTCTTGAACGGATGTTCAGTGGCATTACTACGTGATCTATCGGACGTTGAGAGCTGCTTTGGACCCCCAAAGAGAGATTCTAGTTATTCCTAAGTTATGAAATCCACTATAAGCATCAGTAACTCGAAAATAAACTGTAGGTTGGAAAGACGGTGTAGAACAAACTGGCAGCTACATGCTGGCATCATCGACACGAACCATCCACATTTTTCTTTCATTGCCGGCCCCTTCGATGTTGTCGACAGCAACGTCGCAGTTTAAGTGTCGAATCCATCGGCATGTCTAGTAAAAGCTTCTCAAACAGTGACGTTCACATTCGTCGATAAACAAGTAGGTGCCGTTAGTTGTGAATCTAAAAATAGAAAGTGTGTTAATTCACAACAACGCGAGAAGCTATCCGATACCTTATTCATGCGGTGTAAAGGGAATTTAAGTTTTTAAGTTATAGGGCTAAAATTAACTAAATGTTAACACGCCCACTTTGCACACTTATTGAAAATTAATACCATACACAATATGTGTATTACACATACTTATACATTAAGTGCGGAGTTCTGTTTGCTTATATATATGTGTCTTATTACACAGTTCAACATTTCAAGATTTGGGACGTACTCCTGAGAATTGCACGTGAAAGTAGCCCCAAAAATAATAACTTCTACATCATTCGTTTTGTCAAGTTGGTTGCATTAATAATTTAATGGTCATAGGAATTTTTTTTGCTCAAGGCGGAGTTTTAGCTCTTTTTCTATACTTTACGTACGGAATATCTCTTTTGTGTCTGAAGCAAAGTTCTAGACATGGCGTGTCATAGGGTTCATGATCATAAGGTCCATGGACCATTCCCAAAAATTTTGAAAAACTAAAACAACGGAACATTCCTCCAAAAATAAGCCGGGGCCTCATTTTAAGACATATTTCGTGGATCGGGGTTTCAGGAAAAGTAAAATGGTGGAAAGGCCCTATGGCCCCAGTAAAATGCTTATTTTGGGGCCGGTGCATCAGGGCTGTCAATTTTAGTGCTTATTTAGGGAGCGTGGCATAAGAACTGCAAAAATGGTGGTGGGGCCCATGTCATGTCAAACACCTTTCTCGCTGGAGCATTTACATCCATCATGGCAACATGTCCCAGCCATCGTAGACGATGGATTCTGACTCTTTTAGATATGTCGATGTCGTGGTAAAGCTCATGGTTCATCCGATGGAGATACTCGCCGTCGACACAGATATGCCCATATATTATTCGGAGTACTATTCTCTCGAATACTCCCAGATTTTGTATGTCCGTTGTCGTAAGCACACACGATTCGGCAGCATACAGCGGAACGGGAAAAATTAGCACCTGATATAACTGTTTCATAGTATTCCGAGATAAGGTGGTGTTACTAAAGTGCTTGGCTGGCATTATTTTTCTTGTTGACGGAAGATCCGAGGTAGGCAAATTCATCTACTACCTTAAAACAATAATTGTCAACGTGCACCGTGTCAACCCCATCGAGAGGACTATTTGTTTGTCGAAATCATTATTTTTGTTTTGTCCTCATTGACCTTTTAACCAATTTTGCTGACGCATTTTCTAGTGATTAGAAAACTGCAGTAACATCCCGCAGATTTAGGGCAATGATGTCTAAATCATCGGCATAGACTAGTGGCATTTGGCTCTTGTAGAATATGGTGCCAGACATGTTAACAACAGCCTTTCTCATCACCTTCTCCATAACTAAATTAAATAGTGTACAGAACAAGCTATCTCCCTGCCTGAGACCTCTCTCCGTGTTGTATGGTTCAGAGTGATGCTTTCCAATCTTAACTGAGGATTTTTTGTTTTCCAAGGTACATCTGCAAAGTCGAATCAGCTTTGCAGGAATATCGAACTCAGACATGTTCTCATATAGCCTATTCCTTATCGGAGATTCGAAGGCAACTTTGTGTCGATCTGCTTTTCATGAGTTTTTTCCAGGATTTGTCGTAAGGTAAGTATTTGATCCGTCGCAGATTTACCAGGTCTAAAGCAGCACTGATAAGGTCCAATTAGCTTTTCTACAATTGGCTTTAGACGTTCACACAATATGCTCGAAAGGAGCTTGTACGCAATTGGTAATAGGCTTATTCCACGGTAGTTCTTACATTTACTATGATCTCCTTTCTTATTATGGGACATAACAGACTGAGACTTACATCCCCGGGCATGCTCTTCTCTAGCCAGATGTCATCCATGAGCTGATGTATAATCCTAATCAGCTCCTCCCCGCCAGCCTTAAACAATTCAGCAATGAGACCAGCCGCTTTGTTGTTTTTAAGGCGGGAGATGGCCATACGTATCTCGCTCTGACTCAGAGGTGGACAGTTAATACCATCGTTATGGATTGGAACGGGGTATTCTGGAGTTGTGTCCGTATCCAGTAAATATCTGAAATGATCTCTTCATATCTTCAGAACGTTATCCGGGGCCGTCACTAGCTGGCCATCGCCGTCCTTGCAGGAGGGCAACCATGTTCTACGCATTCTCGCTTTACCTTTCTGGTTGAAGCAACTCTGTGCATTCATCCTGTCTCTTCTTCAGCTACTTCTTTTTCCGTCTAAAAAGTCGATTTACCTCTCGTCTCTTCACTCTGTGCCGTTCACGAACAGCTCGCGTTGCCATTGGCTGCAGTTTCGCCCTGTATGCAGCATCCGTCTCTCTCGTGGCATTACGACATTCATCATCGTACCAGGCGGCATCTTCTTGAGACGGCTTTCAGTACCCAAGTACGCTTCTCGCCGTCCGTTCTATGAAGTCGGCTATATATTGCCACTGCGAGGTAATATTATAAGGGTTTGGAGGGTTCCGTAGGAGTTGAGTTAGGTGGTTGGATTAGGCGTCCGCTACCTCTGTGGTCCGCAGTTTACCGATGTCCAGATTTCGTTGTGCCAGGTTACGTACGTTTTTCGCCATGCTTAGCCTTGTGCGTACCCTAACTGTTGTTAGGTAAACTAACTTACGTATGAGTAATTCCACATAACTCATACGCTCTGGCATGGGTAAACTTCTTTCGTCACATCTGACCTTAATAAACAGCTTATTCGTATGGCCATTTAATTATTACTCCATCTCCAAAGTGGGCCGAGTGGTACATTTGTATGGGAGGTACCAAAAGGGGCGTGTCTAGACATCCAGACTTTTTCTCAAAAACTTTATCATGTTTGAGCTTTACTAAATACAGAATTTGGGAACGATCACGTTAGGTCTATTAATAATATTAATCGATATCTAGGGGCGCGGCTAGACTTCCAATTTTTTTCTCCAAAACTTTTTTCTGTCATAGCTTTACTAAATACAGAATTTGGGCACGAACGCGTTGTTTGTACTGATATTATTACCCCATCTCTAAAGTGGGTGGAGTGATACATTTGTATTGGAGGTACTAGAGGGGACGCGTCAGACTTCCAGATTTTTTCTCAAAAACATTATACTGCTTGAGGTTTACTAAATACAGAATTTGGACACGATCGCGTTAGGTCTATTAATAATAATAATCAATTTCTAAAGTGGGCGGTACCAGATGGGTATGGGAGGTACCAGATGGGGCATGGCTACACTTCCAATTTTTTCTTCAAAACTTTATCCTGTTATAGCTTTATTAAATAAAGAATTTGGGTACGATCACGTTGTATTTATTGACGTTATTACTCCATCTCTATAGTGGGCGAACAGGTACATTTGTATGGGAGGTACCAGAAGGGGCGGGACCATGAAGCCCATTTGCAATACCGTAAGTAGTTTTGGGAAAATATCAACTCGTGTAAAATTTCAAAACATTTGGTTGCGTCTTTCGAAAGTTATCGCGAGCACCAGCCGGACGGACAGAAGGGCATGGCTCAAACGACTTAAAAAGTCATGAATCGAATTTTGTTCAAAGAAACCTAGAGTCTAAAGTGACTCCTTCTATGTGTTAAACTTTTGGGTCGTATCAAATGATATGTACCCTCATACCCGTAGATTGGGGGTATAATAAGAAACTTTTGCCGATATTCACTTCTTCTGTACTTCCAGTGGGCTATATTGGAGAAGATGCTGCTGAATCTCGGCATAAACTATATAAAGCTGATAATTTACACCACGCTAGAAAGAATAGTCGCACCAACAATATCCTTGATGTATTCTGACCCTATAATTACTTAATTTTAGTTAAAAAAACGCTTGCAGCTACGTTAAAGAGTAAAAATTTCTCATAAAGTAATTGAATTCGAATAATATAAACTATATCAAATACAATTTAATAAATCATGAAATATTTTATTTAAGTGGGACTCCTAAATCGGGTTTTCTTTGTCACTAAAGGGTAAAGTGACCTAAGGGACACAGCGGTGCTAAAGGACAAATTTTTTTGTTTAATTTTTTTGAAATTGTACCTCACAAAGCCCTTTTAACATCTTCAACATGACATATTACAATATTTTGACTTTTATGACTTTTGGCCAGTGAAATAGCTGATTTGACCTGATTTGATCACAAATAAAAAGTTCGTCTGTCTGTGTATAAATTATTGTCATTCTAGCGGTTAAAAAAAATAATTTTATACAGATTCATTTAAGAATTCTGTCCTCATTTCTATCGTCTCCACTGTATCAGACATGTCCGATGTGGGGCATCAAACCTCATCAACATCAAACATGTTAGATGTGAGGCGCTTTACAAAATGCCTGCGGTTTTTCAGTCACTAAACAACAACATTTGAAACAGTCAATGACAAATGTTTGATGAGGCCACAGCTACCAGCGCCAAATGGAGCTGGCCCACAAACAACAAAGCTTTTGGGGAGTATAAAAAAAAACTACGAGAGTGAAAGAACAAAAGAGTATCTTGTATGAAATCTTATCCAACCACCAGCTATCAACGGTGTATGTGTACATTAGTACTAAGTACATGTGTACATTGTTTGGTGCGGCACTTGGCGATGAACTCATTTAATTTATAATGCCGCACAAACCCCTTAAGGAAAACGAAAGCAACAACACTGAAATAATGTCAAAAATTCATTTAAAACCTTGAAAAGTTTGACGCACTCCTTCAAGTACACACTCACACACACACAAACTCTTATGTTGTATGAACAGCTCCATCAGTCTTGTCATCGCTTCACAGCAAATAATTTTTGTTGAAAAGTAATAAGACTCACACAGAGGCACAGAGACAGCACACAAAGACATGCTGTTGCTGTTGCTGCAAGGACGACGAAGAACATCCTTTTTGATTTGCATTCTAGCCTTGGCTGCAAAAAATGCAAATTAAAACACTATGATTATTTTCGAAAAATAAACACGATAGAAAGAAAACAATGGAAAGTACAAATACTAGAGTTGCTACCTGCAAATGTTGGCAGGGAATGTGAATGACTTTTCTACATTTTGGAGGCCAACTGCGAACAACAGATGGCGACAAGAATGCGTTGCCAGGATGTGGTGGGGGAAAATTAATTTTGTACTAACTATGGTCTTTGTTGTTATCTGGGCATTGAGCTAAAATTATAAAAATTATAATTGAATCCAGTTAAATATGCTAAAACTTTTCCTGCTTTCGCATTTTTCTATTGAAGTAGTTGCAGAGCAGCATTTTAAGAGAAGTTTCATGGTCAACATTTTGTTTTACTAATTGCTGCGCGGCAAACTAGCGTTAATAGGAAAAGCCCAATTTACTTGAGGAAATGAGTGGAAACTATCTCATGGAAGATAACAATACGATGATGTCGCCGTTGTTCACTTAGCTACAGATTGTGGTGAAAAGTAGGTAGAGTTTTGTAGTCGTAGTCCAAGTACAGCAGTCGGAGTTTAGCGGATTACAAAAGGAGTTGGCATTAGAGTTAGAGTAATATTTGTCTTACTAGTTACAGAAAAATTTAACATAAAATATTTTGAGGTTATTGGATGTTTGTACTAGATCCTGTCGAGTCCATATAAACCTGGACACTAGTTCGTAAGTGGTGAAATCGCTACTTACTAGGGGACCACCTGTAATTACTTTACAAACCCTAAGCAATGCATTTCATCATTTCTTTTGTTGTATGAAATATCCGCAAATAGGGTCGCCACCACATGGTTTACCGCAAACTAGTGAAATGGGTCTCCGTGAAAAAGGTACTTACATAGGTACCCATGCTAGGGGTGGTGATATGAGTACCCAGAAAAACTTAACTTTCCTTTACACCCCATGAATGAGTTGTAAAGGAGGTTTTTCTATTTTTAGATTCACGTACTTGTTTACTTTCACTAGATATTTCGAGGGAGCGATGGGGAATCGAAAAATGGACCTCTAATAATCACGCCACGCCCGGCCGTATCGAGAAGAAAAAAATTACAACAGCTTTGAACGTTTTGTTTACGCTTTCTGTCGCTTTCGTGTGCATACATTTTTTACTCGTTTTTTCGGCGTACGTTTGCCATAGGGTCATTCAAGTAAGTACACATTTAGGAAGTAGTGCGGTAGATAGTTCAAGCACGGCTAATCGACACCTCCAGAGGGGATGTAAAAGACTAAGCTCATCTTACCGAACCTGAATTGAAACTTAACAGTGTTGCTTAAGGCCTGCGTCATCCACGAGCAACCAGATAACACCACAACAAATCCTAAAGAAGATCCAAACCAGTAAGAAAGTTTCAGTCGTGCGACCCGACTTACATATACCATCACCCTCAGTAAAATAAAAAAAATGTTATTATATTGATATTATTACTCGATTTCTAAAGTGGGTGGTATATTTGTATGGGAGGTACTAGAAGGGGCGTATCTAGACTTCTAGGTTTATCCTCCAAAACTTTATCTTCTTATAGCTTTACTAAATACAGAGTTTGGGCACGATAGCGTTGGATGTATTGATATTATTACTCCATCTCTGAAGTGGGCGGAAAGGTACATTTGTATGGGAGGTCCCATAAGGGGCGCCGCTAGACTTCCAATTTTTTCTCCAAAACTTTATCCTGTTATAACTTAATAAAATACAGAATTGGGGCACGATCGTATCGAGAATATTGATATTATAACTCCATCTCTAAAGTGGGCGGCGTGGTACATTTGTATGGGAGGTTCCAGAAGGGGCGTGTCTAGACATCCAGATCTTTTCTCCAAAACTTTATCCTGTTATAGCTTTACTAAATACAGAATTTGGTCACGATCGCGGTAGTTCTAATAATAATATTAATCGATTTCTAAAGTGGGCGGTACCAGATGTGTGTGGGAGGTACCAGATGGGGCGTTGGTAGACTTCAGTTTTTTTTCTCAAAAACTGTATCCTGCTATAGCTTTACTAAATTAAGAATTAGGGTACGAGCGCGATGGATTTATTGATATTATTACTCCATATCTAAAGTGGGCGGAAAGGTGAATTTGTATGGGAGGTACCAGAAGGGGCGTGGCTAGACTTCCAATTTTTTTTTCCCAAAACTTTATCCTGTAATAACTTTACTAGGTACAGAATTTGGGTACGATCCCGTTGGGTGTATTGATATTATAACTCGATTTCTAAAGTGGGCGGAATGATGTATTTGTATGGGAGGTACCAGAAGGGGCGGAGCCATGTAGCCCATTTGCAATACCGTAAGTAGTTTTGGGGAAATATTAACTCGTGCAAAATTTCAAGACATTTGGTTGCGGCTTTCGAAAGTTATCGTGCGAACCAGCCGGACAGCCACCAGACAGGCAGACAGACAGACAGACAGACGGACATGGCTCAAATGACTTAAAAAGTCATGAATCGAATTTAGTTCTAAGAAACCTAGGGTCTGAAGTGACTCCTTTTATGTGTTACACTTTTGGGTCGTATCAAATGATATATACCCTTATCCCTAAGGGTGATGGTATAAAAATGCAGCTTGTTCAATAATATATTTTTTTATCTACAATCCGATACGATAAAAACTTTTAGATGCCATTTGGCTCGTATCAAATGATATATACCTTCATCCCTAAGGGTGATGGTATAATTAGGAGTGGACCAGCCTTAACATTTAAGATGATGAAAAATAGATGTTGGCCGATTCTCAGACCTACTCGATATGCTCACATATTTCATGAGGATCGGTCGAGCTGTTTCGGAGGAGTTTAGTCACGCACCCCGTGACACGAGAATTTTATATAAAGGTGACCATCTGTCCGTCTGTCTGTCCCCGCGATTACAGCCGCAGTTTAAGAGATATCGAACTGACATTTAGAATGCGTGGTTCTATCCTCAAAGCGGAGGATAAGTTCTAAGATGAGCCCGATCGGTCAAAAACTACTTCCACTTCCCATACAAACTCCCCCTTTTTGGGGAAGATTCTATACTCTAAGCGTAGTCTACTTTCTAAGACGAGCAAGATCGTCTTTTTTTGGGTGTCCGCCTAACTGCCCCCTCGATTCAGCCGTAGTTTAGGATATATCGAGCTAAAATTTGATATGCAAGCTTTTAGCCTATAATAGGAGCTTACGTTGTAAGATGAGCAAGAGCGGACGAATACTTCTCCCATCTTCAATACAAACTCCCTCTTTTTGGGAGTGTCCATCTGTATGTCCCTGTAGTTTATGGTGTCACCAACGAAAATCCATGAAAATAATATTTGAAAAAAAGAAAACATTTTGCTATATGATTCTCAACCGATTTTTATAGAACTGTACAAATTTCCTAATTTCATAAAAAACGTAATTGTACCAAATGTTATGACTCCTCAACAACTTCTACTATTTTTATGCATTTAATGTATGAAGACGTTACACTGTACACAGAATAGAATCATCTTCCTTCATATCCGACACAAATTATTATTATATTTATACCCCACACCTCGTGTACTCACGGACCAAGGGATATAAACAGATTTTTCTTGCATATCTAACGCCGGGAAGGGACGTGGATTCTGAGTTGATTAAAAAATGCCCGTTCGACTGTCTCCGCGACTACTTACTTACATACTTACTTAAGTGGCCAACTACAATTTACGAAACGTAGTTCATAAATTTGAGGCCTGAAGTAATAAAGAATTCCACACGCTTCGGTCTTCTGCGTGTGTTCTTCAGTTAGTCCTACCAGATGATGGCACATCGCCTACCACTTGGTCCTTCCAACGGAGTTTGGGTCTCCTTGCTTTGCGCCGTCCTTCAGGTTCGCCTTCGAACACCTTTCTCGCTGGAGCATTTACATCCATCCTGGCAACATGTCCCAGCCATCGAAGTCGTTGGATTCTGACTCTTTTAGCTACGTCGATGTCGTGGTAAAGCTCGTACAGCTCATGGTTCATCCGATGGCGAAACTCGCCGTCGACACAGATAGGTCCATATATTTTTCGAAGTACTTTTCTCTTGAATACTCCCAGGTTTTGTATGTCCGTTGTAGTAAGCACCCATCATTCGGCAGCATACAACAGAACAGGTAAGATAAGCACCTGGTATAGCTGTTTCTTAGTATTCCGAGAGAAGGTGGTGTTACTAAAGTGCTGCCGAAGTTCGTAGAAACATCTATTGGCTAGCACTATTCTCCGTTTAATTTCTTAGCTGACATTATTTTTCTTGTTGACAGAAGATCCGAGGTAGGTAAATTCGTCGACTACCTCAAAACAATAATTGTCAACGTTCACGGTGCGTCCCCATCGAGAGGACTCTTTGTTCGTCGAAATCATTATTTTTGTTTTGTCCTCGTTGACCGCTAAACCCATTTTTGCTGATGTCTATATCATCGGCATAGGTTAGTGGCATGTGGCTCTTGTGGAATATGGTGCCAGACATGTTGACACCAGCCTTTCTCATCACCTTCTCCATAACTATATTAAATAGTGTACAGGACAGGCTATCGCCCTGCCTGAGACCTCTTTCCGTGTTGAATGGTTCAGACTGATCCTTACCAATCTTAACCGAGGATTTGGTGTTGTCTAAGGTACATTTGCAAAGTCGAATCAGCTTTGCAGGAATACCAAACTCAGACATGGCCTCATAAAGCCTATTCCTTATCGAAGAGTCGAAGGCAGCTTTGTAGTCGACAAAGAGGTGGTAGGTGTCGATCTGCTTTTCATGGGTTTTTTCCAGGATTTGTCGTAATGTGAATATTTGATCCGTCGTAGATTTGCCAGGTCTAAAGCCGCACTGATATTGTCCAATTAGTTTTTCTACAATTGGCTTTAGACGTTCACACAATATGCTTGAAAGGACCTTGTACGCAATTGGTAATAGGCTTATTCCACGGTAGTTCTTACATTCACTACGATCTCCTTTCTTGTATATGGGACATAACAGACTGAGACTCCAATCTCCGGGCATGCTCTCCTCTTGCCAGACGTTCTCCATGAGCTGATGCATGCTCCTAATCAGCTCTTCCCCGCCAGCCTTAAACAATTCAGCAGGGAGACCATCGGCTCCAGCAGCTTTGTTGTTTTTAAGGCGGGAGATGGCCATACGTATCTCGCTCTGGCTCGGAGGTGGACAGTTAATACCATCGTCATGGATTGGAGCGGGGTCTTCTGGAGTGGTGTCAGTATCCAGTAAATTTCTAAAGTGATCTCTCCATATCTTCAGAACGTTATCCGGATCCGTCACTAGCTGGCCATCGCTGTCCTTGCAGGAGGGCAAACCTATTCCACGCATTCTCGCTTTAACTCTCTTGTAGAATTTTCGGGCTTCCCCTCTACTTCGGACCAACTCAGTGCACTCATCCCGCCTCTTCTTCAGCTCCTTCTTTTTTCTTCTAAAAAGACGAGTTGCCTGTCGTCTCTTCTCCCTGTGCCGTTCACGAACAGCTCGCGTTTGCCATTGGCTGCAATTTCGCCCTGTATGCAGCAACCGTCTCTCTCGTGGCATTGCGACATTCATCATCGTACTAGGCATCTTCTTGGACGGCTTTGAGTACCCTAGTACGTTTCTCGCAGCCCGTTCTAAGGAGTCGGCTATATTTTGCCACTGCGAGGTTATATTGTCAGGGGTTGGAGCATTCCGCAGTAGTTGAGTTAGGTGGTTAGAGTAGGCGTTTGCTACCTCTGTGGTCCTCAGTTTACCGATGTCCAGCTTTCGTTGTGCCTGGTTACGTACGTTTTTCGCCATGCTTAGCCTTGTGCGTACCTTAACTGCGGTAAGGAAGTGATCGGAGTCAATGTTCGCACTCCTAATCACTCGTACGTCCAGAACACTCGATGCGTGCCTTCCATCGACTACCACATGATCAATCTGATTCCTCGTCAATTGATCTGGAGATAACCATGTTGCCTTATGAATATTTTTATGGTCAAATCTAGTGCTGCTAACTACCATATTTCTTGCCGCAGAGAAATCAATCAGTCTGATGCCATTGTTCGACGTTTCGGTGTGCAGACTGAATTTTCTGATGGTAGGTTCAAATGCGGTTTTCCTGCCTATTTTAGCATTAAAATCGCGTAGTACAATTTTAATGTCATGGCTCGGGCTACGGTCATATACAATTTCTAGGCTCTCGTAGAACTCGTCTTTGTCCTTATCGCTTTTCTCTTCTGTCGGAGCATGGGCACATATAAGTGTTATGTGGAAAAACTTAGTTTTGACTCTTATGGTGGCTATACATTCACACACCGGGTTGAACCTTGAGACTAGGTGTCGCAGTCTCTTGCCAACCACAAATCCACATCCAAACTCGTGCTTGTCCGCATGGCCACTATAGTAGATGTCGCACGTCTTCATGCGCGAGCACCCGTGTCCCGTCCACCGGATTTCCTGTAAAGCGGTTATGTCAGCCTTGTATTCTTCGAGGACTTCCGCCAGTTGGATGGAGGCACCTGGTCTATACAGTGTTCTAACATTCCAGGTGCATATCCGCAAATCATGGTCCTTAATGCGTTTGCGGTGGTCGTCAACATTTTGGGGGGTCCATTTTATTCTTTTCTTACTTCTTTTCATTGCAATAGTTTATACGTCGGTGGCGGGTTGCAAGCCCAGCGCACCACGTCGCAGTTTTCTCCTCCTGCCAGGATTTTATTACAGCCGCCCATTCTGGGTCAGACGCTGACCAGGGTACCGCTCACTCTGAGCAGACGTGCCTGGGTTTTAGGTTTCGCCCCTCACAGTTAGTCGTGCTCTGACGGGTGTCAGAGGCACGCTTCCAGGCGTCACCACGTGGAGGTACTCTGTCCGCAGTTGTACTACGAATACGGAGCTCTATGAGTAGACTTGAAGTGCAATTAGCAAGGATCACTCTGGGTTTGCCAAGTTAAATTCCCGACGCAAGCTCCTGTTCTCTAAGCAAAACAAAAAAAAAAAAATTTTTACAAAAAATGGACGTGTGAAGCTAAAAGTAACAACCAGACGCACCAACTTCCCTGTTTTGTGGTACAGAGTTTATTAAAATATAGTTGTAGTGCAAAAAAACAGTTTATCAACATTTTTACAAATGGTAAAGGGTATCTGAGCTTCGGCATAGCTGAAGATAATCACCTTACTAGTTTTGAATTGAGGTGTTATCGTTGGGTCCTCCGCTCTAGAAGTTTTAAAAAGTAGTCTCTCCAAATCTCAGCACAGTTTGTGAGTCTGTTACAAGATTCTAACGCTCATCCTTGCTGGACATAAGACCAGGACCAACCCCATGAGCTTTATGACTAACTTTCTAGTAAAATTTAGGGCTGTCATTACCAGTACGGAGCTCCTCGATCTTCTCACACCCTTCTTTGGCGGTTTTCTAAAGCCTAGTATGGATTTGCCCGCTTGAAGCATGGAATGGGCTATGTGTTGCCACTATGCACTAGGATCATCGGAAGGCGGTGTATTTAGACATAGGTTTTAAGCGTATGGTCACATGCGTTCTTTAAATGAACTTTTGACAACAGAACGTATGATTAATTTACTTGTATAAAAATAAATCATAACTTTATTAAAAATATTATTAATCAGACATACCCTAAACTGTTCTATACTGACACTGTAGTCATGACTATCGGGCAAACATTTGTGTACAAAACTAAAACGATTTAACAAAACAGTTTCTCTTTCCATCAAATAATCATCTATTTGTCACAATTGTCAATACCAGATATTGCATATTTTGCCAATTTTGGCTGCCGCTATTACTTTCCACCCAACATTTCAACTTAAAACAATTTAACAACTCTATTAAAAATCTAATGAAACAATGACATGCAATCAAGTGCGGTAATTTATTCAATTGTCTCGCCTCAACACAACAACGACAACAACAAAATCAATTTAAAATCGAATTTTGGGTGGACACCCCACAATCACGACTACTAACGGTCGTCATTAAACAGAGGTGATAATGTTGCGGCCGGCAGACAGCAGAACTGCCATTGCAAAAACAACAACAACGAGAATTTTAAATATTCATATTAGAACAACTAAATGTATTGGAGTCCAACACAACAATGAATAGAATCAGTTGTGGCATGTTCGAGTTTAATAATTGTAATTATCTTAATAACATCGTATGACATTTTGAATAGATAAAATAAATTATTGTTGTAACAATTAAATCACCACATCATCGCAATATTCTCACATACAACAATCTTATTCTATAGATATGCATTTATTATTAGTATTTAAATGTAAGAATTTAGTTGAAAGTTTTTTATTTATGATAGACAACCACTTAGTATGAGTAGGAAGAGAGGGGCAAGGTCGAATTGTAATGTTTGACGATTTTTATTGTTAAATCATATGCAATTTTATCTGCAATCAAATGTTATGCAAATTAAAATGCAATCAATATTGGTGTCGATTGACATGAGAACAGATGTAGTGATAAGTTCGTTAATTTAAATTCTTTCAACATTTGAAATGAATGATTCATTGTAAATTTCATGGATATTAGGATGGAACCTAAGTTTTATGCGTTACGGGTTCATCTTGTCTATTAAATAATTAGTATTTATTTAAAGTGAATAAAGATTACCGAAATAATCCACTGTTATGTTAATGGATTAAATTTAAAGCAGGTCATAGTGGGATATTGGGGACCGGCCGTGGCATAGTGGTTAGAACACGCGACTACCATGCGGAGATCACAGGTGCAATTCCTGGCTCCAGTCATCTTAAATAAAAAATCTTCTTTCATTGTCGGCTCCCCTCGAATGTTGTCGACAGCAACTTCGCAGTAATAGTGTAGATTCAATCGGCATGTCTAGTAAGATCTTCTCAAACATTGAAGCATTCGTCGATAAACAAGTAGGTGCCGTTATTTGTGAATCTAAAAATAGAAAGCGTGTTAATTCACAACAACGCGAAAAGCTATCCCATACCTCATTCATGGGATGTAAAGGGAAATTAAGTTTTTATACCATCACCCATAGGGATGAGGGTATATATCATTTGATACGACCCAAAAGTGTAACACATAGATGGAGTCACTGTAGACCATAGGTTTCTTTGAACCAAATTCGATTCATGACTTTTTAAGTCGTTTGAGCCATGTCCGTATGGCTGTCCGGCTGGTGTGCACGTTAGCTGATATCTCTTCTGGTACCTCCCATACAAATACATCATTCCGCCCACTTTAGAAATCGAGTAATAATATCAATACAGCCAACGGGATTGTACCCAAATTCTTTACTTAGTATCGGAAAAAAATTGAAAGTCTAGCCACGCCCCTTCCCGTACCTCCCATACAAATGTACCTTTACGCCCATTTTAAACAAGGAGTAATAATATCAATGAATCCAACGCGATCGTCCCCAAATTCTTTATTAAGTAAATCTATAGCAGGATACAATTTTTGAGAAAATAATTGGAAGTCTAGCCACGCCCCAACTGGTACCTCCCATACACATCTGGTACCGCCCACTTTAGAAATCGATAATTATTATTAATAGACCAAATTCCAAATTCTGTATTTAGTAAAGTTCAAGCAGGAAAAAATTTTAGAGAAGAAGTCTGAAAGTTTAGACACGTCCTTATGGTACATTCCATAAAAATGTACCTTTCCGCCCACTTTAGAGATGCAGGAATAATATTAACTCACCCAACGTGATCGTGCCCAAATTCTGTATTTAGTAAAACTATAACAGGATAAAGTTTTGGAGAAATAATCTGGAAGTCTAGACACGCCCCTTTAGAAATCGAGTAATAATATCAGTATAATAGAATTTTTTTTGTTGTACTGAGGGTAATGGTATATGTTAGTCGGGTTGTGGGATATAGTGGGATACATTGGAAGCAACTTCTGCAGCATCTATATATAGCGTGGGCCATTTAAAATTTTAAATTTGAATCGGAGAGGTTGAACTTTGTCATTTAATAATGGAACACAATATCATTTATATGACTACCCCGACTGAGTCCGGTAATACCTCATCCGATCAACCCAATTTTTCAGTACATTTTCGATTGTTTCGGGTCGAATCTCTTCAATGGCAACTTCTATTTCATGTTTCAACACTTCAATTGTCTGGACGCTCTGAGGCGGCCAATCGACATCACAATTTCGGCTGATTATTCGATTTTCAGAATCAGTGCTTAAAATATCGAAGGTTGCGTTAGCTGTTGCCATATGCGGAAATTTTGCTTACCGAGATTTAAATGAGCTTCACCGGAAAACACGATGATTGGATAAAATACTGAGGTACCGAGCCATTCGTGGCAGTCATATGAGGATGTAGTAATAATATCAATACACCCAACGCAATCGTGTCCAAATTCTGTATTTAGTAAAGCTATAACAGGATAAAGTAATGGAGAATAAATCTGGAAGCCTAGACACACCCTTTCTCGTACCTCCCATACAAATTTACCACTCCGCCCACTTTAGAAATCGAGTAATAATATCAATATAAAAGAAAATTATTTGTATATGTAAGTCGGGTTGCCCGACTGAAACTTTCTAACTGGTTTTAATTACAAATCGGTTAATTTTAATAACTGAAGACTTAAATAATATCTTATAGTAGGTGATCGTATTTATCAGTCAGTTTACCTGACTGAAACTTGTGTACTGTTTTTTTTCATATATCAAGTGGGCGTGGCCCCGCCATTAGAACCAATTTTTAAAACCCAATACATGGAATTTGAAAATTTGTTTGGATGGATTTGGCACAAAAATTCGTGATCCAACAAAAAATGGGCGGGATCACATCAGTGAGCGTAGATAATATCTTCTGTATCTCATGAACTTTTAGAGGAATGAAGATGATATTCGGTATATATGTTGGTCATATGTTCGGTACCACGCCCCCTTTCCAAAAATAGTTTTGACGTTTTTTGCAATAGACCTATTGAAACGAAAATTTTACAAAGTAATTTTGAAGACCTGGTGAGATTCCCTGGCTACATTCATATAATATCAAACTAGTCGAAGAACTAGGACAGCAGACCCTCAATTGACTTTTTATACCCTCATCCTAAGGATAGGAGGGTATATATCATTTGATACGACCCAAAAATGTAACACATAGAAGGAATCACTATAGACCATACGCTTCTTTGAACCAAATCCTATTCATGACTTTTTAAGTCGTTTGAGCCATGTCCGTCCGTTTGTCTGTCTGTCTGGCTTACCGGCTGGTTCGCACGATAACATTCGAAAGACGCAACCAAATGTTTTGAAATTTTACACGAGTTAATATTTCCCCAATACTACTTACGGTATTGACAATGGGCTACATGGCCACTCCCCTTCTGGTACATCCCATACAAATGAACCACTCCGCCAACATTTGAAATTGAGTAATTATACCAATACATCCAACGCGATCGTTCCCAAATTCTATATTTAGTAAAACTATAGCAGGACAAAGTTTTGGAGAAATGGAAGTCTAGCCACGTCCATTTTGGTACATCCCATACAAATGTAACATTTCGCCCATTTTAGAAATCGAGTAATAATATTAATACACCCAACGCCCATATCCTATATTTAGTAAAACTATATCAGGATAACGTTTTGAAGAAAAAACTGGAAGTCTAGCCTGCCCCATCTGGTACCTCCCATACCTAGTCTAGCCACGCCCCTTCTGGGACCTCCTAAACAAATGTACCACTCCACCCACATTAGAAATCGAGTAATAATATCAATCCAACCAACGTTATCGTTCCCAAATTCTATATTTAGTAAAACTGTAGCAGGATAAAGTTTTGAAGAAAAAACTGGAAGTCTAGCCACGCCGCATCTGGTACCTTCCATACCTATCGGGTACCTCTCACTTTAGAAATCGATTAATATTATCAATAGATCAAACGCGATGATGACCAAATTCTACATTCAGTAAAGCTCAAACATTATGAAGTTTCGGAGAACAAATTGGAAATCTATCCACGCCCCTTCTGGTACCTCCCACACAAATGTACCATTCCGCCCACCTTAGAGTTAAAGTAGTAATATCAATACATCCAACGTGATCGTGTCCGAATTCTGTATTTAGTAAAGCTAAATCAGGATAACATTTTGGGAAAAAGAACTGTTAGTCTAGCCTCGCCCCTTCTGGTATATCTCGTACAAATTTTAAAATCGAGGAATAATATCAATATACTAGAAAATTTGATGTTTTACTGAGGGTGAGGGTATATGTAAACTTTTGTTACTGGCTTTTTATTTCTCATGTCATTGCAAATCATTTGCAGGAGAAATGCTTTCAACACGACAGCGTAACATGCCATACAGCGCGTGAGACTATCACCTTGTTAAGCCAAACATTTGGTAACCGAATTATATCAAGAAATTATGATACGAGTAGATGATACAAGGATTGTACTCGGCAATAGAGACAAAAATATTGGCAATTTATATTCCTGATCAGTGGAAGCAGAAGACATCGCAAAAGGGTTTGTGTATTGCCAAAGACTTAAAGTTTGCTAAGCATTACAGTGTTCAGATATTTGATTTTTACAGAAAATCGGTTTCCTGTTTATTCCGAATACAGCTTCTTCCGACAATCCGTTTTTCGAATTCCTGAGTTAGTACCGGGATAATATATAAGTATAAACAACATTTAATGCTGATTTGCTTAGAATAAACCTGGCAATGTTCTGTGAACCAGTTAACCGACATCAAGAAATCGGTTAAACCGGCTATTCGAAATTTGTATTTTTGAAGAAACCGGTTTCGAAGAAAAAAACCGTTTAGACGGTTTTCGGTTTCGGTTTTGAACACAACTACGGCATTTTTAATTTTGATCTTTGGCGGAATGTCTATTTTCGATTATTGAAAGAATTGTTTTTTTAACCTACATACATGTAGAAAAAAATTTATCTACTTTTCGGCGCTATGGATAGGAATTTGTTGTTAAGCATTAAAAACAATAAAACTTCCTTGGTTAATTTCCATGTTAAGGAGTTACTTGAAATAAGTTACATAAGTTACTAAACTCAACATATTATTGGCGAACATAAGAAGCGTTTTTAAAATACTTTGTAGACCTACAAATATTGCACTAAGGACCGTATGAAAAGTCTGTGAAATATACGTTAACTTATGCAATGCCAAGCACTGCCCGACACACTAGTAATAAACAAAATTTGGACTTGCAATTACAATCTGATAATCAGATGTAGACTTTGCCGATGGTACATCATAAAAAAAACAAGATCGCACAATTTTCCAACTGGGCGTATGTTGAGTTATATCTCAGATTAAAATTATTTATTCAATTTTATTACCACTAAATTGCGTCTATTAAAATCAAATTTGTTGGATAATATTAAACAACGTTTAAATTACAATATGCCATCAGTCAGTCAACAAAAATGAACCTGTTCGAAATGCTAGTTCTTGTAATGCTTCTGACGGTCACTATGTACCCCAGCGATTCCTTACTGATGAAAGTGAAATTTACCAATGTAAAATGTCTGGATCATGAGCCAGAATATTTTACATACAGAAAATGTAATTTAAAAGTCTTGGCCCGCAATACCGTTGGTATGAACGTTCACCTGCAGCTGCATAAACCCATAAAAGATGACTTAATGGTAATGTCAGATAATGAACAATCTACTCTAAAACATTGTTGTAATTGTGTCCTTATACGTTTCCCTTTTTAGCTCAATGCAGCATTTTTCATTAAAGGTAATGGCTATCGTCCCTTCATGTACAATAACACTCTTAATTTGTGTAGTTTTCTTAAAAATCCTAATCGTTCAATGTTTTGGAAAATTTTATATGAAGCAACGAAACGTTATACCAATATAAATCATTCGTGTCCCTATGAGGTAATCTTATGCTTAAAATATTTATAACTATGTTTTTTTTTTGTTGTTTACAAACTAACGGATTTCTTTATGTAATGCCCCTTTTTAGCACGATATAATTGTTGAAGGCCTGATTTTAAGTCCAGATATGTTCATACTGATACCGTTTTCTACAAACAGTTACATGGTTCGCTTTAAACTATTAATAGATAATCGCGTTAGAACGGAATTTCAAATTTATTTTCAGATTTACGATTAAATAAATTATTATATTGTGCGTTGTACGTTGTTTAGAAACAAAATATCATTATTTATATAATAAGTTCTTAAAGACTATTGAAAATTAATAAAAGATAGAATTCTCATTTTGTTGTGAATTCTCGTGCATAAGACTTGATAAACATTTTGCAAATCATTAAACTAAAGTCTGCTGATGAGGATTCGTGGCTGAATCCGAAACAGCTGTACAGACTGCCTGGCATTATGAGAATATCATTCTGCTATTAACTTCTTTCAAAACCCCTGGTCTTGAGCTTTAAATAAATTCCAAATCAATGTAAAAGTAATATGTTTATTAAATAATTTTTTTGGGAAACTCCGAGCCATCACTACCATTATTTTCCGGAGTAAATGTGACATGATTAACAACTTTAGGAAGCGGGAGGAAAGAATTGGCCGACAGTGGAAGTGCTATTCCATTTCTATTGTTAGCGCACTAATTTAGTGGTATTAGAAATGTTAGCGCACTAATTTAGTGGTATTAAAAATGTTAACGCACTAATTTAGTGGAATAAAAAATGTTAGCGCACTAATTTAGTGCAATAAAAAATGTTGCGCACTTATTTAGTAGTATTAAAAATGTTAGTGCAATACAATTTTTAATTCCACTAAATTAGTTTTAGGGCAAAATTGTTGCAATAACTTTAGTGGTAGTGGAATTTTAATTGCACTACCCCTATTTAGTGCTAGTGAAATTTTAATTGCACTATCACTATAGGGTTAGTGATAGTGCAATTCCGATTTTCACTACCACTAAAGTGATAGTGATAGTGAAATTTAAATTGCAAGACCACTAAACGAATAAAAAAATTTAGTAGAAACAGGTGGCAACATCAGCAACATGCCTTTTCGGCTGCAATTATCGCCCTATTCTATTTTATAATCACCTTATTCTCTTTTTAATATTCTACGTAAAATTGAGATGCAACATGTCCTTGAAAGTAAATGTTTGCCCTCTTATTTGGATTTCTTTTATAAATGCTGCAGCGACGTTTCCGATAAGTATGGTGAAAGGTTCCACAAAGACATTCTACGTTTAGAAAAGCGTTACGAAGGAAAATATATGCCTACTATATTCGCTGACTGCTCCTGAAACATTTTAGGAGACTGCAAGGATATTCAGCATAAAATAAAATAAACTTTGTTAACTTATAGAAAATACATATTTGTTCTTCTTATTTTTCATGTTTTAAGCTCTACTAGTATCGGTTATATATATCGGTTAAGTTTTCATTACATTTGTGCAAAATGTATTTTAATGCAACATAAAGAAAGCTGAAAAAATAACTAAAAAACTGTGCCTAATAAAAAAATCTGAAAACATGATGTTAATAACCTTAGGAATCACAATTCGGACACCCAGAAAAATGAAAAATATTTTTTTTTGTATAATAGTGTAATTGGCGCTGATGTCGCTTTTATTTCCTAAACATTTATCCAAGGCTAAACACGCTCACACGAACGGTAAATCCACAGAAACTGTTTTAAATTCGGTAATCAACAATGTCAAACCTGATTCAGTAATTAACCCAATGAAACAATAGATCGATCCAGCGCTCATCTCACTAAATGATAAACTCCTCAATTGTAGGTGCATTAAATCTAGTCTGGACGTGGTGGTTAATGGTAACCCACAAAGAGGAATACTCTCTCAACATCAATACTCTTCTGAAGACGATGGACAAGACGTGTTGCCCAACTCTCGCACATGCAGAATTACGGCCTTATCCATAAAAAATCTCTAAAGTAGGTATGAAGCGTTCTCTAGCTAAAGTATATTTTAGCTCTAAAAAAAACTTTAATAAGAAATTCTTTAATGATGTATAAAAAGAAGCTTTAAAATCGGATACAAAAGCTTTATAATCGGTTACCAAACATTTATTTGCACTTATAATAACAATGAACATAATTGTAGCTCAGCTTTATATAAACTACGATTCTCATGACGGTTAGAAAGACGTTAAGGTAAAAATGGCATTAAAGATTGCATTTTCCTTTCCTCATGTTAAAATAATAATCGGATACCAATTACATTGTTTCCTTGTTTTGATTGTTTTTACATCAGGAATATTATTTCATTCAAAATATTTTTGAAGATAAATTTTTCAAAATGGAATTCATGAATAAAAAGTGTCTATTTAGATATTATTCTATGTGCGGAATGATTATGAAGACAATTTCCTACACAATGAATACATGCAACGACTCTCTCTCATAGCTTGCTTAAAGTAGAGATAAAGCTATTAAAGATGTGAATCGTTTATGAATACTGTTTTCTCGAAATTTGCTTAAAAATGGTTTATAAACCTCTTATAACTTTTTATGAATACGGCCGTTACTCTCTGAGCTTTTGGAAATTGCTTTGAAACTTCTACTAAAATGGTTTCATAACAGTGGACTGGTTGTGGACCTGAGTAACGGTTGTGGACCAGCGATAAAAAAATACCCATTACTTAAACGCTTATGCCAGCTATATTTAGTAGCAATCAGTGATGATTCTCTCGCTAATATTCCTGCTTAAATTAAGCATAGGAGTGTCATAGGCAGTTTAATCGGTGCTCTCTCGATTACAAAGTATTTGTATTGGATATGTCACTTTGTAGTGAGGTTTTTGGACGATATGTTTTTTCGGTTTTGGGCGAAATGATATTGGGCGACATGAGGGTACGCCAATGGAGTCGCACTTATTTTTCAGTAAATTTCTGATAGTGCCATGTACTCATATTGCTCATATTAAACAGTAAACTAATTTGGAATCTGAGGACCGGCCGTGGCATAGTGGTTAGAACCAGAGTTCGTAAATACTTATCATTGAGAAGTATTATTTTGCTCTTCTCTTCAAATACAACTCTATTTGCGAGCGACTCAATTTTGTGTTTTCATTTTCGACGTAAAAAGAAATAAGCGCTCGTTTGTTAATGCTCTAGAACGTCATCGCTCGTTGAATACGCTTTCGAAAGCACTCAATGCTTTGATATTTCTCACTCAAAAGTTATTGCGATGATAAACTCTTTACAACAACAAAGCTAAGTTATATTTGTTAATGTCTTTTTTTTAAACGTCTGTTCAATTACCATTATTCATTTACGTTTCTTAACTATAATAAACTGTAGTCACTAAAAGTGGAATCATGTACATTTTTATGTTGCTTAGTGTAACAATTGTTTACTTTTTATTGTAATGGAAAAATATTTAAAAAACCTGTGAGCGCTCCTTGTTTGCTTCAATGAGCGTACAATGAGTTATTCAATTGAAAAATTCTATTCAAACAAGCGGTCGCCATTTTAACTTATCAAAGCGATGTATTGAATGAGTGAAACTAATGAGGAGTTTATAGAAGAGAAGATTGCTTGATTGCTTTCGCTCACTTGTTTTGAAAATGATAAACTCATTGTAAAGATAACTCAAGAGAGCGAGAGCGTATTTTGATTGCTCTACGCACTCTGGTTAGAACACGCGACTACCATGCGGGAGATCCCAGGTTCAACTCCTGGCTCCAGTCATCTTAATTTTTCTTAAATTTCCGGCCCCCTCGATATTGTCGACAGCAACTTAGCAGTATAAGTGTCGAGTCAATCGGCATGTCTAGTAAAAAGCTTATCAAACAGTGACGTTCGCATTCGTCGACAAACAAGTAGGTGGCGTTAGTTGTGAATATAAAAATAGAAAGCGTGTTAATTTACAACAACGTGAGAAGCTATCCCATACTTCATTCATGGGGTGTAATGGGAAATTAAGTTTTAATTTGAAATCTGAATATTCAGGTCAGGACCAGAAAAACGGCAAAGCCAAAAATTTAAACTTGTTATATGAAATTTTTATTGCAATAATCTTATTTTACGGTTCGGCAGTTTGGTGGCCGACGCTGGATAAGGCAAACGAAAGACTAAAATTGGAGCGCATTACAAGCCTGGTGCCTGATAACAGGCGCACTTAGAACTACTTGAACTGTTAACGATCATAAACTGTTTTCCCCCACACATTGAAGTGAAGAAGATAGAAACGAACACCGCAATGCGTTTAGACGTCACGAGTGCATGGAGGCACTGGGACTTTGGTCATGTCAACATTTTGTAGTTAATCACTGTGAGATATCACACGGATTACACTCTATAAGAACCTGCTTTCTATCCGGGTTTTATAATTCCCTATACTTTGGGAAGGATGTAATCCAAATATTCACTGATGTTTCGATATTACGAGAAAGAGCTGGCTGTGGTATCTTTTCGAAGGAGTTCAATTTGCGATTCCGCATAGAATAGCCGTTTAGCACATTCAGAGTCAAAGGATATTAGACGGCAATATTCATCTATTTACTGGTAGTATCAGATCCCTGTGTACACCAATATTCTCTTCTCTGCAGAAGATATCGAGACATTCGACGGTTTCCCTAACATGGGTTCAATGGCGGGGACATATACTCGCCAATGCATTGGCTAAGTCTGCCACCATCGTGGATGCGGGCAAAGTTTACGGTCACACTGGTGTTCCTCTGAGGAGGTTGAATCTTCCCTACAACGATTTTTGTAGAAGCTGCAACTGCGAGGAAGAAGAGGAGACCACGGAGCATCTTATATGTCACTGCTCGGCTTTTGGTGGCCTAAGATATGAGAAGTTTTGTCATTGGACACTTATGGGCAATACCGCGTATTAGTAGGCGATCTGCGGAGCATCGAAAAAGCTTGGAATAGATAATTGGTGTGAAAATTTAAAATGGTTTCATAACGGGACTTATACTAGGAACCAAGTGAGCTGCGCTGAAGACGGCGACCAAATTAATTTAACCTACACTATTATGTACGTTGTGATACGACGGAAAAGGCGAAGATCCCTAGTTTCCCAATTGAACCATCTTGAGAGCCTCAAAAGGCTCCTGAATCGGACAATATCAATATCAGCCATCTTTCTGTGTCCTGGTCGCCTTCTTTTCATTGAAATGTCGTACGCTTGGGACACTTTATTGATAAAGTTTTTTGCTGCTTCTTCCGGATGGCCTTCTATCCGCTCGTTCGCAAGGCAGGCTCGGAACATTTCGCGTTCCATCCATGTACCTCTTCACGGGCATTATAAATGGGCTTGGGTGCAGCGAGATAGTCCATTATTATCGGCTTATGGTCACTATGGGTAAATATATCGCTAATACCGCACTTGAAGCGGTTTGCAATATTGCCGCTGGCAAGTGCAATATCTATTACTGACCCACGTCCGTTACGGCTATACGTATGTTCGTTGCCTTGAAGTACTTTTTCGCGAGAGGTAGTTCGTGGACATCCCCAATCGGTAGCGCACGCGTTGAAGTCACCGGTGATCAGTACCTTCTTATGTTTGGCCGCATCAAATGATAAACTATCTACTTTGCTTCTGAATACGTCAATATCGTGTCGAAGAGCAATATTACAGTTATATACTGCCAAGTCAGATATAATAGCCCGAACAAAACCTTCCTTGTTTGTAACCGATTATGTTGGCATCTTTCCATTTGTTACCCAGATTGCTACTGATTTGGTTGCGTCGTTCCTCCACAATGGAATTTCTGCTACCTGAAAACAACATAAACATTGAAAACAAGCCTGAAAACGGCTGTACTTAATTATATGCTTCTTTCTGTTGCTTGGTTCGTAATTTCTGGGCGAACGAAAAAAAAAACAAAGTTAAAAACTATCAACAGGTGGAGCTGTAGGCGTTGAATTTTTTTTTAGATCACGTGTGATTTGTATAGGCTACATTAATATTCGTAAAGGACAAATATATTAGAACGTTCGTGCATATGTATGTCCAAGCATCACATCTTAACGATAAGAGCTATAGAAGCCATATTCACACCATGTGTTTGGTTCGTGCCCTAAAAAATGTTGCCTGAACCCGGTTGGTGGAACTACTAAGGATTGATATCGAAAATTTGAATCTGTGGACATATGGGTATTTCCACAGAAGTGTCAACCGTGGTCGAAAAATTAAAAGTTGTCAAAACAAATTTTCTGACTTGTATTAGTAAAGACGAATACTTAAATTTTAATAAATTAAAACGCCCAAAGCTTTTCTTAGTTTCCGTATTGATTTAGCGGATTCCAAAATTGCATTCTTTTGCTGGTCACCAGTTTTAAATTTTCATATTATACTTACTGATGATGCAAGTCCACTCTAATCATAAAATTTTATTTACAACAAATAACTGCCCCATAATAATAAAAAAATATAAGTTAGCAGCAAAATTTTGATTTTATTTTATTGGCGTTCTAATGTAACATTCGTGAACAACAATAAGTGGCATATTAACTTTATAATATTGCCTAATTTCGCAAATGAAACAATGGCTTGAAAAAAATTTTTTTTAAGCATATAACAGCTATGGGATATTTTGTCACATAACGTCAGTAACATAACGTAGGTCTTTATTACCTCGCGGTTAAAAACCAGAGGAACAAATTTGCCCAACAAAAATATATTTTTAAAGCGCTATTGGCCTTTTTATACCATCACCCTTAGGGATGAAGGTATATATCATTTGATACGAGCCAAAAGTGTAACACATAGAAGGAGTGACTTTAGACCCTAGGTTTCTTTGAACCAAATTCGATTCATGACTTTTTAAGTCGTTTGAGCCATGTCCGTCTGTCTGTCTGTCTGTCTGGTGGCTGTCCTGCTGGTTCGCACGATAACTTTCGAAAGACGCAACCAAATGTTTTGAAATTTTGCACGAGTTATTATTTTTTCAAAACTACTTACGGTATTGCAAATGGACTACGTGGCCCCGCCCCTTCTGGTACCTCCCATACAAATACATCATTCCGCCCACTTAAGAAATCGAGTAATAATATCAATACACCCTACGGGATCGTCCCCAAATTCTGTATTTAGTAAAGCTATAACAAGGTAAAGTTTTGGAAACAATTTCGAAAGCCTAGCCACGCCCCTTCTGGTACCTCCCATACAAACCTACTTTTCCGCCCACTATGGAGATGGAGAAATAATATCAATAAATCAAACGTGATCGTACCCAAATTCTATTTTTAGTAAAGCAATAATGGGATAAAGTTTTGGAGAAAAAAATTGGAAGTCTATACACGCCCCATCTGGTACCTCCCATACACATCTGGTACCGCCCACTTTAGAAATTGATTAATATTATTAAAAGACCTAACGCGATCGTGCCCACATTCTGTATTTGGTAAAGTTCAAGCAGGATAAAGTTTTGAAGAAAAAATCTGGAAGTCTAGACACGCCCCTTCTGGTACCTCCCATACAAATGTACCACTCCGCCCACTTTAGAAATAGGGTAATAATATCAATACACTAGACACGATCGTGCCCAAATTCTGTATTTTGTTATATTATAACAGGACAAAGTTTTGGAGAAAAAATTGGAAGTCTAGACACGCCCCTTATGGTACCTCCCATACAAATGTACCTTTCCGCCCACTTTTGGGATGTAGTAATAATATCAGTACACCCAACGCAATCGTGCGCAAATTCTGTATTTAGTAAAGCTATAACAGGATAAAGTTATGAAGAATAAATCTGGAGCCTAAACACACCCCTTCTCGTACCTTCCATACAAATGTACCACTCCGCCCAATTTCGAAACCGAGTATTAATATCAATAAAATAGAAAATTATTTGTTTTACTGAGGGTAAGGGTAAATGTAAGTCGGGTTGCCCGACTGAAACTTTCTAACTGGTTTTAATTACAAATCGATTATTTTCAATAACTCAAGACTTAAACAATATATTATATTGGGTGATGGTATTTATCAGTCAGTTTAACTGACTGAAATTTCTGTACTGGTTATGAAATAATTAAGTGCATTTACAAAATCTTAAACAACACGCAGTCTTTTGAAATTTCAAGAACTAACATAAACCGCACTTCTATTTCGTGTAGCATAACATAGGCCTGTGTTTTATTAATATCTTGGGTTGTAGATTTTTAAGTATGACGTCTTTTGTACATAATCTATCAAAATATATTATAAAATGTGTTAATGTGTAAATGTGTTACAGGATTCCTGAAGATGATCCTCGAAGAGGATCGAAATATCGAATAAAAATAATATAATATATGGAAAAACATGACCTCGAGCTTGATTATTTGAAAATATTATCAATAAAATACAAAAAAGTTTAACTTTTATGTGCTTTTTTTTCAATTGAATCGTACGATCGTAACATTCGTAAGGCTTGAATTACCCGTATTCATATTTTTTGATCAATAGAAAAAGGTATATGTTAAATGGACGCGGCGGGTGCCGCTATGGCAGACTTATTTCCAGATTTATATTTATTTTTAACGGAAACATTTGTATGTGAGTTTGCATGAAAATTTTTATCAACATAAATATTGAGAAATAATATAAATAAATCAAGTAAAAATTAAATTGCCACTTTAGTCAAATAAAATCTGGCGTACCATTCGTCCTTGAAATTTTATAAGAATCCGTTTGAGAACAGTTTAAAGAAAAACAGACGGGACCGGGTTAAGGGATGTGGTCCCGCCCATACGATCATATTAACAAAAATGCAATATTAGGTGTGGATGCGATTAACAGTACAGCGCGATTAAAAGAAAAAATATTAATTTTTTTTTACTAATTTAGATTTATTTTTAAATCCCTTTAAGAATATACCAGATAGTTATTATAAAAATCAATTAATATTGACTTTCTGAAACTGTAACCATAAAATGTTTTAGAAATTTTTGTATAAGTTAACAACAAAAACCGACCTGAATTCTTGAAAATCATCCAACATATGTTATGAGAATTTATTTAATCGTAAATCTGAAAATAAACTTGCATTTCCGCTCTAACGGCATTATCTACAGATGCCCTAAAGCTAATCATGTAACTATTTGTTGAAAACGGTATAAGTTTTAACATATTTCCATTCAAAATCAGGCCATCAACTATCAAATCTTCCTTAAAATAGGCATTAGAAAGAGCAATACGTTAGTTTGTTTAAGAAAAAAAAGTAATTTTACAAATATTCAGCTTTTATTTACCTTAAATGGACACGAATGGTTTACATTGGTATAACGTTTAGTAGCTTCATATATAATTTTCCAAAACATATGCCGATTTAAATTTTTAAGAAAACTACACAATTGCATAGTATTATTGTACATATGAGGACGATAACCATTGCCTTTGAGAAAAAAAGCTGCGTTGACCTAAAAGGGAAATGTTAAGCACACATGCGCAACGGGTTTCTATTGGATGGTATTCTTTTTCTAGCAATACCGTTAAGTCATCCTTTATGGGTTTGTGCAACTGCAGGTAAACGTTCATGCCAACGGTATCGCGGGCCAAGGCTTTCAGCTCACATCTCTTGTACGTAAAATATTTTGCATCATGTTCTAGGCATTTCAAATTGGTAAATTTCACCTTCATCAATGACGAATCGCTGGGGTACATAGCGACTGTCATAAGCATTGCGAGAACTAATATTTTGAAAAGATTCATGTTTGACGGCTGACTGCTAGCAAATTTTAATTTAAATGTTGTTTTGCTACATTTGTTAATAAATTTGAATTTAATAGATGCATTTTATAGTAATGGGCAACACATTAATATTTATTTCAATTTAAAAAAGGTAATGGGCAGACGTCAATATTAATTTTAATTTACTAAATAAGTATCGATGCTGAGATATTTCGCACCCTAAACCCAGTTGGATAATTTAACGCATGAAATATATCGTCGCTGCGCCGACGAAAATAGTTATGTGTTTTTCAATTTCTTTTCAAGAGAGCCAAAAAACTTGTTTATTTTGGAACATTTTGCATACATTCTAAATTTTTCTGAACTTGATAACTTCGAAACCAATCAAGATATCGCGAAAGGGATTTAAGGGTCGAAAGATGACCACAAGAGCATTAAAAAATTGCAATAAAAAAAATCGAAAATTTACACATAGCTGATTTGGTCGGCGCAGTAACGATATATATATATATATGCAATTTGCACCAAATATTGGTAATTGTGTTAGAGCTGAATCTCGCAATTATTTTCTGATTTATGACTGACACTTCCATTCAGTAGTATATTGTATTTATATGGCACCCCGATCTTCTGCACTTCTTCTCCAGTTCGTCACACCAAGTTGTGCAAGGTTCTCTGTAACCTGGACTTTCCAACGGAGTGATGGGCCCATTTATTTTACGGAGAATTTTCCTCTTGAATACTGCCAGAACCGATTCAACCGCTTATGTCATTATCTACGATTCAGCGCCATACATCAAGACAGGCAGAAAATGTACCTGGTATAACTGGATTTTTGTACCTCGAGAGAGGGCCCTGTAATTAAATCTATTCCTAATTCCATCGAGTGTTCCTTACGTACGGTGATCAGGGGTGCAAAAATTGACTCTGATCACTTCCTTACCGCAGTTAAGGTACGCACAAGGCTAAGCATGTAACCAGACACAACGAAAGCTGGACATCGGTAAACTGCGGAACACAGAGATAGCGGACGCCTACTCCAACCATCTAACTCAACTGCTGCGGAATGCTCCAACCCGTGATAATATAACCTCGCAGTGGCAATATATAGCCGACTCCTTAAAACGGACTGTGAGAAGCGTACTTGGGCACCTAAAGTTGTCTCAAGAAGATGCCTGGTACGATTATGAATGTCGCAATGCCACAAGAGAGACGGATGCTGCATATAGGGCAAAACTGCAGCCAATGGCAACGCGAGCTGTTGGTGAACGGCATAGGGAGAAGAGATGAGAGGCAACTCGTATTTTTAGACGGGAGAAAGAAGGAGCTGAAGAAGAGACAGGATGAGTCCACACAGTTGCTCCGAAGTAGAGGGAAGCCCGAAAATTCTACCAGAGAGTTAAGGCGAGAATGCGTGGAACAGGGTTGCCCTCTTGCAAGGACATCGATGGCCAGCTAGTAACGGACCCGGATATGGAGGGATCATTTCAGAAATTTACTGGATACGGACACCACTCCAGAAGACCCCGCTCCAATCCATGATGATGGTATTAACTGTCCACCTCCGAGCCAGAGTGAGATACGTGTGGCAACCTCCCGCCTTAAAAACAACAAAGCCGCTGGAGCCAATGATCTCTCTGCTGAATTGTTTAAGGCTAGCGGGGAGAAGCTGATTAGGAGCATACATCAGCTCATGGAGAATATCTGGCTAGAGAAGAGCATGCCCGGGAAATGGAGTCTCAGTCTGTTATGTCCCATATACAAGAAAGGAGATCGTAGTGAATGTAAGAACTACCGTGGAATAAGCCTATTACCAATTGCATACAAGGTCCTTTAAAGCATATTGTGTAAACGTCTAAAGCCAATTGTAGAAAAACTAATTGGATCAAATCAGTGCAGCTTTAGACCTGGAAAATATACGACGGATCAAATATTCACTTTACGACAAATCCTGGAAAAAAATCATGAAAAGCAGATCGACACCTACCACCTCTTTGTCGACTACAAAGCTGCCTTCGACTCTCCCATAAGGAATAGACTATATGAGGCCATGTCTGAGTTTGGTATTCCTGCACAGCTAATTCGACTTTGCAGATGTACCTTTTAAAACACCAAATCCTCGGTTATGATTGGTAAAGATCAGTCCGAACCATTCAACACGCTTAGAGGTCTCAGGCAGGGTGATAGCCTGTCCTGTACACTATTTAATATAGTTGTGGATAAGGTGATGAGAAAGGCTGGTGTCAACATGTCTGGCACCATATTCCACAAAAGCCACATGCCACTAGCCTACGCCGGTGATATAGATATCATTGGCCGAAATCTGCGGGACGTTACTGCAGTCTTCTCATCACTAGAAAAGGAGTCAGCAAAAATGGGTTTAGCGGTTAACGAGGACAAAGCATAAATAATGATTTTGACGAACAAAGAGTCCTCTCGATGGGGACGCACCGTGAACGTTGACAGATATTGTTTTGAGGTAGTAGATGAATTTACCTACCTTGGATCTAACATCAATAAGAAAATTAATGTCAGCCAAGAAATCAAGCGGAGAATAGTGCTCGCCAGTAGATGTTTTTACGGACTTCGGCTGCACTTTAGTAACACCACCTTATTTTGGGATACTACGAAACAGCTATACTAGGTGATAATCTTACCCGTTCTGTTGTATCCTGCTGAATCATGGGTGCTTACGATAACGGACATACAAAACCTGGGAGTATACGAGAGAAAAGTACTCTGAAAAATATATTGACCTATCTGTGTCGACGACGAGTTTCGCCATCGGATGAACTATGAGCTGTATGAAGAAGACCGAACCGTGTGGAATTCTGTAATACTTCAGGCCTCAAATTTATGAACCACATTCGTAAGTTGTAATGGGCCACTTAGAAGAAGAAGTCCATAATAGCATCTATTAGAAAGCAAGCTTCTTTTCCAGACTTCAAAGCTGACGTTTTTTGTTTAATTGATGGCAGAGACGAGCTAGATAAAATCATCTACTACTTCGAAATGGTAGATGCTAACAATCACGCAGTTGAAACTAACAAGAACCTAGGTCTTTTGGCACCTTTTTGTTAAAATGACTTTCTTCTTCTTTGGTAACTCATATACGGTGAGCACGATCTGCTGAAATAAAATCTCTGAGTAATTCTAACAAATACTTTGATTGTCCCCTTATTTAAACCTATTTTCAAAATTCCCGTATTCGTGGCAATATCTCGTAGTCTCGTAGAAATTGTTCTCACACCACAACACTCTACTTATGGTGCTTGGAGTCTCTACATTCGATCTTTTATCCAAATCACAGGCCCTACGTCAACTCTTTTGTTGAATATCGTGCCACTTGTGGTTACTGCAACTTTCCTCATTAGCATCTCCATCACTATGTTAAAGAGATCACAGGAAGTCACAGTTGGTACACTTGAATCGCATTTCTAAGGCACAAGACATAACACAACTCAGATTCCAATTGTCCTTGAGCTACAATTATAGCTTGAGTGTTTATGAGCTGGTGCATGCAAGTTGCCAGCTCTTAGCCGCCGGCCTTGTTGTTGTTGTAACAGCTGGTGGAAGTAGCTGAGGTGATAATTCTTTATACCGGTTTTCAATTTATCGGGACTCGATTATTACACGATCATTGTTTGCAACTCTGTTTCGTTCCTTTGTAGGTAACATGATTCGTGTCAAGGATTGTTTGGTGTTGTTGTTGTGAGTTTTAATCGCCAAATTCCACCAAGGATGGCGCCAGCTGGTTTTGCTGATTCATTTGCGATGCTGATCTTTTTCCTATTTCCTTGATCCTTGCGCAATCTGGATTTTTGTAGTGGAAACATCTAGGAGGAGTTTTGTTGACTGGAGAACTCGAAAGTATTTGAAAAGTAATTTTTCATCGATGTTGATTTGGCCAGCGCCGCGGCCGGGAATCGAACCCGGCACCTTCGGATTGCTAGTCTACGTCTCTTCCACTAAGATATCGAAGGCCAGCCTTAAAAAGGTCTGGGCTTCCGCAGTTTTATTATTGTTAAGCCCTGCAGTCGTGTTGATCTCGTATTGGCTCGGTGGTTGACAATATACTCCGAAGTCGATGAGTGGCGTGAATTCGTCAGTTATGCTATCATCGGTAACGGTCAGAGAACGATAGCGTTCCTCCATATTTGCAGCAGACTATGAGTGTCCGTGACCAGATTTCTATCTCCGTCCTAACGGGTAGAAGATACTGTTCCAAATCCTTTTCTCTTTACCTTTTACTAGAACATTCGGGCTTTACCTCTATCGCTGTAATTTTCGATAAAATGGCTCTCACTATTCTTCCCTAGACGCTTTTCCGCCTAAAGAGGCATTTCATCTCCCTCCTTTTCTCATTATATCGCTCCGTCATTGCACCTGTTGCATTTGACTGCAGTTTTGCCTTGTATGCAGCATTCTTTTTCTTAAACATTGCGCCATTCATCATCGTACCGGGGCTTATTGACAGTGGTCATAGAATTTTCAGTATGTCAGGAACAACAGAATTAGAGGGGTTCGATTGAAGTAATTGAGAGTGTTGGTTGGAGTTGGGATTGTTTATCGCTGTGGTATGCAGATTTGTGTTTTATGTGTTTGGTTACCAGATTTTTTAGCACTACATAATCGCGTGCGTACTTTGGCTGCAACTAGGTGGTGATCCGAGCCAATATTTGCACCGCGCATCCTTAACGCTTGAGAAATGTCTTCCATCGATTGCCATGTGATCAATCAGGTTTCTTGTATTTTGATTAGGGGATATCCAGGTTGCTTTGAAGATATTTTTTTGTGGAAATCCGGTTCCAGGACATTCGCCAGTTGGATAGAGACACCATCTCTGTAGAGAGTTCGGACATTCCAGGTGCAAATCCGTAAATCTTGGTCCTTATAACGTTTATGGGAGTCTTGGAGAGTGGCTTATTAGACCACCGCGCCCCATCTTAGTTTCTTCGGGCTGCCAAGGCCCCTAAGAGAGCTGTTGTGTTGAGCTTCAGTAACTCCTGTTACCTACTTCCTAAGACGCATCGGTGGTAGCATGCCAATTACGTTACTCAACATTGCGCCTTCTTACATTTGCTACCACTGAACGGATGTTCCCTTTGAATGTTGTCGTGTTGTTTGAGTGTTGTTAGTTCACAACAACGCGAGAAGCTATCCCAAACCTCATTCATGGGGTGCAAAGGGAAATTAAGTTAAGTTATTTATAATCGTCCAAATAAGCGTACAATCGGAAAAATCGTGCAAAAATTTGAGCAAACCGGCTCTGTAGAGATGTGCAGAAAATATTGCTGCAGTTCGCGATAGTGTGTCTGAAGAGACGTCACTCTCAACTCGTTGTTGTGCGCAGCAATTGCACCTCTCACGCCCGTCGTTGATGAACATTATGCATAAAGACTTGCATTTACACGCTTACAAGGTGCAATTGACTCAGAACTAAAGCCTCTTGACCATTCTAAACACAACAGTGGATGGACAATTTTCGAAGAAAATCATCTTCAGTGCTGAGGCACATTTTCACCTCAGTGGATTCGTCAATAAGCAGAATTGCCACATTTGGGCGAATCATAATCCAAAAGTGATTGTCGAAAAACCAATGCACCCACAAAGAGTGACTGTTTGGTGCGGTTTATGGGCTTGCGGCATCATCGGGCCGTATTTTTCAAAATGAGGCCGGTCAAGCAGTTACTGTGAATGGTGTTCGCTATCGTGAGATAGCGCCAAGATCATGTAATTTGACACCGATGGACTTCTTTCTTTGGGGTTATTTGAAAGATAAGGTGTACGTCGGTAAGCCAGCAACAATTCCAAAGCTAAATGATGTATCTGTGATTTAATAAATGATGTATCTGTGAAAAATTTTGAAAAATTATTCCCAAATGACTTTTCGGATGGAAAAATAGAAAAATTCTTAGTGGAAAACTCGGAAAGTTCCGGAGAAACTTGGATTTTTTTCTATAAAATCAAGCAAATCAAATTCGTACATTGTTTGCGATAATCATAGCCACGTGTCATCTGCCGAACCCGAGCGCATTGTATGACAAATACAAGGACGAGATGGCTGACGACATTTTGCACAGAGTTCACACGACAACATCGAATTTCGATCTTGAAATTAATTTCTGATCGAAGACATGTGCACGCTTATGTGCGGCAGTCTACTGTCGAAATTGGGGAATACCAGCGCCAAATCGTTCTATGCACGATGCATTCAATCGCGAATTGTAACAAGATCAAGACTTTGAACGAGATGAATGTACGATTCGCTGATGAAGGTTGTTGAAGATGGAACGGGAAGCATTTACATTATCGATGCTACCGGTGGGACAAGTAAGACATTCGTAATTTCTTTGATTCTGGCAACAATTCAGTCAAGATCGCAAATTGCGTTAGCTGTTGTATTGCTCCCACACAACGACCCATCGGTTACTGAATTTTCAAGACAGGTACTGGCGCTTGGTAATGGCCAAATTCCTGTTGATGTTTCAACTGGATTGAAGGCGTTTCCGGCAAATTTTTGCGAGTTTACATCGTCGAAGGAGGAACTTATCAGTGACATCACAAAAGTTTTCCCCGGCATTGCAAAGAATTATAAAAATCTAGATTAGATTTGTAAACGTGCCATACTAGCAGAATAAGGACGTCGATAGCTTGAATGTTATTATTCAAAGTAGAATCGATGGAAAACTGCATTTATAAAAATCCGTTGACAGCGTGACCAATGAGTGTAAGGCGACCAACTATCCGACAGAATATTTGAACTCCCTAGATGTGCCAGGAATTCCGCTGAAGCTGAAGGTGGGATCGATCATAACCATGTTTCGGAATCTGAATCATCCGCCATTGTGCAACGGTACGCGGTTGTCCATCAAGAAACTGATGATTAGAGTGTTCAAAACCGAAACCGAAAACCGTCTAACCGGTTTTTTCTCCGAAACCGTATGCCGGTTTCTTCAAAAATTCCAATTTCGGATACCCGGTTTAACCGGTTTTTTGATGTTGGTTAACCGGTTTTCCAAAAAGCAGTATTTCAGAGAAAATTGCTAGGTCAATTATAAGTAAATCGGCAAAGAAGGTTTTTTATGCTTATCCGATATTCTTCAGGCAAATCTCAAAGGATGTTACCATTAAAATTTCCTTATGTTACCTCACATCTTTAAATGGGTGCGATGACTTCTGTATTCATATAAAAACTCATCAATTGTCGCTATCTCCTAAATTATGTACCCAATCGGGTGAAAGGACTATAGTCGGGAACTCATCTTGTAATGGCTAGGAAGCCGTCCATATTTAGATGAACAAGTTGAAATGCAGATATCTCCTAAACTAAGTGTCCGATCGCAAAAAAGGAGCGTATGTTATGATTGCCATACAATAGTTTGGATATAATTGGTTGTGATATTACCTCGAAATGAGTGCGAAGCCGCCGATATTCATATGAAAAACCTTGTGCCTTAATTTCCTATGCTAAGCGCCCAATGATAATTTGTGGCCAAATTGATACCTTAATTCTAAACCAAACTAATTGTAAAATGTAAGGAATCGTATTTAAAGTTTGTGAGTAATATAAACTTATACAGCCATGTTCTGGAAAACAAATCGGATTGAAAACAGAGCAAAATCGATAGAAATTTATTAAAAAGTCTTACCGATTTTTCTTGCTCTGTTTTTAAACCGATTTGTTTTTCAGAACATGAGATATCAGGCGTTAAAAAACGCATTTTTGACTGTAGGCATAGCAATGTCTAATGAACTTTTGTTCCATCTGAATACCCATTGTGTCTACTTACACATAACGATATATATAATAAAAAATCCCCTCAAAGGACCATTGGATAGGTTTTGGTGATATTTGTAAGCAGACACAATGGATATTCAGGTAAAACAAAAGTTCAGTAGTCATTGCTATGCTTTTTAAACCCCTGATATCTCGAGAATTGACAGAGATATTGATAATATTTATATATACTATTTGAACATATAGATTTTAACTTGATTAAACTTAAAAGGTTGAAATATATAGTTGCCCATAATAAACTACATCGGAATCCAATTTCAAAATTTTTAATAATATTTTTCAAAATACTCCAATTTCTACATCAAATATCTTGGCGTCTATAAGAGATAGGGCAAAAGTAAAGACATACTATTTTAGGTCTTCACTTCAGCTATTGAACGGCTTATTACTACTTAGTCTGTATACAAAAGAAAAATAATCAGCTGCAATAAACTGATTTGAGAACAAATTCGAACTTTAACCTCATTGCGGCACACCCTAATGCCTAAGTATCGATACAAAATTGTTCACAATATATTCGTAATTTTAGCAAAAACAAATGTAAGGTGAAGCTAGATGACCAACATGGCTCTATGAAAAATGCCCCAAATGCAAAATGCCCCAAAAAAAAAACGAAAAATTACCCAAAAAAATTTCCATACAAAATTGGGGAATTTTTCATATGAAAAATCCCCCATAAATTTTGGGGAACTTTTCATTTATTTTAGGTAAAATTTCGTTTTATAATTTCGGGTCATTTTTCATATGCAAAATGACCCAAATTTGCAGGTATGAAAAATACCCCAATTTTTTTCCATATAATAAAAAATAAAAAAAAGCATGGTGCAGATGATAAAGAAAAGGGGGGGGGCGGACGCCCCCTCCCTTACTTTATTTTTCGACTTATGAAATATGACAGAGAGATAGTTACGATACTGACTTCGACGTATGCGGCGGGGGGCTTGCCCCCCACCGCATTCGTCTTTTAATAATGCTAAAGAGAGAGTATAGAAACTGATAACGACGTATGCGGCGGGGGGCGTGCCCCCCACAATTAAAGGGGTGGAGTATTCCGATCCTATTGGTTGTTTACAGAAGTTGTTCAGTTACACAATAAGTAAGTTTTTGGTAAATATACCAAGCAAAAACTTTGCACAATGGCCCAAAACTTCTAAAAATCTGATTTGTTTAAAGTAGGTAGTGTGTTTTGAGAGCCATTTAATACCCCTAGACTTGTTCAGATTGCATGGGTTTGTTCAGAGAAGTTTTTCGGTGATACCTAGACTACAATTTCACTGAATAGAGTATGCAAAAAATCTGGACTCCCTACGAAGTATATTCAAAATAGTGAAAAAATTTGAATTTTATTCGAAGTTTTTTGAAAATAAACGAGGGATGTCAAATTTTTTTGGGAAATTTTATTATATCAATTTCTTAAGCGGACTATTAGCTACAACTTTGCTTAAGAAGAGAAAGAGTTAGATTAAAAGCTGTAGAAACTGTAGGCCAACAATTGATGTCACCTTTTTTCAATGGATCCCAAGGGATTTCAAAAAGTTTGGGGGGCCAAAAAAAAAATTGGTAGCCAATCCAGCCAAACTGAGCTAGGGTTTTACTCATCTCCGGTTGTACTATCGAACCTATATAGTCCTGTTCGGGTGTTTTTTTCACTGTTACACTGTGTAATCAATGTGATTAAAGCGACGTTCATCAAGACAAATTCAAAGGAGAGAAAGTCCTGATCCCACCAAAGCCTATTATTCTAGCCGATCTTCCCTTCCAAATTCAAGCGAATTCAACTCCCCGTTCGATTGGCAATTTCGAATTTCCCTGCTTTTCACAAGGTCAGCTGTACGTTGCCTGTTCGCGTGTTGGCAAGCCGTCTTCATTGTTTGTTTTTACGCCGGAAAGCAAGCCGAAAAACATTGTTTATCAGATCGCTCTTCACTGATATCGATTAAATTAAAATAAATCACATTAAAACTATCTACATTTTACTATTACCCTGGAGCTTATATGTAGGCGTTACCTAGGCGAAGTTTGTCGGGTCCGCAGTTGTATGGCAGAACAACGTTTGCCGGGTCAGCTAGTATTATCATAATAAAAAGAAATTACAAAAATTTCCTAAATAATTTGTGCGTTATTCAAAATCAACATCGACCATTCAAATGTAACCACACTTTATATAAGGTTGCTAAGTTGCTAATTTAATGTTTCAAGACAACTTTGGTACATTTATTAGATTTTCTTATTTTATTAATCATATAACTTTTTTAACATTTAAATTTTTAAATTAAATTTAAAACCATGAATGTCAGTTATTTTTGAATCTGTCATTACAGTGCCGAACTATTATTAATCATAAATCTGAAAATAAATACGAATTTCACCTCTAACACGATTATCAAATGACCCCGACGCACGAACCATATAATAATTTGAGGGAAATGGTATTAGTCGAAACATATTTGCATTTAGAGTAAGACCGTCCACAATTAAGTCATGCTTGAAATAAGAAGTAGAACAAAACATATATTATTTATAAGCTATGTAATGCATTGAGCAATAAAATTTTTCTTATCCTTACATTATAGGGGCACGAATGATTCACATTCGTTACACCTTTGGTCATGTCATAAAAAAGTTTCCAAAACTGTTGATGGTTTGGATTTTTTAAAAACTTGCAGACATCCAGAGTGTTATTGTACAGATAAGGGCGATATCCATTGCCCTTGACGAAAAAAGCAGCATTAACCTAGAATGACATGATCGTATTAGTGTAAACATGCAGCATCACTCTAAAGTTTTCAATAGTTATGTAACATTACCGTTCCACTAGAAATTGGAAGTTTGTGTATTTGTAGGTGAGCATGCAAGCTAACAGTATCACGCGACAAAGCCTTCAGCTCACAGCGTTTGAAAGTGCTGAATTCAGCATCATGATTCTCACATGCTATATTAGTAAATTTAACCTTCATCAAGGATGAATGTCTAGGATATGTAAGCACTGATAATGACAATGCGATAAGTAAACTTCTGGCAAGATTCATGCTTTTACAAGTAACTAATGCCAAATATTATTTTAAAAAATATGTATTAATTTGCTTTGCGCAATTATTTTAGATAATGGTATTATAATAGGTTTTTAATTATTTAAAATTAAGAAGAGAGAATTTCTGTATTGTATCACTTTTACGCCCTTGCCAATTTCCAAACGGGTAGATGTTAGAAAATAACTGGAGTTTTGAGTCGTATAATTAAAAATCTATTAAAACTCCATTAACTCATAAGTCTGGAAATATTAAAATCTAAATAAAATGATTCTTAATCGGAAATATATGAAACTTTTTGGATGTTTACCAATCGCATTGTTATTGTCAGTGCTTTAATACAAGTATCCCAGGCATTCGTCCGCAATGAAAGTGAAATTTACCAATATGTTACGTTAGGTCGCTAAATATTGCACATTTAAGGGCTGTGAGTTAAGCTCCTTGACGCGTAATACTATAGGCTTGTCCGCACACAAATGCCAATAGATATGCAACGGTAATGCTAAACACTTATGGCATTTAAATTGTGTTGCTTCTGTCTCAATTTTAGTTCAAATCGGCTTTTTTCATCAATGGCAATGGCTGTCGCCCCTTACTTGTACAATACCACCATGGATGTTTGCGCGTTTGTGAAAAACCCCAATCGTCATATGTTTTGGAAAATTTTCTGTGTTACGATCAAACTTCATACGAATAAATTATGTAAATGCCCCTTTTTATATAAGTATTGACACGAAATTCTATTACTAAATTAACGAATTGTGTATTTCTGTTTGTCGATCGTATGAATTTGAATGCAGATATGTTCAAGCTAATTCCTGTTTCATCAAATTCGGGACTATGACAAATTTTGCATAGATTTTGTGATATACGATTAAACTTTTTACTATTTATAAAATTGGTTATATGAATAAGTTTGTAACGGGCGAACTCAATAAATATTACACCGATTTTGATGATTCTTTTCTTTAAATCTCACAATTTTGGTAATGAAATGAATGCTTTACTCCGTATACATTTACTTTAGTCCTTATGCCAACACATCACCAAACAAAATCAGACTGATTGAGGAACATGGAAGTTTGACCACGAAAAGTATTCACAAAGCAACATGAAACTACCAATCACGTTAAGGGAAATCAAAAAGATGAAAACACTAGCCAACAAGGGTTTGGACTGGAGAAATCAAATATCTTTCCAAAAATTTGGTTTTTCTCTATCACGTCAGGTTTTCGAGATACAAAAAAAATTTTTTTATTAGTTTTTTATATAAAAAATCATTAGTTTATTTAAACCAGTAAGAAAGTTTCAGTCGGGCAACCCGACTTACGTATACCCTCATCCTCAGTCAAACAAAAAATGTTCTACTATATTGATATTATTACTCGATTTCTAAAGTGGGCGGAGTGGTACATATGTATGGGAGGTACCAGAAGGGGCGTGTCTAGACTTCCAGATTTTTTCTCCAAAACTTTATCCCGCTTGAACTTTACTAAATACAGAATTTGGGCACGACCGCGTTAGGTCTATTAATAATATTAATCGATTTCTAAAGTACGCGGTACCAGATGTATATGGGAGGTACCAGATGGGGCTTGGCTAGACTTCCAGTTTTTTTCTACTAAATACAGAATTTAGGTACGATCGCGTTGGATTTATTGATATTATTACTCGATTTATAAAGTGGCCGGAATGATGTATTTGTATGGGAGGTACAAGAAGGGGCGGGGCAATATAGCCCATATGTAATACCGTAAGTATATTGATACTAGCGGACCCGGCGAACTTCGTCTCGCCCCAGTTTTATGCCTTTAGATAAACTCAGTAGAGAATGTTTGATAAACAATGTTTATCGATTAGTTTTCCGCCGCAAAAACAAACAACGAAGGCGGTTCTCCAAAACTCGAAAAGGCAACGTTCAGCTGACCGCACGTAAAACAGGGAAATTCGAGATTAATCTCATATACTTCCAACGATTGGCCCTGGGAGTTATTGATTGTCGTCGGGGAATTGGAATGGATGATCAGTTGGAATCATCTAATTCGTAAGATAAGGACTTCCTCTTCTTTGAATTTGTTCTTTAAGATCGTCTGAAATCACATTTTTTATCAGATTCTTGAAGGACAACCGCGTACCGTTGCACTATTTCGGTTGATTCAGATTCCGCAATATAATTATGATCGATCCCACCTTTATCTGTAAATTATGCGGCATATTAAGCGAGTGAAAAATTCGGTCGGATTGTTGGTCGCTTCATCCTCTACGGTCATGCTGTAAAGAGATTTGTACGAATGCAGTTCTTAAGCGATTTAACTTTCTAATTTAAAATTCTAGCTGTTGATGTCTTTATTCTTCTCTGCTATTAACATACTGCCCGTAAATTAATCCAATCGAGATTTTTATAATTTTGTGCAATGTCATGAGTTACTTTTCCAACGATGTGAACTGGCAAAAATTTGCAGGGAAATATATCAATTCAGTCGAAACATCAACCCGAATTTGGCCATTGCCAAGCGCTAGCAGTTGTTTCGGGAATTTAGCAGAAGATGGGAGGTTCTGGAATGAGCCCCTAATTTGTTGGTCAATTACAACTTCTTGACATTGACGACGTTTTCAAGCATGGTTTTAGTAAATCAGCAGCATTAGACATTTTGTGCAAATTATAGCCCCACCAAATCGTTTTAAATCCCCTCGTAAATCCTTTATCGTTCGGTCAACTACTTCCAAAGCTCGTTTAGTCGTTATCGCGCATTCATTCGAAATGTTGATTTGGCATTCCCGCATCTACTTCGCCGTTGCGAAATTCTTGGTCATTGTGTACTTTGGCTTTTCAACCGTAATAATATTCATTGACAGTTTTAAAGCGGAATTTTCAGTTGGAATGCCTTCTAACAATGTGGCAGCATGCCAAAAAATGCAGCGGCTAACGTTATTTGAGATCTTGACCAAATCGTTTCCGGAATCAACAAAAAATGTCTTAGCTGTCCCACTCGGAGCATCGAGAATGTAAATGCCTCCAGTTTCATCGTGAATCGTACACGTTCTTGTACCCGGTATTTAACAGCGGCACATTAGTTCGAACTCTTCCGATCAGCTCATCTAGATTATTGTCTTGCTCCCGTTAAAATTCGCGATCGAATGCATTTTGCATCGAACGATTTGACGCTGGCACTCCCTATGTCGACAGCAGATTGCCGCACATCCCGTCGGGTTCAACGGATTTTTTATTTAAATATTATTTTTCTCGTTACCAACAAACATTAAACCGAAATTTTAAACTTAGACATCGTTCAAAACCATCAAATCATGCGAAATAAATATTATTTTTCTCGTTACCAACCAACATTAAACCGAAATTTTAAACTTAGACATCGTTCAAAACCATCAAATCATGCGAAAATTGCAAAATTTTGTCGATAAAAAAAAACACATTTTTGGACTTTTCCGGAATTTTCCGAGTTTTTCCCTAAGAATATTGTATTTTTCCATTCGAAAAGCCATTCCTTGACAACTACACACAAAATTCCATTCAAATAACCAATTTTCGATTTTTCCAATTTCTCGACTTTTTCAAAGGATTTTTCCAAAATTATTTTGCGTAAACCCTCATACCAATTACGAACAATTGAATACAAATTGAAAACAAAAGGGGCCAGCCGTTCTCTCTTGATGAATTACTACACACTGTTTACACCGTTTTTATACATATAGGTTTCACAATAAACCGAATTTTTCCAAGCAGCACAAAGAATTTTCCACCTTTACGTCGTCTAAAATCATCAAATCAAGCGATACAATGAAAAATTTCGATGAAAAAATCCAAAATTTTCGAGTTATTTCAAGAATTTTCCGAGGTTTCCACCAAGAATTTTTCTATTTTTCCATTCGAAAAGTCATTTTGGAATGATTATCCAAAATTTTCACATTTGCATCATTCAAAATTATTAAAACATTCCATTTCCATTCCAATTTTCCATTTTTCTATTTGAAAAGTCATTCTGTAACAATTGCACACAAAATTCCATACAAAAAGGCAACTTTCGATTTTTCCAATTTTCCGACTTTTCCGGAAGATTTTCCCAAAATTTTCTTTCCATTCGGAAAGTCATTTCGGAATAACTATCCAAAATTGTTCACTGTTACATCGTCCAAAATTATCAAATCATACGATAATATGCAAAATTTCGTCGAACAACAAATTAAAACTTTTTGAATTTTTACGGAATTTTCCGCATTTTTCAACAAAATTTTTCCATTTTTCTATTCGAAAAGCCATTCTGTAACAATTGCACACAAAACTCCCTACAAAAAGTCAATTTTAGATTTTTCCAATTTTCCGACTTTTCCGGAAGATTTTCCCAAAATTTTCTTTCACATAAACTTGCTCCTGCCAATAACGAACAACTGAAAAAAAGTTTGAGCAAAATCGGCCCAGCCGTTCTCAATTGATGAATTACTATACATTTTTGCCACCATTTTTATATATATAGATTATTACTCGATTTCTGAAGTGGGCGGAGTGGTACATTTGTATGAGAGGTACCAGAAGGGGCGTGTCTAGACTTCCAGATTTTTTTCTCCAAAACTTTATCCTGCTAAAACTACCAAATACAGAATTCGGGCACGAACGCGTTAGGTCTTTTAATAATATTAATCGTTTTCTAAAGTGGGCGGTACCAGATGTGTATGGGAGGTACCAGATGGGGCGTGGATAGACTTCTAATTTTTTTCTCCAAAACTTTATCCTGTTATAGCTTTACTAAAAATAGTATTTGGGTACGATCACGTTTGATTTATTGATAGTATTCCTCCATCTCTATAGTAGGCGGAAAGGTAGATTTGTATGGGAGGTACCAGAAGGGGCGTGGCTAGGCTTTCAAAAAATTTTCCAAAACTTTATCCTGTTATAGCTTTCCTTAATACAAAATTTGGGTACGATCACGTTGGGTGGTGTACTGATATTATTACTCGATTTCTAAAGCGGGCGGAATGATGTATTTGTATGGGAGGTACCAGAAGGGGCGGGACCATGTAGCCCATTTGCAATACCGTAAGTAGTTTTGAGGAAATAATAGCTCGTGCAAATTTTCTAAACATTTGGTTTCGTCTTTCGAAAGTTATCGTGCGAACCAGCCGGACAGCCAGACAGACAGACAGACGGACATGGCTCAAACGACTTAAAAAGTCATGAATCAAATTTGGTTCAAAGAAACCTAGGCTCCTTATATGTGTTACACTTTTAGGTCGTATCAAATGATATATACCCTCATCCCTAAGGGTGATGGTATAAATATGCATGATTACCAGAGATTTACCAGAAGATAAATGGATATACCAAGGATCGTCCACCTTTTTACAGGCTCTGAGAGCGTACTGAGTATATGAAAAGATCGATGACTTTGCAACAATCCAGTACGAAGATTTTGGGACTCAATTCTGAGAACTGCACGTGAAAGTAGCCCCAAAAAGAACAAGTTCTGCATCATTCGTTTTGTCATGTTACATGCCATAATAAAAAAAACTTAATTTCCCTTTGCCCCCCATGAATGAGGTATGGGATAGCTTCTCACGTTTTTGTGAATTAACACGCTTTCTACTTTTAGATTCACAACTAACGGCAGCTACTTGTTTATCGACGAATGCAAACGTCACTGTTTGAGAAGCTTTTACTAGACACGCCGGATGACTCGACACTAAGTTGCTGTCGACAACATTCGAGGGGAGCCGACAATGACAGAAAAATTTATTTATTTATTTGTTTTTTTTTTCAGATGACTGGAGCTAGGATTTGAACCTGTGATCTCCCGCATGGTAGTCGCGTGTTCTAACTACTATGCCACGGTATACATGCCATAATATATGCCATAATATTGATTTTAAGTTAGTAAGTATCGCATAGGGGAATTTATTACGTTTTAGGCTCTTTTGTTTGACATAGCATAAATACTATATGGTGGCGTATGATTATCATAAGTAATATTCCACGTAAATCATACGCCACGGAATTGTAATTCTTAATTTTTTTAAATTTGATTCAGCTAAAGCGGACTAGTCGTTCTCGAGTTAAAAAGCGCCACATGCTGCTTGCATATGCCGATAAAATCGACATTTACTGTCGGACGATGTAAGAGATATCAGCTACCTTCTCATCTGTGGAAATGCAGTCAGAGAAATTGGGTTTGGCAGTAAAAGAGAATAAGAACAAGTTGTTGGTATCATCGAATAAAGTGTTCTTCCGTTTGGGACGCTGTGTCATCGTGGAGTACTATTCCTTTGAGGTACAGAAACAGCGGTAGCAGCCTGGAAATAAAGTGAAAAGTTGTGCTCGCCAACAGTTGCTTCTTTGGGCCACTCTTCATAAACACCACCTTATCTCGAACCACCAAGTTCTACTGCACCAGGTACTAATATCACCTGTCCTGCTATATGCCCTTACACAGGCAGGTGCAGCTCCTCTTTCGGTGTTTGAGAGAACATACTCGCAAAATATGAACCTATTTAGGTTAAAGGCTAGTTCAGGATTCGGATGAACCATGAGCTATACCACGACACTAATGTGGTCAAGCGAATCAAAATACTACGATAACTCTGACTATGTCATGTCGTGAGGATACATAAAAAAACTCCAGCGCGAAATGTAGTGGACGTAGACATCCGCTTACGGTAGAAGGACCGGGTGGAGGAATCACTGACGCTGAAATCGGTTATTTTTATTAACTAAAATTTAAACAATATCCGCTAGAATTTTGGAGAAAGTACATAGGCTGAGGTTATATATCTGTAAGTTTACCTGACTGTAATTGCTGTGCTTGTTTTCTTTTGATTCTTGCCTATGGGACGAAGTACTGGGCGACGTACAAACTCCCCTTTTTGTGTTCGTCTATCCGCCCCAGCGATTACAGACGTAGTTTAGGAAATATCCTCTCCGCTTATATCCTCTGAGAGGATCAAGTTCCAAGATGAGCTAGATTAGATAAGAACTACTTACACATCTCATACAAACCGTTTCTACTCCCGATTACAGCAGTATTTAAGATCTATCGAGCTGAAATTTAGTACACCAGCTTCCATCCTTTAAGCGGTGGTTAAGTTCTAAGGTGAGCAAGATTAGCCAAAATCGCTTCCACCTTCCATACACACAACCCTTTTTGGGGGTATCCGACTGTCTGTTCCCACTTCCCGCAGGAAGGTCTCCTCCGGAAGGCCTTTGGCGAGTATCGCCCCCACGGATCCGAGAGAACCCCAGTGGACCTCTTTCTGGCCCTGCAAAACAAGAAGAAAGTAGAAAAGATGAACCTCTTTACGAGCACAGACCAAGGAGTCTAAAGATAGTGCTACAGGAGGTCAGGTATGCCCAGGGCGGTTTGCCTGTCTGATCGTTTGGCTAAGGAACAGCTTCTCTTAATACCATATGAGACTTGCATCTCTCATTGTGCATCTAGAGGCTTCTTAGTTGAGTGTGGCGTTGCACTCTCAGCGTCTTGGTGATAGATAGCACCAAACCTCTAACAAGAGTGTAACAGCGATTGCAGGAACACTGTTACGATGATACGGACTATTTCCAGTACAAAGCAAAAGATTATAATTGTAACAGATTTGTTTAGCTCTTTCTATCAAGTTGCACAGTTACCATTCATTATACCATCACCCTTAGGGATGAGGGTATATATCATTTGATACGAAAAAAGTGTAACGCATTAAAGGAGACGAGTTAGACCCCAAGTATCTTAAGACCAAATTCGTTTTAGATCATTTTAAGACTATGTCCGTCAGTCTGCTGGATGGCTGGCTGGCTGGTGAGCAGGATAACTCGAGTAAACCTTGACGGATCGGTATGAAAATTTACCAGTATTAATATTTTCAAAGCGAACTAATGGGATTGTAAATGGGCAGATTAGCCTCACCCCTTCTGGTACCTCCCATACAAAATTTCTTATTTTTTGATAACACAGTGCATCAGTGAAAAAAACACCCGAACGAGACTATATAGGTTCGATAGTACAACCGGAGCTGAGTAAAACCCTAGCTCAGTTTGGCTAGATTGGCTACCAAATTTTTTTTTGGCCCCCTAAACTTTTTGAAATCCCTTGGACCCCTTGAAAAAAGGTGACATCAATTGTTGGCCAACAGTTTCTACAGTTTCTAATCTAGCTCTTTCTCTCATTTAACAAAGTTTTAGCTAATAGTCCGCTTAAGAAACTGATATAATAAAATTTCCCAAAAAAATTAGACTTCCCTCGTTTATTTTCAAAAAACTTCGATAAAAATTCTAATTTTTTCACTATTTTTTATATAAGTCGTAGGGAATCCAGATTTTTTGCATACTCTATTCAGAGAAATTGTAGTTTAGGTAACACCGAATAACTTCTCTGAACAAACCTATGCAATCTGAACAAGTCTAGGCATATTAAATAGCTCGCAAAACACACTATCTACTTTAAACAAATCAGTTTATTAGGAGTTTAGGGCCATTGTGTAATGTTTTTACTGGCTATCTTTACCAAAAACGTACTTATTGTATAACTGAATAACTTCTGTAAACAACCAATATGATCGGAGTACTCCACCCCCTTAATTGTGCACAAAGAGCATTAGGGTGTTCCTTATATGGCATTTGTTCGAATTTCGTTAAAAATATGTATTAATCGCGATGTTGGTCATCTATCTTTACCTTACGTTTCTTTTTGCCAATATTAGGAATATATTGTGAGAAATTTTGTATCGATAGTTAGACATTAGGGTGTGCCGCAATGAGGTTAAAGTATGAATTTGTTCTCAAATCAGTTTATTTTTAGTATTTTTCTTTCGTATGTAGACTAAGTAGTAACAAGCCGTTGAATAGCTGAAATAAAGACCTAAAATAATATGTATTTGCTTTTATAGACGCCGAGATATTTGATATAGAATTTGGGGTATTTTTAAAAAAATTATTAAAAATGTTGAAATTTAATTTCGATGTAGATTATTATTGGCAATTATATATTTCAACTTTTAAAGGTTAATCAAGTTAAAATCTATATGTTAAAAAAGTATATGTGTATATTATCACTATCCCTATCAATACTCGAGATATCAGGCGTTAAAAAACGGAATTTTTGACTGTATGCATAACAATGTCTAATGAACTTTTGTTCCATCTGAATACCCATTGAATACTTACCAATAACGATTTTTATATAATAAAAATAAAAAATCCCCTTAAAAGACCATTGGATATTAATGGTTTTGGTGACATTTGAAAGAATACACAATGGATATACAGGTGAAACAAAAGTTAAGTAGTCATTGCTATGCTTTTTAAGCCCCTGATATCTCGAGAATTGATAGGGATAGTGATAATATACACATATACTTTTTTAACATACGTTTTTGGAAAAGATCGCCAGTAAAAACATTGCACAATGGCCCAAAACTCCTAATAAACTGATTTGTTTAAAGTAGATAGTGTGTTTTGAGAGCTATTTAATATGCCTAGACTTGTTAAGATTGCATAGGTTTGTTCAGAGAAGTTATTCGGTGTTACCTAAACTACAATTTCTCTGAATAGAGTATGCAAAAAATCTGGATTCCCTACGACATATAAAAAATAGTGAAAAAATTAGAATTTTTATCGAAGTTTTTTTAAAATAAACGAGGGAAGTCTATTTTTTTGGGAAATTTTATTATATCAGTTTCTTAAGCGGACTATTAGCAAAAACTTTGTTGAATAAGAGAAAGAGCTAGATTAAAAACTGTAGAAACTGTTGGCCAACAATTGATGTCACCTTTTTTCAAGGGGTCCAAGGGATTTCAAAAAGTTTAGGGGGCCAAAAAAAAATTTGGTAGCCAATCTAGCCAAACTGAGCTAGGGTTTTACTCAGCTCCGGTTGTACTATCGAACCTATATAGTCACGTTCGGGTGTTTTTCAAAAAGTTTGATTTTGTGTCATAGTGTAATTAATATTTCTTTTATAACTGCCAAACAGACGACCGGAGGATATTTGAATTTGGTTAGTTTATTTATCTTGCAATAGTAGACAAAACCTAAGAAAACCGAAACCGTCGCCACACTCCTTCTGGTACCTCCCATACAAAGACCGAATTGACCCTCATAGTTTTACATACATATCTTTTTGTAAGCAAGCTGAATTCACTCAAATTATGCGTATGAAAACGCTTATGAATATTGGACTCAGGAATGAATATGAACTATATCGGTTCACGCCTTCTGGTACCTCCCATACAAAATGACATATTTTTGGAAAATTAATTTTTCTCCCATAACTTCCAAACCGACACTTGAGGGGTAATGAAAATTGGTCGGTTATTTTATATTGTTATAGGAGATAAAACCTCAAAAATCCTAGCCGATTGACACACCCCTTCTGGCACCTCCCATACAAATGACCGAACTCAACCCCATAGTCCTACATACATACATAAATTTTGTATACCATCACCCTTAGGGATGAGGGTATATATCATTTGATACGAGCCAAAAGTGTAACACATAGAAGGAGTGACTTTAGACCAAAGATGTTAAATAATGATTAGATAATGGTAATGATTGCTAATTAACCTTCTTTTGTGAAATTCTCTAATTCATTAAACAATTAGAATTAGTTCAACTAATTTCCATTAGATAATTGAAATTTTTATTCCAATGGTAAAACTATTGCAATTAGTTGCCATTAGCAAAAAAAATTGGTTTACCTTTACAATTAGAAATCTAATTGACTTCTGCTAATGAAATTAGATATTCAATTAGCTCAAATTAGAATCAATTATTATGATATTTTCAAAAATCTAATTGCATTAGCAGAAGTCAATTAGATTTCTAATTGTAAAGGTAAACCAATTTTTTTGCTAATGGCAACTAAATGCAATTAGTTTTACCATTGGAATAAAAATTTTAATTATCTAATGGGAATTAGTTGAACTAATTCTAATTGTTTGATGAATTAGAAAATATAAACCAATTGCATCAATTTCTAATTCTAATTAGAATTTAATATGTTTGCTTTAGACCCTAGGTTTCTTTGAACCAAATTCGATTCATGACTTTTTAAGTCGTTTGAGCCATGTCCGTCTGTCTGTCTGTCTTTCTGGTGGCTGTCCGGCTGGTTCGCACGATAACTTTCGAAAGACGCAACCAAATGTCTTGAAATTTTGCACGAGTTAATATTTCCCCAAAACTACTTACGGTATTGCAAATGGGCTACATGGCTCCGCCCCTTCTGGTACCTCCCATACAAATACATCATTCCGCCAACTTTAGAAATCGAGTTATAATATCAATACACCCAACGGGATCGTACCCAAATTCTGTACTTAGTAAAGCTATTACAGGATAAATTTTTTGAAAAAAAATTGGAAGTCTAGCCACGCCCCTTCTGGTACCTCCCATACAAATTCACCTTTCCGCCCACTTTAGATATGGAGTAATAATATCAATAAATCCATCGCGCTCGTACCCTAATTCTTAATTTAGTAAAGCTATAGCAGGATACAGTTTTTGAGAAAAAAACTGAAGTCTACCAACGCCCCACCTGGTACCTCCCACACACATCTGGTACCGCCCACTTTAGAAATCGATTAATATTATTATTAGAACTACCGCGATCGTGGCCAAATTCTGTATTTAGTAAAGTTCAAGCAGGATAAAGTTTTGGAGAAATAATCTGGAAGTCTAGACACGCCCATTCCGGTACCTCCCATACAAATGTACCTTTCCGCCCACTTTAGAGATGGAATAATAATATCAATACACTTGACACGATCGTGCCCAAATTCTGTATTTAGTAAAGCTATAACAGGATTAAGTTTTGGAGAAAAGATCTGGATGTCTAGACACGCCCCTTCTGGTACCTTCCATACAAATGTACCACGCCGCCCACTTTAGAGATGGAGTAATAATATCAATATTCTCGACACGATCGTGCCCCAATTCTGTATTTTATTAAGTTATAACAGGATAAAGTTTTCGAGTAATAATATCAATATAATAGCAATTTTTTTTATTTTACTGAGGGTGATGGTATATGTAAGTCGGGTCGCCCGACTGAAACTTTCTTACTGGTTGAAAGTACACTCAATTCAGTCAAATTTTGCGTAAGTTGTACGGTTATGAAAATTTGAATCAGATATAAATATGTATTATATCGGATCACCCCTTCTGGTACCTCCCATACAAAATGACCTTGTTTGAAAAATTAATATTTCTCCCATAACTTCTAAACCAACACCTGGGGAAAAATCTAAGTTGGTCAGTTAATTTATCTTGTAATAGGGGGCAAATCCTCAGCAACCCTAACAATTTGACACGCCCCTTCTGGTACCTCCAATATGAATACCAAATATTGCCCCATTTACATGTATATTATTTTTGTATGTACACTAAATTCTGACAAATTTTGCCATGGTAAACTTTTATTAAACGTTGATTTACGAAAAAAATAAGACATGTTGTGCTGCCGCTAATTGTACTTCCTATACAAATAAGTCAAATTTTTCACGGTTTTGCTCCAGGAGCCGGCAAAAAATAATACATAAGTAGTTTTATTTTATTTAAAAATCTATTAATTTCAATAACTTTAAACTTAAATAATATCTAATATTGGGTGTTGGTATTTATCAGTCAGTTTACCTGACCGAAATTTCTGTACTAGTTATATATATATTAGATACCACTATTTAGGTATGTATAACCTAGTTGACCTAACTAAAATGTCTGTACTACATTTCTTTTACCCCCTTGCCAAATTCGAACCGAAAATAAGTTTGAAAATTACTCGAGATCGCTATCCATGACAATTATTTATGTTTTAATATAGTCTGCTTTTTGTCGCTTACCAAAAATTTAAAATATATTAAAACATCATTACTTAATATAAGTGGAAATACTACAATCTAAGTTAAATGATATTTCTCATCAGTCAACCGTAAAACATGAACCTGTCCGGAAGTTTACCAATCGCTATTTTATTGTCAGTGCTGTCATACCCCGGAGATTCGTCTTCGATGAAAGTAAAATTTACTAATGTACAATGTGAGGACCGTGACCCAGAATTTTGCACCTTTAAACGATGTGAATTGAAAGCCTTGAGTCGCGATAAGGTTAGCATGTACGCACACCTGATAATACACAAATTACCAATAAATAGTGCTACGGTAAGGCTAAACTCTTAACATTAATGGCCATAAAAGTATACTACTTATGTACATTTGTATGTCTTCGTTCTAGATCAACGCGGCATTTTTCGTCAAGGCTAGTGGCTATCGACCTTACTTGTACAATAGCACCCTTGATGTTTGTAAATTCTTGAAAAAGCCAACTGGTGGTGAAATGTTTTGGAAAATTTTTCTAGATATGTTTAAATATAATTCAAATTTAAACCATACTTGTCCCTATAATGTAAGTATAACAATCAATTTTTAGCGAATTATTTTTTGATTTCATTCCAAATTTTTACTTTAAGCATGACTTAATTGTGGATGGTATGATCTTGGATCCAAATATGTTTAAACTAATTCCATTTCCATCAAATTATTATATGATACGTTTAACGGTGACAATTGGGTCTCGCATAAGAGCTGAATCACGCACTTATTTTCAGATATACGATTAATTAATTGAATAACGTTGAAACAAATAAATGTAAGGCATAATGAATAATTATTTTCTGTGTTCACTCGAACTCGAATTTGATATGTAGATACTAAGAAGTGATATGTAGAGTTCGATAACATTTGTGGAATAGCTCGCTCTGATCAATTTTGAGCGTATGATTTTACCAATCTTACTGAGCAAATTATCCATCAAATTACGAAGACAGATAATCGTGCAGCCATTTTAAGATGATACGAACACGACTGGCACTACCTTTAACAAAGGCTGAATGCTACTTGATTACTCTGATATTGTAGAGTTCATTGCCTGAAAACTGTATTGTCAGGTGCGGACCTTACATAAACCGGGACACACTTTTTTTTTTTGAATTGTATTAAATAACATTCTTTATGAGGAACTTTCACCAAATTTCGCAAATTTTTATTGCATAATAAGGTGCCGGTACATAATCCCTAAAATGGTTTTGTCGCGCGATTTTTAATAAAAATGTTTTGCCTGCGTCGCACAGTGGCACCGCCCCATACATTTCTTAGAAAAAAAATAGAAGGAGTGGTCGTACAGCAATGAAAGTTTGCAGAAACACTTCTCTGGGCTTAATTTAGAAATTTTGAAAAAATCTTGGAAAACCGCCTACTGCACCACCTACCTCCCATATAACGGCACTTGCCAAAATTTGTATTTTTGGACCTAGGGACTCGAAATTTGGGACACTTCTTAATTGAGTTCTCCTTATGAAAAAAAAATAAACATATTGGGGATGCCACGCCTACTTTAGATTTTTCCGTCCATAGGCCAAAAATCAATAAACTAATCACAAAGTATTAAAATAAAATGTAAACAAATTATCTCTTAAATGTCCAATCTTCATAATGGTAAACCGGATTCTTCTGAAAATCTAAAGGGACTTTTTAAAAATAGAATTTAATCATGAACATTTGTTCGCGCTGTTGTACGTTGGTCGAATAATTTAAAACAAGAGTGCACTTCAAAATGGATTGCTCATTGCATAAGTCTAAAAAATTAAATTAGTTTTAATGGATTTTAAAACCAGTACAGAAATTTCAGTCAGTTAAACTGACTGATAAATACCATCACCCAATATAAGATATTGTTTAAGTCTTGAGTTATTGAAATTAACCGATTTGTAATTAAAAACCAGTTAGAAAGTTTCAGTCGGGCAACCCAACTTACATTTACCCTTACCCTCAGTAAAACAAATAATTTTCTATTATATTGATATTATTACTCGATTTCTAAAGTGGGCGGAGTGGTACATTTGTATGGGAAGTATGAGAAGGGGTGTGGTTAGGCTTCCAGATTTGTTCTCCATTACTTTATCCTGTTATAGCTTTACTAATTACAAAATTTGGGCACAATTGGCTTGGGTGTACTGATATTATTAGTACATCCCTAAAGTGGGCGGATAGGTACATTTGTATGGGAGGTACCATAAGGGGCGTCGCTAGACTTCCAATTTTTTCTCCAAAACTTTGCCCTGTTATAACATAACAAAATACAGATTTTGGGCACGATCGTGTCGAGTGTATTGATATTATTACCCTATTTCTAAAGTGGGCGGAGTGGTACATTTGTATGGGAGGTACCAGAAGGGGCGTGTCTAGACTTCCAAATTTTTTCTCCAAAACTTTATCCTGTTATAGCTTTACTAAAAATAGAATTTGGGTACGATCACGTTTAATTCATTGATATTATTTCTCCATCTCTATAGTGGGCGGAAAGGTAGATTTGTATGGGAGATACCAAAAGGGGCGTGAATAGACTTCCAATTTTTTTCTCCAAAACTTTATCCTGTTATAGCTTTACTAAAAATAGAATTTAGGTACGATCACGTTTAATTTATTGATATTATTTCTCCATCTCTATAGTGGGCGGAAAGGTAGATTTGTATGGGAGGTACCAGAAGGGGCGTGGCTAGGCTTTCAAAATTTTTTCCAAAACTTTATACTGTTATAGCTTTACTAAATACAGAATTTGGGGACGATCCCGTAGGGTGATCCCGTAGGGTACGAGAAGGGGTGTGGTTAGGCTTCCAGATTTATTCTCCATTACTTTATCCTGTTATAGCTTTATTAATTACAGAATTTGGGCACGATTTCCTTGGGTGTACTGGTATTATTAGTACATCCCTAAAGTGGGCGGAAAGGTACATTTGTATGGGAGGTACCATAAGGGGCGTCGCTAGACTTCCAGTTTTTTCTCCAAAACTTTGTCCTGTTATAACATAACAAAAAACAGAATTTGGGCACGATCGTGTCGACTGTATTGATATTATTACACTATTTCTAAAGTGGGCGGAGTGGTACATTTATATGGGAGGTACCAGAAGGGGCGTGTCTAGACTTCCACATTTTTTCTCCAAAACTTTATCCTGCTTAAACTTTACCAAATACAGAATTTGGGCACGATCGCGTTAGGTCTTTTAATAATATTAACCGATTTCTAAAGTGGGCGGTACCAGATGTGTATGGGAGGTACCAGATGGGGCGTGAATAGACTTCCAATTTTTTTCTCCAAAACGTTATCCTGTTATAGCTTTACTAAAAATAGAATTTGGGTACGATCACGTTTAATTTATTGATATTATTTCTCCATCTCTATAGTGGGCGGAAAGGTAGAATTGTATGGGAGGTACCAGAAGGGGCGTGGTTAGGCTTTCAAATTTTTTTCCAAAACTTTATACTGTTATAGCTTTACTAAATACAGAACTTGGGGACGATCCCGTAGGGTGTATTGATATTATTACTCGATTTCTAAAGTGGGCGGAATGATGTATTTGTATGGGAGGTACCAGAAGGGGCGGGGCCATGTAGCCCATTTACAATACCGTAAGTAGTTTTGAGAAAATAATAACTCGTGCAAAATTTGAAAACATTTGGTTGCGTCTTTCGAAAGTTATCGTGCGAACCAGCCGGACAGCCACCGGACAGACAGACAGACAGACAGACGGACATGGCTCAAACGACTTAAAAAGTCATGAATCGAATTTGGTTCAAAGAAACCTAGGGTCTAAAGTCACTCCTTCTATGTGTTACACTTTTGGCTCGTATCAAATGATATATACCTTCATCCCTAAGGGTGATGGTATAATTAAGTATTAAGTATATAATTAAGTAAAAAAGTTTTTATTTAATCTCCACAAATGTATAAAAACTAACTTCTTTTGTAATTCTTATCAAATTAATGTTTTAGGTAACGTATTTGTTTGATCTTATTTTGTGCGTCTTCAATATGATTATTTAAAGTTTTAATTGTGTTCCTTCCAGATCCCTCTTTAGGTCTCTTTTCCATTGTATTTGTCGTAGTCTTAAGGTAATAAAAGTGTTAAAGTTTGTTGGGGAATTTGCGGATGTGCGTGTAGTTTTTAATATACTAAACCGCCTTCTTATTAAATCCTTAAACTTAGGTAAGAGGGTAAGTATAATTTCATAAGTGAAAAAGTGTAACGACCCCAATTATCTCGACCCCGAATATCTTCAAACTAAATTTGTTTAAAGATTTTTTAAGACGATTGTCCCATTTCCGATGGTCCGGCTGGCTGGCCGGTTGGCTTGCTGGTTGGAAGGATAAATGATGGGCATGATAATTTGAGTAAACCTTAACTAATCTTTATGAAAATTAACCAGTTTAAATATTTTCCAAAATGAAGTTACGTTATTGTAAATAAGCAGAATTGCCCCACCCTTTCTGGTATCTCCCATGCAAAGTTACCTATTTATGGATATTTCTTCCATACGAAACACTACATGATCTTTCAACTTTGGCGGACTATTAATCTTATTAAACCAGGTAAAACTCCAGAAAATCAGAACTATTGCCGCGCCCCTTATGCCACCTCATTGTATATAAATGACCTAATTCAACGTAATATTCCCACAAGCATATTTCAAGGAAAACTTTGGGTCTAATACGGACTATGTTGCTCTACCGCTTCTGGGATGTCTTATACAAAATTACCAACATATTTTTGGAAAAATAATTATTTCTCTCATAACATTTAAACGAAAAACTGGAGTATACTTGAATGTGGTCAGTTGGATTTTCTTGTAATCCGACGCAAAACCTCGAAAAACCGAAATATTACCTTCAGACGGTTTTACATACATATCATTTTTGTAAGAGATATTGAATTAAACTTTTTATAACTGTTGTTAGTTACATGTCTGTAAACTTCTGGCCATACGACCGAGAGTCCTATTCCTGATCGTGTACGCTATATAGGTGATTTCAAACAATGTCGTACATAGGGTGAGGGTATTTATCAGTCAGTTCACCTGATTGAAATTCCTGTACTGGCTTAAATAGTTTTTAAGAACATTTCAGCTCTGTACTACCATTAGAAGTATTTTTGGCCGCGTCTCCATACAAGCGGAACAACTGTGCATTGAAAGTTGTAGATTTTAGGTGTTTTTCTTCCCTGTCTAGAATCATATGAAAATTTCATATGTTAAAAAATTTTAATTTTTATTCAAAAGTCAACATGTGTTGTCTCCATACAAATGAAGAGAAAATATCGCACAAATGCTTGCATTAAAATCGATGTTACTAATAGGGAGGGTATTTGACGGTGATTTTTTTTTCTTAATTGAAAGTACAGACTCGGACCTTTCATTTTTTTATAGTTAGAGGGCTAAGCAAGGCAAAGCACATAAAGTTTTTTTGCATCAAAAAGTGAAAAGTTGATATTTTTATACCATCACCCTTAGGGATGAGGGTATATATCATTTGATACGACCCAAAAGTGTAACACATAGAAGGAGTCAATTCAGACCCTAGGTTTCTTAGAACCAAATTTTATTCATGACTTTTTAAGTCATTTAAGCCATGTCCGTCTGTTTGTCTGTCTGGTGGTTGTACGGCTGATTCGCACGATAACTTTCAAAAGACGCAACCAAATGTCTTGAAATTTTGCACGAGTTAATATTTAACCAAAACTACTTACGGCTCCGCCCTTTCTGGTACCTCCCATACAAATACATCATTGCGCCCACTTGAGAAATCGAGTTATAATATCAATACACCCAACGGGATCGTACCCAAATTCTGTACTTAGTAAAGCTATTATAGGATAAAGTTTTGGAAAAAAAATTGGAAGTCTAGCCACGCCCCTTCTGGTACCTCCCATACAAATTCACCTTTCCGCCCACTTTAGATATGGAGTAATAATATCAATAAATCCATCGCGCTCGTACCCTAATTCTTAATTTAGTAAAGCTATAGCAGGATACAGTTTTTGAGAAAAAACTGAAGTCTACCAACGCTCCATCTGGTACCTCCCCCACACATCTGGTACCGCCCACTTTAGAAATCGATTAATATTATTATTAAAACTACCGCGATCGTGACCAAATTCTGTATTTAGTAAAGTTCAAGCAGGATAAAGTTTTGGAGAAAAAATCTGGAAGTCTAGACACGCCCATTCTGGTACCTCCCATACAAATGTACCTTTCCGCCCATTTCAGAGATGGGGTAATAATATCAATACATCCAACGCTATCGTGCCCAAACTCTGTATTTAGTAAAGCTATAACAGGTTAAAGTTTTGGATTATAAACCTAGAAGTCTAGACACGCCCCATCTAGTACCTCCCATACAAATTTACCACTCCACCCACTTTAGAAATCGAGTAATAATATCAATATAATAGCAATTTTTTGTATTTTACTGAGGGTGATGGTATATGTAAGTCGGGTCGCCCGACTGATACTTTCTTACTGGTTTTTTATATCAGCGTATCTCGTTGTTATTTTCCAATTCGGTATGTTGGCTACTCAACGGAACTCAATTATTAAACATATACACTTTCACAGGTAAATGTTAAACACTTTTCAATATCTTCAAAATTAACGACTATTAAAATCCCATTGGTTAATATAATGAAATTTGTATATAAATTGAATTTGTTATACAATGTATCACTAGTCACACGTTAAATATGAACCACTTCGGAAGTTTATTGATCGCCATGTTGTGGTCAATACTAGTATACCCCAGGCATTCAACGTCAATGAAGGTGAAATTTACTAATTTAATATGTGAGGAACATGATACAGATTTTTGCACTTTTAAACGTTGTGATTTGAAGGCCTTGGGACGTGATACAGTTAGCCTGAACATATATCTGCAAATACACAAGCTGCCAATTGATAGTGCAACGGTAATGTTAAACAAATTCCATCTATAGTTTTACGCTTCATGTGTAAAATTTCTGCATTTCTATTCTAGATTAATGTCGCATTGTTTGTCAAAGGCAATGGCTATCGCCCTTACATGTATAATACCACCTTGAATTGGTGCAATTTTATTAAAAATCCTTCGCGTTATGCCTTTTGGAAAATTGTTTATGACATGGGCAAAGGAAGTACAAATCTTAATCATTCGTGCCCGTATAATGTAAGGATTGCTCATATAAATTGATTTGAAATTCCTTATTACACTGACGATTTCTTTAAATTTTTATTCATAGCATGACTTTATTGTCCACGATATGATTTTAAATGCGAATATGTTCAAACTAATTCCATTTCCACCAAATTATTATATGATTCGCTTAATAGTGTCAGTAGCAAATCGTGTAAGAGCTGAATGTCGATATTATTTTCAGATATATGATTAAATGAGTTTGTAGATATTTTGAAAAGATAAAATAAATAATAATTTCTTGTGAATGTGAGTTTGTTGGGAAATGGAACGGTGCGATACCAGTCACAGGACCGGTAACCTGGTTTGCCTGGGGAAGGCCACTAAAATGTCAATTGATGCCTGATCGATACTTTGTGATGTGTTATGAACCAGACCTTAGAGGACCAGTCTAGTTCCGCTTGAGCAATGTATAACTCACAAAACAAATACTAAAATTCAAATTAATTATACCCTCAGCCTACCGGTAGGAGGGTATATATCATTTGTTACGACCCAAAAATGTAATAGATAGGAGGAGTCACTTTAGACCCTTGGTTTCTTAGAACCATTTAGGTTCATGACTTTTTAGGTAATTTGAGCCATGTCTGTCTGTCTGCCCGACTGGTACGCACGATGACATTCTAAAGACGCAATCATTTGTTTTTAAACTATGCATAGGTTAATATTGCCTTAAAACTACTTACGGTATTGCAAATGGGCTACATGGCCACGCCCCTACTGGTACCATCCATACAAATGTACCATTCCCACTTTAGAAATCGAGCAATAATATCAATACACCCAAAGTGATCGCACCCAAATTCTGTATGTATTAAAGCTATAGCAGCAAAAAGTATCTCTAGTACCTCCCATAAAAAATAAACCATTCCACCCACTTTAGAACTCGATTAATAACATCAATATATCCCACGCTATCGTATCCAAATTCTGTACTTTGCAAAACTATAAGTATATATTACTTTGGAGAAAAAAAATTGAGGTCTAGCCACGCCCCTTGTGGTACCTCCAATGCAAATGTACCATTCCGTCCACTTTAGATATCAACTAATTTACACCCAACGCAATACTGCCAAAATTCAGTATTTTGTTAAGCAAATTTTATGTTTTTACTGAGGGTGAGGGTATATGTAAGTCGGTTTAGCCGACTGACACTTTCTTACTTGTTTAGTATAATTTTTGATAAATTATAATAATTAGTATACATTTCCAATTTCAATAATTTTTTTTTCTTATAAAAGAGTAAGTGATATATTTTAACTGAAAAATAAAACAAAAGCCATAGCTATAAACGTACACACACAAAAAGTTATTTATTTGGACAATAATTTTAATTTAATTTCATTGAATAAATTTCCGTTGACTTCTGTTAGTTTTTTTAACTACAAAATTTCACTTTTCATGAAAAACCTTGTTGAATTTTTTTATCCAAATACTTCTTTACAAAACCATATCATTAAAATTTTTAAATTGGAACGTTGAAAACCCCTATTTTTTCCACCAAAATGCCACTGTGCGTCGCTTTGGTTTATCGCTGTTTAAACCATTATTTTTTAAAAACAATAAAAAAATTTTTATAAAAGTAGTGCGATATTAAATAGAAAAATAACAATTTTTCGCATGCGGCGCCACTGAACCATAATTTAATATAATAAAATCTATTTTTAGTAAAAATTCGGAATTTTGTGTAGGAATATTTTAATACAAATCGCGCAATTTTCCATCTGTGGCGGCAAAAATTTTTCACTCTGTAGTATAACACAGTGCAACATTTCTAAGGTCATCGTCTGGTGCCGCCTTCGTACCCAGATATTTTTGAAGTATATACCGAGACTAAAAAAATCCCCAAAGAATTTGGCCCCATTACATCGAAACATTTTTTTATGGATACTCCAATATTTTCACCCCAACACGATTTTTTTTATCATTTTTACGAAGTCCATATTTCATTAACCGTTAGAAAATTTTCTTTTTGCCTTTGGCAAAATTGTAGATCTAAGCCAGAGCAAAAAAAGTGTCAAATAGACCGACTCAAAAAAATTGCATCCAGTGCATGAAAATTGCAAAAATATGGGAAAAAAGAATATTTTTTCATTATGTTTTCCACACAACATTTATTTTGTTGTACTCCGTGGCGTATGAATTATGTGGAATATTACTTATTATATTCATAATTTTATGGTGAAAATTTCATGAAAAAATAGCCTTTTTTCCCATATTTTTACAATTTTCATGCACTAGATGCTATTTTTTTGGGTCTGTAGTATAGTAGTATTATATATAAACATCGCCCTAATGGATAAACATTTTTCGTAACTATCACTTATACTTCCAACATTTCAATTAATAATACTTTTATAACACTTTTTAATTTATCGTAATTAGTTTTTCGATTGAAAAATAAGCGAATAAAGTGTAGAAAAACCAGTAACAAAGTTTCAGTCGGACAACCCGACTTACATATACCATCACCCTCAGTAAAACAAAAAATTTTCTATTATATTTTCTATTCTATTATACTGACTTGATATCTGTCACACAGCTGGTGTATACACAGTTGGTGTATACAGCGAGGACCTGTTACCAAGCCTTTCCTGCTGGCTACATAATGAATGCAAGATTTTTTCGAGCTGAGGTATTGGCCATTCAGAAATCCACTGAGGCTTTTATAGGATGCCGAATCGATACTATGTAGCATGGATAGTAGAGTATCCAATCGATTAATCGTTGTTCGATTAATCGAAGAATTTTTTTCGAATAATTTTTCGATTAAGAAAAAATTTTTAAATTTCGATTAACGAATAATCGATCAATTTAAACCGATTAATCGACTTAAATTATTTTTTTTTGAATTATTAAAAAAATTTTAATTAACAATTTAGACAAGGCAAATAATTCGTTTTCAAAGGATTTCACTGTCCACCTTAAGTCTAGAATAAATGATAGACGTATAAAAGTACTTAACTCACTTGTTTTTTACCTTAACTCGGGAACATTCCCCATAAATGATAAATTTTTTAAAATAAAGCTGCAAAACGGAAACAATTGACTTTGCCTCGAAAATGTATGATCGGTTATTTCACACTGAAGCTAATCAAAATATATCAGACTAGTGGGCCCGGCAATGCTTCGCTATTGCATATTAACATGTAATATATTTCACATTTAGGCCTACAAAGTACTTTGAAAACGGTACTTAAGCTCGACAATAATATCTTGAGTTTATTTACATATGTAACTTATTTAAAGTAACTCCTTAACATTAAATTTAACCAATTAAGATGTATTGTCGTAAATGCTTATAAAAAGTTCATCAGTAAAGTCATATCTATAGTGCCGACATGTAGATAAAGTTATTTCTGTATGTAGGGCGAAAAACCACATCTTCCACAAATCGGAAACAGACATTCCTCTAAGGTCAAAATTATTTATTTTGATCCATAGTAGCGTGAACCATCTGTATACTAAATATCTCTTTGGTCACACGGATCAATAATATTCCCGAATACTATCTTTGTATTGAACTCGTATTACCATTTTTTGAGATAAATCGGACACCAAAGTTTGGCTTAACAAAGTGATGGTCTCACGCGCTGTATGGCATGTTACACCGTCGTGCTGGAACTATTTATCCTTCAAATAATGTGCAATGACATGCTAAATAAAAAAATCAATTGTTCGTCCACTGGCTCTACTTCTTCTACCAGTTGGATTTTATATGAATGTAGGCCAAGATCTTTCCTCAGCATTTGCAGAGACCGAGTTGCTGAGAAAGACGTCGGTTCGATAAATTCGAGTCCCCTGTCATACTAACGTATACAGCGTCGATGGCTTCTATTGCTGCTCAGATGGGTCATTATATGCACCCTCAACTTCATAAAGGGCTCCATAAGTTTGGCGAACAGAACGTGCATTTTGAAAATAAATTTGCAAGATTTGTCAACGATGTTCTTCTTTAGTTTTTACATGGTGATTTTGCAAAGTATACTAAAAGAAAGTCTATTACATTTCATTAGTATGACAGCTAGATTTACACTTATACCTATCAGAAGATCTATATGTCAAAAAAAATACCCCATGCATTGGTTATTTTCAGTTGTTTGCTAATGTTACCTCTGACATACTATAAAATTTTAACCATTGTAGTATAACTACAATGAATATTGATTAATTTTTCTATCTATATGATTTATTGTTCTCCTGAAAAGCAATTAAAAAATGCATACCTGTAAAGTAAATTAAAAAAAATCACTATTTTAGTCTGCGCTTCCTACACTGCCTAGTGTACGGACCATTATTTGATACAGTTAAAAAGTTAACTATTAAAGTGCGTGGGCAGCGCCTTGGCACTGTTAACTTATTTTGTTCGAAATAGCCTGATCATTAGGGGCGAATCAATTAGTTCGAGTCAAAAAAAAATTCTGTTAACCGTATATCAGTATTGGAATGTACGAAAAATTCTTAGACAATTTCACTAAGAAGCTTTATGTCTAAAATTAATTCCTAGTTCGCGCTGAGAAGCATGCAGATTTCAGGTAGAGATATTTTTTTTTAGCAATTAGCAATTATTCAGTTACTTTAGACCTATGGGCCCCGGCTCTAATTTTTACCTACCATTCCGATGTTTGGAGACCAAGACGAAAAGAATAGTATATTTTTGATTTTTTTATTGGGATCCCGCCCAATATTCTGAAAAATTATTTTTAAAAACTTAATGTCTGTATGCCAACTCTCAGAGATCGTAACTTTTTAACAAATACATAGATTTGCTTTTGTAATACCTCATTTAGTTTGTTGGGAAGTCAGTTTTACGCAGAAGGTCTCAAAAAATATATATCTGAAATATTCGGTTTGTGCTCATTTAAAAACAAAAAAAATTTCTATCTGAAATCTTCATGCTTCCCAGTTTATTGGTAAAATTTTCTAAAAATTCATCGTAGATTCCGATTTTGGTTACGATTTTTGCGAATAAAAAAATTGGCCCACCTTACTGTTCATATCTCTAGGCGAACAGCAATATACTGTGGAATTTTGACAGTTTTAACTGTTTGTTTTAAAAAGGGTGTGGAACAGCCCATTCCCACCCTTACTGTTATTCATACTGCAACAACAACATATGTAACAAATCTCATCTTCCTACCTCTGATAGTTCATAAGATATAGCCCTATCGATTTTCAAGTTGTATGTGCGGTGCCACGCCCCTTTATCCAATTACAACCAAATGTAGTCAGGTCAACAGTACCTTATGGTAAAATTTTTGTATCAATCGATCTATTAGAAAAGCCATTAGAGCGATTTTTGAAAAGGGGGCGTGGCACCGCCCACTTCCATCCTGGCTGTAATTAATACTGCTCCAACAATATATATACCAAATCTCATCATCATACCTCTGATAGTTCATGAAATATAGCCTTTTTAATTTTCAAGTTGTATGGGCGGTGCCACGCCCCTTTATAATTTGCAATAAAATAATATTGCGACTATACTTTAAGATGTAAGCTATCCTATCTTTCAAGTTGGATCAAACCGAACACGGTGTGCAAATTTGATTCAAATCGGTTAAGTAGTTTAGGAGTCCATCGCGGACAAACAACGTGACACGTAATTTATATATATTAAGATGATTATATTGTGTTGGAAAAAGAAGAGGATATAATTGAAATCAATGACAATAATCTTTTACTGGAATTGAACGATACTAAAAAAAGTATTCAAAATTTTAAAAAATCGAATGTAAACTGTAATATAATTGCTGATTTTTTGTATCTAGATAAAACAAGAAAATGATCAGAAAACCTAGAAAACTTTTAAATGCAATTCTTTCAGTTTCACCAATATCTACTTTAAGTGAAAGGGTGTTTTCAAAGTCAAGCTTCATTAAAACGAAACAAAATTCGACTAAAAGCCAAACATCTTAATTGCATATTATTTTTAAAAGATTATTTTAGATGTGACTAAAATCTTTTAAAATAAAAAAGATCTCATTTTGTATGTACCTAATTAATTATTATTTTTATTAAACGTTTTTGAATTCACGTGAATTATTATTTTCCGTTTTTAATGTTTTTTATTAATAACATTTAACGCTTACATTAAATTTGTATATTTTTCACGTAAGGTATACAGATATACAGAAATTATTCGAGTTATTCGACTTATTCAATTAATCGAATTATTCGAGCAATTTAAAAACCTTAATCGATTAATCGAGCAAATTAAAAATCCCAAAATCGATTAATTTTTTAATCGAACAAAACCTAAACCCGATTAATTGGATACTCTAATAGATAGCCAAGCTGCAATAAAATCGATCAAATCTACCTGGTGTAAATCTAAGTTGGTGGGGACTTAGATAGGCGTAAGCCTTTGTTGGGTCCCGGGATATAGCGATATCTCTGGGAACGAATCTGCAGATTTAATGGCCAGAGGAGGCTGTACTATGCCTGATCATAATTCCCTGATGGATGTTCAACCGCGCATTTAGTAGATTAGTGGAGGACTGGATGTGGAAAACAGCTAGCAGACATTGAATCTCCAGAACCGACTGGCGAATGGCATATGTTAGATTACGAATATAGCATGGTTGGCCAATGTATATAGTACTTGAGACTGGCCTGTGAAATTTAAACTGACCACTGCAATATAAGACATTTAACATAAACATAGCATAGGTCCATACTTCTGTCGTATGTGTAACGATAAAGTGAAGTCGGAAACGATAGAACATCTTTTTTTGTAGCTGTTCCGCAGTAGCCCGTAGGAGGCTATGGTACTTTGTGCAAGGTTATATAGAGGACCTAGAGTCTCTTACCCCAGTCAAAACTAAATTAAATTAGCTCATTCGATCTATTTGAATGGAAAGAGTATTACAAGTTAAAAATCGTTATACGCATTTTGATAACTTAAAATTTCACTTTCATCGAGCAAGCTTCTCGGCGGCATTAAAGTAATGACAATAATAGCGCGATTAGTATGCTTCCGAAAAGATTCATGCTTAACAGGTGACTGGTAAAACCTTTCTATACAAAATGTTTCCAATTATATTAGACAATGACATTTTAATTGAATTTAATTTTAATTTATACAAAAATGTTTAAAGTCTGGTACACATCAAAATCAAATGTAAATAATGGGCACTGATAAAAATCTTAAGTTTGTTGACCAAATAAACCCGTTGTGAAATTTTTAACAAGATAAATCATGCCACGGGAAATTGTTTTACCTACGCAGTATCGTCGAAAAAAAATATTGTGTCTCAATAAAATTTGTATTTTTTAGCAGCAAATAGTAAGTTTCATCTTCCTTGAATCTTATTTGTTGGGGGACATAGAGAGGTTGCTAAAATCTCGAAATTGAAAGTGCGACAGGAGTAGAGTACAACACGCCCCTTCGGGACAAAGTTATAAAAACACATCCATATAATGTAAAATTTAAAATATTTTAGTGGTTATAAAAATCATTTTGACTACTGCATAGTATAATCCTCAACTACAATCCAATGAACAGAAAGTAAAGTCCTAGTGGTCAAATTTAAAATCCACAAATTTCAAAGAAAGTTCTTGGCCTGCACCCAAAGAAGGCGAAATCATAGATGAATAACGTGAACAATCATCAATGAATGCAGGAAGGCAAAAAATGTTCGAGATTCAGCTAAGAGAGGAAGTGATAAACGACAAGCTTTCAAACACTACGATGACCTGGTAAAAAGTTAATATTTTATGAGGAAGATAAATGTTTAAGTGGTTAGATAACCTTGTCAAATTGTCAAATAATTGTAAAAAAGCCACGTCAGTCCCGATTACACTAGTTTACAGTCATTTTGCTGCAGAGTTGTAAATAATTTTTTTCTATAGATTTCCTCTTAAACACGAATATGAGATTTAAAAATTTTTCCTCTGATTAGTTTTCAAGATATGAATTTTTGAATTATTTTGCAAAGTTTTTGTGAGATGCATCAGCTTATTGGAGAATAATTCGTAAACGCGTCCAACGATTTGAACAAGAGTGGTCTCCAATTAAAGGTAATGTGCTCTCCTAAAACCCTTCTATACAAGCTGTTAACATCGGTTGAGTAGTTTTGATGGTAGGAGCATTTAATGTTTAAAAAACTATTTTTTTGTGCAAAAATCACGATTAAAATTTATAAAAAAATTATAAAAAATAAAGAGTATAAAGATTGGACTTCCCAAATGAAAGATATAGATATTTTTCAAAAATGTAGGCTTAAAATGCACTTCCAGCCTCCAGTTTTAAGCAATCTTGGAAAAATTCATATCTTGGAAACTAATCAGAGGAAAAAATTTTAAATCTCATACTCGTGTTTAGGAGGCCGAAATCTATGGAAAAAAAAATTATTTACAACTCTGCAGCTGACAAAAAATAAAGATTTGTAAACTGGTGTTAGCGATTCAAAAAAACATTTCTCGGAGATTTTAATTAATCCGGCTCTGCCCGCGCCGCCGACTCAAGTTGCCCAAGAAGATGATACAAGGCTGGTTCCTAATCCAACTGGTTCTGTGTATACCTCATAAATTCTTTACAAATAATTGTACAACAGTCTGTGGAATTCAGTAAAGTCTGAAGGCCGGAGTACGACATCTCCATCACCGGAGTACGATAACTTTGGCTCATGTCGCCTATTTCATTCCTTATAGCATTGGACGTGTTATCACATGGAACATTAAAAACCAATGAGAATATCTGGCATATGCAGATGACATATTTCTAATATAAACAGGACATGATAAAATGCCGCGCTTATCTCGGTAACTAGTAAATAGTACTGGACTGAATTCATCGAAAATAAAAGCACATTAAGTAAACGTGATAAATCCTGCCGAAAATTTCACAGCTTGAGATGACGTAGTAAGCCTTAGAGTGGAACCGGTAAGACATCAGGCGACCAGGAAAACTAAAATAAACATGGTCACGAACTATGGATGAAAACATGCAACGAATAGGATACAATTTCAACCGAATAAAATTCAATCGTACGAGGCAGAAGAGAATGACGAAATTATGTTGAGACATGGCATGGTGGCAGAAAATCTAATCTAATTGGCATGATGCCTTCATAAGCGCTGCCTTTCGGAACTAACAATTTGTAGAAGCGTAACGAAATGTAAACCCATGTCTTTACAGGACATGGGCCTATGTCTTTAACCATGATACGGTCTTTAACCTTTTGTTAGAATTTTCGGGTTTCATTTCTATCCCTGTTCCTTTCTATACCTGAGCTTTTTCATTTCTTCCGCCTAACTAGCCGGTACGACAATATGACTTACTCCCCTGGTAACAACTCGGCTGTAGCGTTGATCTTTTCTTAGACACCATACGGCATTCATCCTCGAAGCACTAGTTGTTTGAGCGCTGTTTTCTCACCTAAGTATGGTCGTTGCCTCAGTTGCCATGAAATAAAGGGTTTTCCAATGAGACGTGTTATTGTAAATGGCCCGCTATTTCGGTAGCTGTTATTCTTTGACATTTGACAAGTAGAAACTACGCGATTACTAAAAATGGAACGATACACGCTTCAACAACGCATTGAAATTATTAAAATTCACTACAACCAGTACAGAAATTTCAGTCAGGTAAACTGACTGATAAATACCATCACCCAATATAAGTTTTCAGTTTTGAGTTGTTGAAATTAATAGATTTTTAATTAAAATAAAATTACTAATGTATTATTTTTTGCCTGCTTGTAGAGCAAAACCGTAACAAATTTGTGTCTGCTTTTTTTTGTAAACCAACGTTCAATGAACGCTTACCTTGACAAAAACTTGTCTGAATTCAGTGTATATGCAAAATGATATGTATGTAAAAGGGGCAATATCGATTATTTATATGGGAGGTACCAGAAGGAGTGTGTCAAATAGTTAGGGCTTCTGATGTTTTACCTCATAATACAAAATAAATTAACTGCCCAAATTTGATTATCCCCCAGGTGTCGGTTTAGAAATTATGGGAGAAATATTATTTTTCCAAAGAAGGTCATTTTGTTTGGGAGGTAGCAGAAGGGGTGATCCGATATAATCCATTTGGGAAAGGGATTTTTATTTCTTTTCTCTAATAATGAGTCTTGTGGTATTTTTATTAACAAAAATAAACTTTATTTAATTCTATTAACTTTATATTAAAATACTTTTAGATTAGAAGGTATGAAAAAACGATGTGACGCGGTCGATGCACAAAAACGAAAGAGGACAAGTTTTTCTTATTTCCTTTTGAACATAGTTTCGCAAAGTTGTATTTTAATAGCTTTGTTATGGTAATTAGGTTACTTATAATATGTCAACAGGGTGCCACATCCATATTCAATCCCGATTCTAATTTTTATAACCGTACAACTTATGTAAAATTTTACTGAATTCAGTGTACTTTCAAAAAAGCTATGTATGTAAGACTATGAGGGTGAATTCGGACAATTATATGGGAGGTACCAGAAGGGGTGTGGCAAGGGTTTAGGTTTTCTTAGGGTTTGTCTACTATTGCGACTTTAATAAACTGACCAAATTTAAACATCCTGCGATCATGCGTATATGTCCGTATATTTGTTATTTTGTATGGGAGGTATCAGAAGGCGTGGGGCTATACTGCCCATTTACAATCCCATAAGTTCGTTTTGAAAAATATTAATACTGGTAAATTTTCATACCGATCCGTTAAGGAGTTTACTGGAGTTATCCTGCCCACCAGCCATCCAGACAGACGGACATAGTTCAATCGTTTTTAAAAGACCTGAAACTAATTTGGTCTTAAGATACTTGGGGTGTTACTCGTCTCCTTTAATGCGTTACACTTTTTTTCGTATTAAATGATATATACCCTCATCCCTAAGGGTGATTCTATAAAAATTTAATTTCTTAGGCAAATTTTCTTTTTTTTCATAAATTTATTTCTAACTACGAAACTGTTTATTTGGCAAAGAAATTACTAAATTAATTCCCGAATTTCGGATTTATGTTTCATCAAAAATGGACTGGTCGTTCTTAAGTTATGCCCCCGAAACGTGGCTATAGGAGCTTAAAAACTTTAACCCCAAAGAGGCACGGGTTAACATACTAGAATTGTGCTTAATCTTTGGCTATCGTAAAATCTGCAAAGACTTTTTTTTTTGGGGGTGGCACCGACAAATATAAAATAAAACTTAATTTCCCTTTAAGCCCGAAGAATGAGGTATGGGATAGCTTCTCGCGTTGTTGTGAATGAACACGCTTTCTATTTTTAGATTCGCAACTAACGGCACCTAGTTGTTTATCGACGAATGAGAACGTCACTGTCTGAGAAGCTCTTACTAGACATGCCGATTGACTCGACACATACTCCTAAGTTGCTGTCAACAACATTCGAGGGGAGCCGACAATGAAAGACAATTTTTCTTTTAAGATGACTGGTGCCAGGAGTTGAACCTGTGATATCCCGCATGGTAGTCGCGTGTTCTAACCCTTATGCCACGGCTGGTCCCAAATATACAAAATTGATTTTTACGACCACCCTAATGTCCATCTGTCTGTCCCCGCGATCCCAGCAGTAGTTTAAGAGATATCGAGCTGAAATTCGGTATGAAAACTTATATTTTCTAAGCGGAAGTTAAGTTGTAAGATCGGACAAAGACTACCCCCTACCTCCCATACAAACTCCCCTTTTTGGGGACTGTCCCTACGATTACAGCCGTGTTTTAAGAGCATTCGAGCTTACATTTTGTATGCAAGCTTCTCTAATTTAAGCAGAAGTTGAGTTCTAAGATTAGCCCGATCGGTCACAAACAAACTCCCTCTTTTTGTTGGTGTCCATCTGCCTGTCCTCGCGACTCCAGCAGGCCGGTCCCAAATATACAAAATTGATTTTTACGACCACCCTAATGCCCATCTGTCTGTCCCCGAGATCCCAGCAGTAGTTTAAGAGATATCGAGCTGAAATTCGGTAAGAAAACTTATATTTTCTAAGCGGAAGTTAAGTTGTAAGATCGGACAAAGACTACCCCCACCTCCCATACAAACTGCCCTTTTTGGGGACTGTCTCTACGATTACAGCCTTGTTTTAAGAGCATTCGAGCATAAATTTTGTATGCAAGCTTCTCTAATCTAAGCAGAAGTTGAGTTCTAAGATGAGCCCGATCGGTCACAAACTACACCCACCTCCCATACAAACTCCATCTTTTTGTTGGTGTCCATCTGTCTGTCCTCGCGATCCCAGCAGTAGTTTAAGAGATATCGAGCTGAAATTCGGTATGAAAACTTATATTCTCTACGCGGAAGTTAAGTTGTAAGATCGGACAAAGAATACCCTCACCTCCCATACAAACTCCCCTTTTTGGGGACTGTCCCTACGATTACAGCCGTGTTTTAAGAGCATTCGAGCTTAAATTTTGTATGCAAGCTTCTCTAATCTAAGCAGAAGTTGAGTTCTAAGATGAGCCCGATCGGTCAGAAACTACACCCACCTCCCATACAAACTCTCTCGTTTTAGGGGCGTCCGTCTGTCTGTCCACGCAGTTGCAGCAGTAGTTTAAGAGCTATCGATCTGAAATTTGGTATGTAAGTTACTGTTCTCTAAGCGCAACAATTTAAGCTCTGTATTTGACATTTCTGAAAAAAAATAATGACAAAATATGGATGTGCGAGGCTATAAGTAACGTCTACCTCTCACCAACTCCCTTTTTTGCGGTACTAAACTTAATAAATATAGTTATAGTGAAAATAACCAGTTTTATTTAAATTTTTACAAATCTGATAATTACCTTACTAGTTTGGTATTAAAATCTCAATTTTAATGTCATGGTCAGGGCAGCGGACGTGTATATTAGATAAGGTCGAAAAAAAAGTTTATGTGAGCACGGAATCAAATAAAAATGTGATGTCCTCAAATTATCATCTGACAAACTACAAAACTTGGGGGAGAAAACATAAACTTTTTTCCGCCATATAGAGCGACCCTATCTAGTGTATATCCTCTTAACATGAGTGGAATGTATGTTTAATGCCATATTCTTTAACATCATATTCTATGACCTATTAAAAATATACTTTTGATTTCGTGCATTTCCGCATGGCACAGGTTCAACTCCTGGCTACAGTCATCTTAAATAAAACCTTTTTTTTTTCATTGTCGGCTCCCGTCGAATGTCGGCAGACAGCAACTTCGCAGTATCAGTGTCTAGTCAATCGGCATGTCTAGTAAAAGTGGTGATTTCAGACTGATATTTGACGAGCACATCTGCCAGTCGAACGTTGCATTCCGCACGACACCTTATTACTAGCTGTTTTATACTGTTAAATGGAATTGGCGTCTTTGTACTTTAAACATTTGGTCACCCACGGTTAAAGATCAGAATTTTCACTAAGGTTAAAACTAGTTTCTATTCATTGCGCCACCATTGTGGGTGCTTAGCATACCATCCTCGTGTAACCACATCCTTAAATATATATTTATTTTGTACTAAATTATAAATGAAAATAAATCAACATGTTGTTTGTCCTTGTTTTACGTGTCCTAAATTGAACGCTTTTCTTTGCTTAATTCGCTTAGTTGTTACTTTTGTTCGTATAGAGGAATTCACTTTTACCAACTCTATAAAATGTATGTAATCTGTATACAACTGGCATATAGTATAACTTGTATTGCATGGCAACATACACACACTCACCTCTACATCCATGTCTTGTGTTCAGTCAACCTCACTGAACACTAAACAATAACAACAAATGGTATTTTTGTTTGTGGTTGCGTCCTAAGTATCAAGGTTTGGTATATATAATTTTTGCTGTCACTATTGAGGCATAGTGGTTCGGTTGTGATTTTGATAGAATGACAGGCGAGTTAATTTTTTGAGGGCTTAAGAGGTTAATAATGTTAGGCAGATATCATATGATTTAACACTGATTACAGGTGTTCGGTCAACTCAGTAGTTTTGTATAGTTACTTACTTAATTTCCCTTTGCACCCCATGAATGAGGTATGGGATAGCTTCTCGCGTTGCTGTGAATTAACACGCTTTCTATTTTTAGATTCACAACTAACGGCACCTACTTGTTTATCGACGAATGCGAACGTCACTGTTTGAGAAGCTCTTACTAGACATGACGATTGAATCGACGCTTAATACTGCGAAGTTGCTGTCAACAACATTCGAGGGGAGCCGACAATGAAAGAAAATTTTATTTTTGTATAGTTAACTTTGTTTTTATTCTTTCATTCATTATATAATTAATCGTATATCTGAAAATAAACTCGAACTTCAGCTCTTATGCGATTTTCAGTTGCTGGCACTGCACGAATCATATAACTATTTGATGCAAATGGAATAAGTTTAAACATATCTGCATTTAAAATCATTCGGTTGACAATCAAATCATGCTTAAAGTAAGAAATTAATAAAAATAAAAATTAATTAAAATAAATCGCAATATTTTGTTCCTATCCTTACGTTAAAGGGACACGAATGGTTTATGTTCGAACTATGTTTAAACATATCATAAAAAATGTTCCAAAACATGTGACCCTTTGGATTCTTAAAAAATTTACAAATATCGATGGTGTTATTGTACATGAAAGGGCGATAGCCATTGCCCTTAATGAAAAATGCGGCATTGAGCTGAAATGGAAAACCGCATTGAGTACATAAGCAGCATAATTATTTATATAAAGTGTTCATAATTACCGTTGCACTTTCTATGGGCAATTTGTGGATTTGTAAATGACCGTACAGGCTGACAGTATCGCGGGCCAAGGCCTTCAACTCACATCGTTTAATGGTGCAGAATTCAGCATCATGAACTTTACATTCTAGATTAGTAAATTTCACCTTGATCAAGGACGAATGCCTGGGGTATATAAGCACTGTAAATAATAATGCGATTGGTAAACTTCCGAATCGGTTCATGTTTAATGGGGACTACTGAGAGTTTGTGTACAAAATATAACTCGATATTTGTCAATTATATAACACAATGAGATTTTAATAGATTTTTAATGTTAAGTAAAAAGAAAAACATAACTAATTGTCATGGAAAACAATCTAGAGTCATTTAGTAACATATACCCAATTGGAAATTTGGGGAGGATAAAATAATTGGTCAAATATTAGTTTAATTTTATACCATCACCCTACGGGTAGGAGGGTATATATCATTTGATACGACCCAAAAGTGTAACACATAGAAGGAGCCACTTAAGAACCTAGGTTTCTTTGAACCAAATTCGAATCATGACTTTTTAATTCGTTTGAGCCTGTCCGGCTGGTACGCACGGTAATTTTTGAAAGACGCAACAAAATGTTTTGAAATTTTGCATGATTTACTATTTTCCTAAAACTACTTCCGCTATTGAAAATGGGCCACATGGCCGCGCCCCTTCCAGTACCTCCCATACAAATACATCATTCCGCCTACTGGATCGTACCCAAATTCTGTATTAAGTAAAGCTATCACGAGATAAAGTGTTGGAAAAAAATGGAAGTCTAGCCACGCCCATTCTGGTACCTCCCATACAAATTTACCTTTCCGCTTACTTCAAAAATGGAGTAATAATATCAATACACCCAACGCGATCGTGCCCAAATTTTATATTTAGTAAAACTATAGCAGAATAAAGTTTTAGAGAAAAAACTAGAATTCTAGCCACGCCCATTCTGGTACCTCCCATACACATCTGATACCGCTCACTTCAGAAATCGATTAATATTATTAATAGACCTAACGCGATCGTGTCTAAATTCTGTATTTAGTAAAACTATAACAGGATAAAGTTTTGGAGAAAAAATCTGGAAATCTAGACAAATGTACCATTCCGCCCACTTTAGAAATCGAGTAATAATATCAACATAGTAGAAAATTTTATGTTTTACTGTGGGTGAGGGAATATGTAAGTCGGGCTGCTCGACTGAAACTTTCTTACTGGTTTTTGATATATGATCCTTAATGAAAACTAAAACTAAATGAGAGTTTTTGTGCTTTATATTGTTTAAGTAGATGAAATAACTCAATCTATATATATAAAAGGCTTGGGTGACTGATTGATCACTCCCCAGCCCTAACGGCTAAAGCTAGAACCGTGAAATTTAGAATGTAGGTTTCTTTTATGACGTAGGCGCGCACTAAGAAGGGATTTTTGGAAATTCGGACTGCAAGGGGGCAAAATGGGCGTGGCACCGACCTATACAACTGGAATTTTAAAATGGCTGAATCTTTTAAACCATTATAGGTAAGAAGTTGAGATTTGGTACGTATATCGGTCGTATAAGAAAAAATACATTGTTTGTGGAAAGTGGGCGGTGACACACCCCTTTTTTAATAATAGTAATATTGGCTGAATAAATAGACCGATTGCAATTAAACTTTCTATGTGTGATACTGTCCATAGGGCCTCTATCATAGCCTACATGAAAACATAAGTAGACAAAGGGGCGTGGCACCGCCCACACAAACCGAAATTTCAATCGGTCTTATTACAAGAGCCATTAGAGGTATGAAGATGAAATTTGCTCCATATGTTACTAATAAAAAGGGGATTATGCCTCTCTTGAAAATGGGCGGTGCCACGCCCCTTTCGAAAAAATTGTTATCTGGGCGAAATAAATGAACCGATTGCAATGAAATTTTCACTGTGTAGTACGATACGTAGGGTCTCTATAATAGGCTACATGAAAACATACTTAGACAAAGGGGCACGACCGGGCGTGGCAACGCCAACACAAACCAAAATTTGGATCGGTCGTATTTCGCGAGTCATTAAAGGTATGAAGATGAGATTTGCAACATATGTAAATGGTATATGGGGGATTACGTCTCCCTTGGTAATGGACAGTGCCACGCCCCTTTTGAAACAATTGTTATGTCGGTCATATTAATAGCTGAGAACGGATTTTTGGAAACTCGTATTTTTATGGGTTAAAAATTGCCAATAAGTAATAAATGTTGTATCATCACCTAAACCAATCGGCTAATGATATAATCGCGAAAATTGATATGGAAATGTTTGCTATCAAATTGGATTGAAGTATTTTTTTAAATCCGATGTTTCTGGGTAAAAAAAAATCGAAAAAGGGATAAAAATCTTACTATTGCCTAGACCAAACGGCTAATGATGTAATCATGATAAGTTATATAGGCTTGCTCCCTATGGAATAAGAACGAAGCAAGGAGGGTTTTCGAAATTCATACCTTTTAGGGGTAAAAAGGACTGAAGGGATACAACTGGTAATAAACGGCTAAAGTAAAGTCTAAAAATTGTTCGATGTGAAGTAATTTCAAAATTCGTTCTTAAGTTGTACAAATCCCGAAATAGGAATAAAACTGATGATATCACCCAGATCAAATACCTAAAGTTAGAGTTACGAAAATGTATATAGAATTGCGACCCATAGAATTAGAAGTGTCAAATGGGCTTTTTCAAAATTCGAACATATAGGGAAAACTGATACCATCACCCAGACCAAACGGCTAAAGCTATAATCCTATATGGGCATGCTTCCTATTTAGTTAGAGGGAGTACCGGTCCATTTTAGTTGTGCGATACGAATATATCTTTTAAAATTCGTACTTTTAGGGACTAAAAAAAGGGACTAAAGCGGTACAATCACTCAGACCAATGGGATAAAGCTACAATCACATAAATTGGGTATTCGTTCGTCTTATGACGCGTTGGCATTTTACCTGTATTGCTTAAAGTCATAAGTCGGTTCAGTGTAAGTACGGGTGAAGCAACGCGAGCCGGGAAAGCTAGTTTATATATAATTAACTTCACCCATACTTACAACTAATCTTCTTACGAATTTAAGCAAACTGGCACTCCCTCTAATTCTATAGGAAGCATGTCAATATATTATTACAGCTTTAGCCGATTGGTCTGGGTGATAGTACCTGTTTTATCCCTTTTCGGCCTTTCTACCGCAAAATGTTCGAATTTCTGAAAACCTTATCTGGTGGCTCTCTAATTCTAAAATAATCAGTTAAATTTTTGCTTCTATACCTTTAGCCGTTTAGTACCAGTTTCATCCCTTTTCGACATTTTGTACCGCTAAAAGGTAAGAGTTCCGAAAACCATCCTCGTCTCGGTCTAACTCCATAGGGGGCAGGCCCATTTAATTATCATGATTATATCATTAGCCGTATGGTCTGGGCGATAGTAACATTTTTATTCCTCTTTCGATTATTTTACCCAGAAATATCGGACTTCAAAATAACCTTCAATCCAATTTGATAGTGAGCATGCGCATATCAATTTCTGCGATTATAACATTAGCCTATTGATCTGGGAGATAGTATAACTTATATCCCTAATTGGTCGTTTTTACCGCTGAAAGTACAAATTTCGAAAAATCCATTCTTAGCTGAAGTTTATTCAAAATTCCCAGCGAGACGAAATCCCCCATGTACCATTTACATATGAAGCAAATCTCATCTTCATACCTTTAAAGGTTCGTGAAATATGACCGATTGAAATATTGGTTTGTGTGGGCGGTACCACGCCCCTTTGTTTAATAATGTTTTCATTTCCTACGGATAGTGCTACACAGTGAACATTTTATTGCAATCGGTCCATTTGTTTCGCCGAGATAACGATTTCTTCAAAAGGGCGTGTCACCGCCCATTTTCCTGCAAGACGTAATCCACTTTGTGTCAGTAACATATGTAGCAAATCTCACCTTCATACCTCTAATGGCTCTTGAGATATGACCGATTAAAATTTCGGTTTTTGTGGGCAGTGCCACGCCCCTTTGTCTAATTTTATTTTCATGTAGCCTCTAATAGAGGCCCTTAATAGTATCACATATATTGCAATCGGTCCATTTATTTGGCCAATATAACTATTTTTTAAAAAGGGGTGTGGCACCGACCAATTTTCACGAACAACGTAGTTTTTCTTATACGACCGATATACGTACCAAATCACGACTTCGTAATTAAAATGGTTTAAAAGATATAGCCATTTTAAAATTCCCTTGCAGTCCGAATTTCCAAAAATCCCTTCTTAGTGCGCGCCAGCGTCATAAAAGGAACCTACATTCCAAATTTCACGGTTCTATATTTAGACGTTTGGGCTGGGGAGTGATCAGTCAGTCACCCAAGCCTTTTATATATATAGATTACTTCATCATCCCTTAACTTCATTGTGGGCAAAGATATCCTAAGTAAATAGTTACAAACCAATGTGCAAATCTGCTGTTAAGTTCCTGGGCATGTTTAAATATCTTGCCGTTGTTTTATATTTTGCTCATAGTGTTGTCTATACGCAAGTGTGTGTGTGTGTGTAAGAGGACTTCCTAGGTATGTCTGCATGAAGCATTTTTCAAGTACATACTTAGTATATACACATACTATATAAAAAGCATTGTGCAGGATCTGTGTGTTGCTATATGAGAGGGGGGTGTCCACATACTGTGTACGTGTTGTGGTCACGTATCTAATTGCGTATATTTAAAAGTTATGTATAGTTCTTGTTGTTGTTGTCATTGCCACCACAGTCATTTTTGCACGTATGTCAGAATATAAATGACTTGACCGTAAATTTTTACAGGTTAAAAACTAAACAACACATTGAAAAGTGAAACAATGTTGACACGTTCACCTTTCTAGGATAGTGGCTAAGAAGAGCATAACAACAAAACAACAAGCGATAATAAGGGTCAAATGCTGCTGCTTTACACTATTACACATCACAGCATATTTTTGTTGCCGGTCATTGGAGGACAAAGTGTGGCAATGAAGTGTCCTAAATTAGGAAAAACCCATAACCTTAAATAATTTTTTTTTTGCGGGAATTTCCCAAATGTTAGTATGTAGTACTCGTATTATGTATTGTTTTAACAATTTATACAAATACATACAAATATTGGCATGTTATAACAATAAGTATACATATTTAAGGACCCTCGACCATCCAGAAAGGTAGTTACATAGGTTCACATTTATTTTTATGTCGATCATTAGGGAAACAAAATGATTTGATTTGTAATTTAAGGGGTCAGTGGGAAAAAGGTTTGCCTAAAGTTTTTCCATTTATTATGAAAGGTCAAAGGAGTACAAGTTTGGCTTAGATAATTCATCAAAAACAGCCAAAGGAGAATTCTGTTAGAACAAATATTGCCGTTGAGACATTAATAGGAATAGAATGGTGCTACACAAATCAATATGTGAGAGGTTGAAATTAAAATCAACATAATAGAATGTATACTTTTAGCTTTGTTTCGTTTTTTTTTTTTAATTTAATGCTATTTTATATTTCAGTATTTAAGATAATACCAAGTTATTGCAAACTTCTTATGAGTCAAATAGTGTGTTTACCTAAATGATACATTATTAAAGGGCAAAGGATTAAGTAAGGTATTATATTTTGTGAGTTTATATATTCCTTATTGCAACACAAAGCCTACAGCTTGTTTAACCTGTATAGCTATCCTTGTAAATCTCATTGGCTCAAACTAAATATTGTAATTTGAATTCTTTACAACTTTTATTATTTAATCGATAATTGCTATAGATTTAGAATTTATTTCAAGCTCAAGACCAGGTTTTTGGAATGATATTCTCATAATGCCAAGCAATCCATATAGCTATTTCGGTTTCTGCCACGAATTCTCACGAATTGTTCATCAAGTCTTACGCACGACGGGCCGCAATTACGCAATACTGCTTATGGCAAGTCTGTTGGTTGCGAAACCAACAACAAACATTCAAACATTCGTTAAGTTACTCGTTAGAATCTGTAAACCTCACACTTAGTATTAAATATTAGTATTCCATTCCATTTCTAAAGTGGGCGGAGTGGTACATATGTATGGGAAGTACCAGAAGGGGCGTGTTTAGACTTCCAGATTTTTTTCCAAAACTTTATCCTGCTTGAACATTACTAAATACAGAATTTGGAAACGATCGCGTTAGGTCTATCAATAATATTAATTTATTTCTAAAATGGGCGGTACCAGATGTGTATGGGAGGTATCAGATGGGACGTGGGTAAACTTCCAGTTTTTTTTCTCAAAAACTGTATCCTGCTATAGCTTTACTTAATGAAGAATTTAGGTACGATAGCGTTGGATTTATTGATATTAGTACTCCATCTCATAAGTGGGCAGAAAGGTACATTTGTATGTGAGGTACAAGAAGTGGCGTGGCTAGACCTCCTATTTTTTTTCGAACCCCTTTAATATAATTACGACGAAAATTATGATTTAATGTTTTGTAATCAAACAACCGCTTTACAGGAAATTCGGTGGACGGGACAGGGGGGCTCGCGGATGAAGACGTGCGACATCTACTATAGTGGCCATGCGGACAAGCACGAGTTTGGATGTGGATTTGTAATTGGCAAGAGACTGCGTCACCTAGTCTCAAGGTTTAACCTGGTGTGTAAACGTATAGCCACCATAAGAGTCAAAACAAAGTTTCGCCACATATCACTTATATGTGCCTATGCTCCGACAAAAGAGAAAAGCGATGAGGACAAAGACGAGTTCTACGAGAGCCTAGAAAATGTATATGACCGTAGCCCAAGCCATGACATCAAAATTATACTAGGCCATTTCAATGCTAAAATAGGCAGGGAGACCGCATTTGTGCTTAACATCGAAAAATTCAGTCTGCACACCGAAACGTCGAACAATGGCATAAGACTGATTGATTTCTCTGCGGCAAGAAATATAGAAGTCCTCAGCTCTAGATTTGACCATAAAAATATTCATAAGCCAACATGGTTATCTCCAGATCAATTGACGAGGAATCAGACAGATCACGTGGTAGTCGATGGAAGGCACGCATCGATTGTTCTGGACGTACGAGTGATCAGGAGTGCGAACATTGATTCCTATCACTACATTACCGCAATTAAGGCACGCACATGGCTAAGCATGGCGAAAAACGTACATACGTAACCAGGCACAACGAAAGCTGGACATCGGTAAACTGCAGACCACAGAGGTAGCGGACGCCTACTCCAACAACCTAACTCAACTGCTACGGAATGCTCCAACCCCTGATAATATAACCTCGTAGTGGCAATATATAGCCGGCTCCATAGAACGGACTGCGAGTAGCGCACTTGGGTACTCAAATCCATCTTAAGAAGATGCCTGGTACGATGATAAATGTCGCAATGCCACGAGAGAAACTGATGCTGCATACAGGGCAAAACTGCAGCCAATGGCAACGAGAGCCGTTCGTGAACGGCACAGGGAGAAGAGAGGCAACTCGTCTTTTTAAACGGAAAAAGAAGGAGGTGAAGAAGAGACAGCAAGAGTGCACAGAGTTGCTGTGAAATAGAGAGGAAGCCAGAACATCCTTCCAGAGAGTTTAGGTGAGAAAGCGTGGAACATGGTTCGCCTCCTGCAAGGTTGAGGATGGCCAGCTAGTATCGGACCCGGATAAAGATCTGAAGATCATTTCAGAAATTTACTGGATACGGACACTTCTCCAGAAGACCCCGATCCAATCCATGACGATGGTATTTACTGTACACCTCCGTGTCAGAGCGAGATATGTGTGGCAATATCCCGCCTTTAAAACGCCAAACCGGCTGGAGCCGATAATCTTCCTGCTGAATTGTTTAAGGCAGGTGGGGAGTTGCTGATAAGGAGCATGCATCAGTTAATGGAGAACATCTAGCTAGAGAAGAGCATGCCCGGGGATTGGAGTCTCAGTCTGTTATGTCCCATATACAAGAAAGGAAATCGTAGTGAATGTAACGTGGAATAAGTCAATTACTAATTGTGTTCAAGGTCCTTTCGAGCATATTGTGTGAACGTCTAAAGCCAATTGTAGAAAAACTAATTGGACCATATCAGTGCGGTTTTAAACCTGGTAAATCTACGACGGATCAAATATTCACCTTACGATAAATCCTGGAAAAAACTCATGAAAAGCAGATCGACACCTACCATCTCTTTGTCGACTACAAAGCTGCCTTCGACTCTTCGCTAAGGAATAGACTATATGAGGCCATGTCTGAGTTTGGAATTCCTGCAAAGCTAATTCGACTTTGCAGATGTACCTTGGAAAACACCAAATCCACGGTTAAGATTGGTAAGGATCACTCTAAACCATTCAACACAGAAAGAGGTCTCAGGCAGGGCGATAGCTTGTACTGTACAATATTTAATATAGTTATGGAGAAGGTGATGAGAAAGGCTGGTGTCAACATGTCTGGCATCGTATTCCACAAGAGCCACATGCCATAAGCCTATGCCGATGAAATAGACATCATTGGCGAAATCTGCGGGATGTTAATGGAGTTTTATTATCGCAAAAAAAAGGATTCAGCAAAAATTGGTTTAGCGGCCAACGAGGACAAAACAGAAAAAATAATTACGACGAACAAAGACTCCTCTCGATGAGGACGCACGGAAAACGTTGAAAATTATTGTTTTGAGGTAGTAGATGAGTTTACCTACCTCGGATCTTCCGTCAATAAGAAAAATAATGCCAGCCAAGAATTTAAGCGGACAATAGTGCTCGCCAATAGATGTTGTTACGGACTTTGGCAGCACTTTAGTAACACCACCTTGCTATGCTGCCGAATCATGGGTGCTTACGACAAAGGACATACCAAACCTGGGAGTATTCGAGAGAAATGTACTACGAAAAATATATGGACCTGTCTTTGTCGACGGCGAATTTCGCCATCGGATGAACCACGATCTAGCTAAAAGAGTCAGAATGCAAAGACTACGATGGCTGGGACATGTTGCCAGGATGGATGTAAGTTCTCCAGCGAGAAAGGTTTTTGAAGGCGAACCTGAAGGATGGCTCAGAACAGGGAGACCCAAACTTCGTTGGAAGGACCAAGTGGTTGGCGACGTGCCACCATCTAGGACTAACTGGAGAATTCAGACAGAAGACCGATGCGTGTAGAATTCTTTAATACTTCAGACCTCAAATTTATGAACCACGTTCGTAAGTTGTAATGGGCCACTTAAGAGTTAAGGTAGATTAAACCAATATGGACATACGGAGCCCAAATATGGGGATGTACATCACCTAATAATATCGCCATTATCCAGCGTTTTCAGAAAAAAATTTTAAGATGGATAGTTAATGCGCCTTGGTACATACGAAACGATGATCTGCATAGGGATCTTGGAATAAATATTGTGCAACATGAAATTGTTAAGATTGCCATAAACACAATGCTCGACTACAGACAGACACGTGTAAATTCAGAAACATCGGCCCTTACATATCCTTTTTTACCTCAAAGCTCAAGCTTTTTACAAGGAGATTTGTTGGTAAACTAAGCTTACTTCAAGTAAGGTCGCAGACAACATTTCAATGAAATTATCTTTGGAAAGTAAATACCATTGACTGTTCCATCGGGTCTTGATAAATATTTCGAAATCCGTTGCAATTAAAGTGATTAATTTTAAATTAAAAGAAATGTAATAAATGAATCACCCATATTATAAGTTTTATACTATAAAACTTAGTTAAATTTGTGTTTAAATAAAAATTTCACACCTATACTTATTTTGGTAGTCTATATTTTCATATTGTTAAAAAAACACGCATATAATTAGGTTCTCTTTGTATTGCCAGCGTATAAGATAACTACATAAGTCAATGAGAAGATAAAACTATGTGATAGTCATTTGGAACTAGGGGAGTGACCTAGTGCATGTTCTAGGTCTAGTCCAGTACTAAAGTATACTAACACCCTAAAAATCTTGACTTGCGGTTCAATATCCGGGTTTTCGGATCTTTTTTCACTTATGAGCTTATAACTCAGTCAATTCTTAACCGAGTTTTGATTTCTTAATGGTTTTGGAAAGAAGAGTTTTAGACCTTTTCAACGATATATATAGTTGTATAGATATTCTGTCACAACAACAATTCCATTTGGTCACAGTGTGTAATTAATATTAATATTATTAACAAAACAATTATGTACGTTTGTTTATTATAATAATATTGAGTAGAAGGAAACAATATTGAATAGACTTTTATTCAAATAAAACATTTTTCTCAATGTATGCAGATTATTGATGCAGCAGTATCTATGTGAATGGGATTCATATGAGTCTGTGTGTCTTCCAATACTCTACATTATTAGAGTGAAAGATGTTGACATATGGAATTCGTTTGCATCGTTTGTTGTTAAATTAATAATCCGGCCAGACATAATAAGAAAAAAAACCAGCACAGAAATTTTAGTCAGGTACACTGACTGATAAATACCATTACCCAATATAAGATATTGTTTAAGTCTTGGAAGGTAGCAGAATAGGTGTAACAAATACTTAGGTTTTCTGAGATTTTGGCTCGGTACAAAATAAATTAACTAACCAAATTTCATTATCCCCCAGGTGCCCGTTTGGAAGTTATGGGAGAAATATAAATTTTTCAAAAATAGGTCATTTTGTGTGGGAGGTACCAAAAGGGGTTCACTGATATAGTCCATATTCATTCCTGATTATAACCGAATAACTTACTCAAAATTTTACTGAATTCACTGTACTTACAAAAAAGATATGTATGTAAAACTATGAGGGTCAATTCGGTCATTTGTATGGGAGGTACCAGAATAGGTGTGTCAAATAGTTAGATTTTTTGAGGTTTTGCTTCTTATTACAAAATAAATTAACCCGTTTGAAAGTTATGGGAGAAATAGTAATTTTCCAAAAATAGGTCATTTTGTATGACAGCTACCAGAAGACGTGAACCGATACAGTCCTTATTCATTCCTGAGTCCAATTTTATAAGCGAAGCATCTTAATAAAAATTTTACTAAATTTAGTGTACTTACAAAAAAGATATGTATATAAAAATATGACGGTCAATTCGGTCATTTGTATGAGAGGTACCAGAAGGTGCGTGGCAAAGGTTTCGGTTTTCTTAGGGTTTGTCTACTTTTGTAAGAGATATAAACTGGCCAAATTCAAATATCCTCTGATCGTCTGTTTGGCAGTTATGAAAGAAATATTAGTTATATAAAAATAGGTAATTTTGTATGGGAGGTACCAGAAGGGGTGTGGCTATTCAGCCTATTCACAATACCATTAGTTCGTTTTGAAAAATATTAATACTGGTAAATTTTCCTACTAATCCATTAATGATTACTCGAGTTATCCTGCTCACCAGCCATCCAGACAGCCAGCCCTCCAGCCAGACAGACGGACATAGCTCAATCGTCTTAAAAAGTCCTGAAAGGGATTTGGTCTTAAGATACTTGGGGTCTAACTCGTCTTCTTTAATGCGTTACACTTTTTTTCATATCAAATGATATATACCCTCATCCGTAAGGATGATGGTATAATGAAATTACTTATACTCATAGTCATAGTTTTTGTTAAAAATATTCTAAGCTAAGGCAGGAGAGGATGGGTTTACCCTTATTCGAGTACGAGGAATCAAACTTTATCATTAGTTTTTTGAGTAACAATGACGGTTACATTATTATTACAGCAGCACCAGAAATTGGTCCATCAGCCGCACGTAGAATAGAAATCCAAATGCTTCGGTTCGTCACACCAAGTTTTTGTCACCACATCCTGCGCCGCCCATCCGTATGAACCATCGGCATACTCGAGTAGCATATGGATTTTATTATATATGGTTCCAGAGCTGTTTACTGCAGCCTTCTGCATGATCATCTCCATTATGATTTTAAAGAGATCACCCGACAGACTACTGCCTTCTCTCGAGTCTCGCTTGGTAGAAAATCATTGTCAGATTTGTCATCCCGCAATTTCGTATCAGCTTCGCGGGGATACTAAGCTTAGCTATAGCGGTCATATCAGACTGTCGAATGAAGCTTTAAAATCAATAAACAAATGGTAGGCCTCGATCTGCATTTCATGGATTTTCTTCAGGATTTGTCGTATCTGGTTGGTCTTCGATCTACGAGGTCTAAATCCACACTCATAACTTACACAACTAAAGACTATTCAGAATCTTGTAAGCGATGGCTAAAAAGATGATCCCGCCATAGCTTGTGCCTACTCTTGGATCGCCATTCTAATGCACAGGACATATAATACTCTGATTCCAATCATCGGACTTGCATTCCACTAGCTAAATCGTGTTATTGAGATGGTGCATACACGTTGCCAGCTCATCGCCTCCAGCTTTAAAAAGCTTTGTCGACAGTACATCGGATTCCGCAGTTTCAATGTTTTTAGGACGTGAAATTGCGTGGTCGTCTTGATTTGGCTCGGTGGTGGAGAATCTATTCGGTCGTCGATGATTAGCGTGGTTTCGTCACTTATACTGCCTTCGGGAACGTAGAGATTGAAAGTGTTCCCTCCATATTTGCAGCACAATTTGAGTGTCCGTGGCCAGATTTCCGTCTCTGTCCTTACAGGTGGGGGATCCCTGTTCCAAAACCTTTGCTTTTAACCCTTTGGTAGAACTTTCGGGCTTCACCTCTAACCCTTTAGTTTTCTATAACCTGGCTCTGTCTTTTCTTCCACAGACGCTTCTTTCCGCCTGAACAGGTGTTTCATCTCCCAACTTTTCTCATTATAACGCTCCGTCACCGCACGCATCGCCGTTGGCTGCAGTTTTGCATTGTATGCAGCATCCATTTGCTCAGACATTAGGCGACATTCATCATCGTACCAAAGCTTGTCTGAGCGTGGGTTTTTATAACCCAGTACGGTCGTTGCGACAGTGGTCATAGAATTCTTTTGATCAGGGGATATCCAGGTTGTCCATATCTTTATGCGGGAATTCAGTTCCACTAACTACCATGTTTCTTGCCGACGCGAAGCTAACCAGTCTGAATCTGTTATCGGAGGTTTTGTTGTGTAGACTGAATTTTCCGACTGCTGAACCAAGACTATCCTCCCACTGTGTAGGAGGATTTTAGTGTAATGGTCTTATATTTCCTCTAGGAAATGTCCATAATGTCATCGTCTTTGTCTTCCATGCACAAATCTGTGTGATATCAAAAAATTTCGCATTGTTGCGTACAGAGGCTATTCAGTCATTTAAAGATTTAAAACGCGAGACAAGATGTTTAAGGCTCATACCAACTATAAAACCACATCTTAGTTCGGTTATTTCTGTAAAATATGTTACAGTTTTTTCGTTGTATGCATCCCTATCCCGTGCATCGCATTTCCTGTATGGCGGTGATTTCAGCTTTGTATTTGTCTAGGACATCCGCATATTATATAGAGACACCATCTTTGTAGAAAGTTCGGACATTTCAGGTGCATATCCTTTAATTATGGTCCTTATAACGTTGGCGGGGGTCGTCGACACTTGGGGCCGTTACTGTTTTTTTTCTTTTTTTCGTGTTTTCAAAATATTTTTTTTATTTAAGGAGAGTGGCTTATTAGGCCACCGCTTACAATGATAATTTCTGTGGGCTGCCAAAGCCACTAAGAGAGCTGTTTTGAGCCTCTGTAACTTCTGTTACCTAGACCTAAGACGCATCGGTGGTAGCATGTCATTTAGGTTGCTCAACATTGTGCCTCACACGAATGGTTGCAAACTCAATCTACGAATAAAAATTCCAAAAAAAAAATTTAAGATACCAATACTTGCAATGCAGCTATCTTAACACCAATGTACTGAGTTAAAATAACCAAATCACCTACAGTGATTAGATTATTCGTCCAGCTTTTATGAACAGGGACTCTACGACAATGTTGGATACCTGTGAGCGGTACACTTACTCAAAATATTACAACTCCTCCAGTGTTAGTGTCATCCCCGTTATTTTTTTGCAGCTTTTCTAGCTATCGTAGAGTACTGCATTCAAACACAGAGTTCTAGTTTTGTTTACAGGACTCATACCGCTGGTTGGACGTAATGTTTGCTTTCGCTTTTAAAGTGAATACATATAACATAAAAATGTATGCAAATAACAGACAACCAAATATGAAAAAGAAATAAAAAAAAAAACAAGAAAAAAAGATGCAACACTAAAATATTGCTGCAATGATGACGCTTGCAGCAAAACCCTTTTCATTTCGGTAAGTGAAACATCTGGAACAATTGCGTTGGATGGTGCTGATATATTACCAACCAACACAGGCAGCAGCAACACCAGCAACATAGTTTGTGTTTTTTGACTGCAAACAGAATGGGAGCGGCCATACCTTGAAACACTTACGCCGCGTGGAGACAGTAACCCAGAAAATTTTATTTATGCTGGAAACAAGTGTTTCTTTCTTTCTTTTTTTATCTGTGAGTCAGCCAGTATCTGTTTTTGATGTCGCACCACAGTATATGGCCTACAAAAATAAATGTAACTATTCTGGGTATGATGTTGCATCGAAAGTAGGTTTGTTTTTAACGCTATACTAATGCGGCTAGCTATTCGCTTATTTTGTTTGAAGTTTTTTTTTTTCACTTAATTTAAGTGACGTTATTAAAGAAAGACTTAATTACAGCGGAAGTATTAAGTCAATTACCTATAAACTTTATAATTAAACTCGCTCAAATTTTCAACGCTTCCCTCAAACTTCAGTACGTGCCATTATTTTGGAAAGTTTCTGAGATAATTATGGTAGCAAAACCAGGTAAACCACAGACAGATGTAAAATCATATAGGCCAATATCTCTGCTGCCTATTATTTCCAAACTGTACGAAAAAATAGTTCTGTCCAGAATCACTCCAGTATTACAACGAAATAACACTATCCCGTCGCATCAATTTGGTTTTAGAAACGCACATTCTACCATTGATCAGGTCCATCGTATCGTAAATACAATTGAAATGCCCTTGAGGAAAAGATGGTCTGTTCAGCATTGTTTTTAGATGTATCGCAGGCATTCGACAAAATTTGCCATGTTAGCTTGGTTAAAAAGTTACACACCCTTTTACCAAAAAAGCTTTGCACCTTACTGTCGTCATATCTGGAAAATAGATTGTTTCGCGTGAAAGTTGATGATGAATTCTCTGAACTGAATAAAATTCAGTCAGGGGTGCCTCAAGGGAGTATATTGGGTCCATTACTCTATGTTCTGTATACTAGCGATATACCAGCAACATCAGGTACTTTAATAGCAACCTTTGCTGACGATACGGCAATACTGTCAGTAGAATCGACGGAGGAAGCTGCAAACCAAAAGTTACAAGCTGCTCTGAACGCAGTACTTGAATGGACAACTAAATGGCACATTAAATTGAATAGTTCAAAATCCACGCACATAAATTTTACAAATAAAAGCCTTCAACATCTAAGAATATTAATAAATAATCATCAAGTGCCTTATGCAAATACTGCTAAATATCTTGGTATGACACTAGACGCTAAACTTCGTTGGAGTGAGCATGTTAAAATCAAAAGTAAAGAACTCCAGCTGAAACTAAGAAAAATGAATTGGCTTATAGGTAGAAAGTCAGAGTTAAGCATTGAAAATAAGCTGTTAATTTACAAACAAATGATTAAACCCATATGGACATACGGAGCCCAACTATGGGGATGTACTGCGCCTAACAATATCGCCATCATCCAGCGTATACAGAACAAAATACTTAGATGTATAGTCAATGCTCCTTGGTATATACGAAACGAAGATCTGCAGAGGGATCTTGGAATAAATCCAGTTGAACATGAAATTGGTAACATTGCCACTAGGCACAACAGTCGTCTGCTGATACATGTTAATCCTGAAGCATCGGCCCTAATAAATCCCAGCGGCGTTGTACGCCGTTTACAAAGAAGGAAGCCTTCAGATCTTATTAATATTTAAATGTCACCTGCTCGAACGTTTCGCATAATAATATTATATATAAAATAATGTAAAATTTAATTATAAGTCCGAAAAAAATTGCTTGTTAGTTATTAATAACTAGTTGCAGTAAATAAAAAAAACAAATAAAGAAAAAAAAAAAAAAAAAAAAAAATTAAAGAAAGAAGTCTCTTTGAGTTATTTCGTTTGAAAGTCCATTTGATAAAATGGAATGTTGCTTCAATTTAATTCAATAAGGTTCTTGGAAAAATAATGTCCTTGCGTGCCTTTGTGTAAAGTGATATTCTATTGTTAGTAAAAGATGAGTGCCAGTAGTAGTGGTGGTTAAAAAATATATAAGTACCATCAAAAAAAATAAAATTTAACAACCTGCTGAAATCGATCATTCAATAGCATAAATTCCAAAAAGTTTAGGTTGATATGACTATGTGTTCTTTTCCTTCTTAATTGGCAGCAGCAACCGAAATTGATCTATCAGTAGCCGCACGTAGAAAAGAACTGCAAGCGCTTCGTTCATTTGCGTTCTGTACATATTTATTGACACCAAGTGTAGATAACAGCTCTTTCACCTGGTCCATCCAACGAAGTTTTAGTCGACCTCTCCCGTGCCGCCCAATAAGTTTATTGACGAAGACTTTTCTACCACTTCAACGTTCACGCAGCGTCCCAAACGAGTAAACTCTTTGTTTGTTGAAACAAATAACTTAGTTTTGTCCTCATTAATCACCAGACCCACTTCTGCTGACTGCTTCTCAATGGCCGCGTATCATCCCGCAGTTCTCGGCCAATGATATCTGTATCATCGGCATACGCCAGCAGCATGTGACTTTTGTTGAAGATGGTACCATTCCTGTTTGCAGCAGCATTCCACATGATTATCTCCATTACAATGTTAAAGAGATCACAAGACAGGCTATCGCCTTTTCTAAAGCCTCACTTGGTAGAAAATGGCTCTGTTAGATTTGTGCCTTTTTTCACTGAAAACTTCGTGTCAGTCAGTGCATAGCATCCAACAATTTCTGTCGTATCGGACTGTCAAATGCAGCTTTGTAATCGATGAACAGATGGTAGGTATCGATCTGCATTTCTTGGGTCTTCTCCAGGATTTGTCGTAGCGTGAATATCTGGTCGGTGGTGGATTTACCAGGTCTAAAGCCACACTGATAAGGTCCAATCAGGTTCGCCAGGAGGGGCTTTAGTCTTTCACATAACACACTAGACAGGACCTTGTATGCGATGGGTAAAAGGCTAATCCCGCAATAGTTGGTACACACACTTGGATCGCCTTTCTTAAGTACAGGACATAGAGCACTCAGATTCCAACCATCGAGCATGCACTCCCTGAGCCAAATCGTGGTTATAAGCTCATCGCCGCCGGGTTTAAAAAGCTCTACCGGTAGTCCATCGCCTCCCGCAGCTTTATTATTTTTAAGCCTTGCGATCGCCGTGCTGATCTCGTTTTGACTCGGTGGTGGACAATCTACTCCGTCGTCTATGCTGCCTTCGGGAATGAGAAGAGAACGGAAGGGTTCCCTCTTTATTTGCAACACACTCTTAGTGTCCGTTACCAGATTTTCGTCTCTGTTCTTACAGGTGGGGTTCCCGGTTGCAAAATCTTAGTTTTTTACCTTTAGGTAGAACTTTCGGGTTTCACCTCTATCCCTGTAGTTTTCGGATATTTCGCGACATTCATCATCATACCAGGGCTTGTCTGAGCGTGGTTTCTCATGACCCAGTACGGTCGTTGCGGCAGTGGTCATAGAATTCGCAATGTGCTACCACTGTGTGTCGGGAACATCAGAACTAGGGGGTTTGTTTGAAGTAATTGACAGAGTTGGTTTGGAGTAGGCATTGGCTATCTGGTTGGTATGCAGCTCTGTGATATCTAGCTTAGTTTGCGTAGGGTTACCAACCTTGGCTGCACCTAGGTGGTGATCCGATCAATATTTGCACTGCGCATCATACGCACGTCCATAACGCTTGAGACATGCCTTCCATCAATTACCACGTGATCAATCTGGTTTTTTGTATTTTGATCATGGGATATCCAGGTTGCCTTGTGGTTATCCTTTTCGGGAATCTGGTTCCGCTCACAACCATGTTTCTTGGCGACGCGAAACTAACCAGTCTGAAACCGTTATCGGAGTTGTTGTTGTGTAGACTGAAATTTCCGACTGCTGAACCAAGAGCATCTTCTCTTACCATTAAAATCTTTCACAACAATTTTAGTGTCACCCCTCTGTGTTGAGCTTCAGTAACTTCTGTAAGATGCTGCTTATAGGGAAACACTACAGCCAATTGTAACCCAAGCTCTTAGTGATCGGCACAAGGAGACAGTAAAAACAGGCAAGGCAGCTTTTTAAGCGAAAATATACAAGCGAGGATATTGACCGATACAGAGATAGAGGTGAAGCCCGAAAATTTTACCAAAAAGTACAAGCAAAAGGCGACGGTAATGGGCTCTCCTCCTGTAAGGACAATAATGGATAAAACTTAACTTAAAACATAATTTCCCTTTACACCCCATGAATGAGGTATGGGATAGCTTCTCGCGTTGTTGTGAATTAACACGCTTTATAATTTTAGATTTACAACTAACGGCACCTTCATGTTTATCGACGAATGCGAACGTCAATGATTGAGAAGCTTTTTACTAGACATGCCAATTGACTCGACACTAATACTGCGAAGTTGCTGTCGACAACATAGAGAAGGCCGGCAATGAAAAAAAATTATTTTTTTTCTCCCGCATGGTAGTCGCGTGTTCTAACCATCATGCCACGGCCGGTCCCAATCTTACAAATACGTAAAGTGTGCTGCATATATGGAGAGAACACTTCCAGCAACTACTGGTTCCAGAAGGCAGTGCACGTGACGTACCATCTTTCCGTCGACTATAAAGCTTTCTTCGATAGCGGAATACAGCAGAAATTTACTCAAAGCCATGGCTGAGTTTGGTATTCCAGCAAAGCTTATATGTCTTTGTGGAATGAAGTCTACAGTGAAGATTGGCAAGGACCTAACGGAGCCATTCTACAGGATGGTATACAGAAGGAATCAGAGAAAATTGTTTTAATGGTGAACGAGGACAAAACGAATTTATTAGTTTCAACGAACAAATAATCTACTTGTTTGGGAAACAGCGTGAACGTTGACAGCTATAACTTCATGGTGGTAGACAATTTTATTTGCCACAGCTCCGCCATCAGTAAGAAAAATAACGTCAGTCTCGAAATCTGTAGAAGAATTCTGCTTGCAAATAAATAATACTACGGACTAAGCAAGCGATTTATTAACAGAGCCCTCTCTCGACGTACAAAAATCCAGCTATACCAGTTACTGGTTCTACCTGTCTTGATTTAGGGTTCAGAATCCTTGGTTTTGGCAGTATTCGAGGTTAAAATAATCCGTAAAATATATGTCATCATCGTTAACGGAGAGTATCGGCATCGTATGAATCATGAGCTGTACGAGCTGTGCACTGACATTGACGTGGTCAGACGCATTAAGGTGCAGCGGTTGCGGAGAATGCTACAGCTCGTGAAATCTTCGACAATGAACTCGATTGGTGGCGCAGTAGAGGGAGATCACAACTCCGTTGGAAAGACTGGGTTACTGAGAACCTAGCAGAACTTGGTGTCACTAACTGGAGCAGAAACGCAGAAGATCGAAGCGCATATAATATTTTTCTACGTGCAGCGTATAATCGCATAGAATTGTAAAGAAGTGCCAGCTAAGGTAAGGACATTTTGGATACACGCACCGATATACTATAAAAATATTACATATTAAAGACATTCCTTCGGAGATAACTCTCTACAACAAAAGCGATATTCAAAAAGCCCAGCAAGACATCATTGAGCTGCATACTGCCGATGTATCCAATGTCTGCTCCAACAAATTCTCTCAGTTACTTTAAACAAACCCCTCTAATTTTGATGTTCCTGACACACAGTGGCAACATATTGCGAATTTTATGACCGTACTGGGTTATAAAAACCACGCTCTGATAAGCCCTGGTACGATGAGGAATGTCTCGTAATGTCTAAGGAAATTGATTCTGCAGACAAGGCAAAACTGCAGCCAATGATAACGCGAGCTGTGACGAAACGATATAATGAGAAGGTTGGTGAAACGATACGCCTGTTTAGGCGGAAAAAGTATTTATGGGAGAAAAGAGAGAGTCAGATATCGAAAATGACGGGGATAGAAGTGAAGCTTAAATGTTCTACCATGAGCTTAAAAGCAAAGGTTTTGGAACAGGGAACCGCACCTGTAGAGATAGAGACTTCCATCTCTGTCCTTACATGTGGGTCAATCCCAAAAGCAGCATAAGTGACGAAATCAGTCGATAAGTATTAGTTCCCATTATTATCATGGTATCCTCGCTCAAATTTTGTTCATAGTGTTAGTAAGGTTAAGTAGAAAAACATTTAAAAAATACGATAAATATACAATTTGCAAATTTAAAAATAGGAAAAATTCTGTATTGGTTTTATTTAAATAATATTTTTTTTTTCGAAATTTCACTATACAAATCAGTTTATTCAAACATTTGGAAATAAAAGCGAACATCTGCTTTGTTTGTGCTGTTAATAACGGCTTTCAAACTAACCATGTAATCATCTGTTGGCAATGGAATTAATTTGAACATATCGCCATTTAAAATCGCACCATCTAATATCAAATCATGCTAAATTTTAATTAGGAAGAAATTATCGTTATTTTTATAGTAAACACATTATATTCTATTTTAGGTCAAACTTACATTGAAGGGGCACGAATGATTAAGGTTAGAATGACTTTTCATCATATCGTAGATAATTTTCCAGAACATTAAGCGCTTTTGATTTTTAATAAACTCGCAAAAGTCCGTAGTGGTATTGTACAAAAAGGGACGGTAACCATTTCCCTTACGGAAAAAAGCGGCATTGACCTAAGATTTTAATGAATATTTATATAAATATGAAACTTAAAGTATGTGTACAAATAAGAAGAGCATTACCTCTATATTATCGATCGGCAGTTTGTGCATTCGTGCGCTTATATAGAGCGCAACTTTATCTCGTGCCTGAAGTTTCAGTTCACAACGTGTAAATGTCGCATAGGTTATGTCGTATACCTTACATTGAACATTTGTAAATTTTACCTTAATCAAGAATGCGATTTTGGGAAGGGCAAAAAAGAACAATGATAGCAATGTTAACCGCACACAAAGCAGATGTTTCATGTTTAAAGATAGACTGATGAGTAAATATTTTTTATTAAATACTTTTTTTTCAATGAATTTGTTTATTAAATGCGGTTTTAATGGCTGGAAATCAGCGTAAGTGATAAACCCGCAATTTAAATTAATTGCGAAACATCAAAATTTATTGATCTGATTTACTAAGGCAGCCATCTACTCGTACCTAAAGCTAGAGTGCATGATACATTTTTAACTAAAGTGGAGTGTGAGTATAACGAACATTCGCTAATATCATTCATCTTTTGCTCTATTTTATCTTCTTCTTAATTGGCAGCAGCAACAGAAATTCATCAATCAGTAGCCATAGAAAAAAATTCCATGCGCTTCGGTCTTTTGCCCTCCGTAAATCGTTCGTCACACTAATTTTAGATAGCAGCTATGTCATCTGGTCCATTCAACGAAGTTTTGGTCGCTCCCTGCTCCGCAATTTCATCCAGACGTTCAAAATGCCCAAGCCTGCGCATTCGGTATATTTGAACGCGCTTGACCAGATCGATGTCGTTATACAGCTCATGGGTGATTCAACGACGTTACTGGCCGTTAACGATGATACTTACTTACTTACTAAAGTGGCCTACTACAACTTACGAATGTAGTTCATAAATTTGAGGCCGATAATGGGTCTACATATTTTGCGAAGTATTTTTCTCTCGAAGACTACTAGAATAGATTGATTCGCCTGTGTCATTACCGAGGATTCGGCGCTTTAGAGCAAGACACGCAGGGTCAGAGTCTGGTGAAGTTGGATCTTTGTACTTCGAGGGAGTGGTTTGTCATTAGATCGGTTGCTTAGCGCAGACCGACTCTATTGTTTTTATTATTATTATTATTCAAATTCAATTACCACTAAGTTATAGTTTTCAACATTCACGTTTGCGTCCTAAACGAGTAGCCTCTTTGTTTGTTAAAACAAATAACAGGCTCACTTTTGCCTACTGCTTCTCATTGGTTGAAAAGGTCGCAGTAACATCCCATATTCCTCGGTCAATGAAATCTTAATCATCGGTAAACACAAGCTGCGTGCGACTTTTCTTGAAGATAGTACCAGTCGTGTTTACCGCAGCCTTCTGCATGATCAGGTCCATTATGATATAAAATAGATTGCATTACGGACAGCCTCGGTTGGTAGACTATGACTTTGTAAATTTTTTGAATATTTTCCTTGAAGACCACGTGTCATCCCGCAATGTCGTATTAGCTTCACGGGGATACCAAAATCAGCCATAGGAACTGATAGTTTCTGTCGTATCAAACGGTCGAATACAGCTTTGGGGACCACACGGGACCAGCCGTGGCATAGGGGTCAAAACAAGCGACTTCCATGCGGGAGATCTTCTTTTATTGCCGGCCCCCTCGTTGTTGTAGACAGCAACTTCGCAGTATAGCGTCGAGTCAATCGGCACGTCTAGTTAAAGTTTCTCACACACGCATTCGTCGATAAACAAGTAGGTGCCGTTTGTTGTGAATTTAAAATAGAAAGCGTGTTAACTCACAACAACGCGAGAAACTAACCATACCTCTTTTATGGGGTGCAAAGGGAAATTAAGTATGTAAGTAATGAAACCACATTGATAAGGTCCAACCAGGTTCGCTAGGATTGGCTTTAGTATTTCACATAACACACTAGACTGAGCCTCGTATGCGAGGGGCAATAGGCTAATCCCGTAATATTTGTTGCACACACTTGTTTTTTTTCTTAAGCACAGATATATAAGACCCAGATTCCAATCATCGATGATCATCTACTCCATCATTGACGATTGTGGTGATTTTGTCACTTATGCTGCTATCGCAGTACGGAATTATTCCCCCCATATTTGCAGCACACTCTGTGAGTACGTGACTAGATAACCATCTTTGTCCTTACAGGGATTCCTGCACTAAAACTTTTACTTTATATCTTTTAGTTATCAATTCTGGCTTCATCCTTTCCCTCTACCTTTCGATATCCTGGCTCTCTCTTTTCTTCCATAAACGCTTTTTCCGCCTGAAGAGACGTTTCATACCACTCCTCTTCTCATCTATCGATCCGTCACAGCACCCGCTACCATTTACTGCATTTTTTCCTTATATGCAGCATCCCTTTAATCAGACATTACGCCATATTCCTAATCGTTCCAGGGTTTGTCTGAGCGCGGTTTTTCATTTAGGACGTTGCGGCAGTGGTTATACAATGCGCAATATGCTGCTATTATGTGTGGGAAACATTATAATTAGGATGATCTGTTTTCAGTTATTGAGTGATTTGTTAAGAGTAGGCATAGGCGATCTCGGTGGTATGCAACTGTGTGTTGTCTAGCTTTTTTTGCGTTTGGTTACGGTCGTGTTTAGCACTATTTATTCGCGTGCGTACCTTGGCTGCAATTAGGTGTTGATCCGAGTCAATATTTTCACCTTGCATCACGCTAATGTACATAACTCGTGCGACATGTCTCCTATCGATTACTTACTTACTTACTTCGTTGGCACTTCTTTGCAATCCAATTAAATTATATACCGCAAGTAGAAAAATATTATAAGCGCTTCGATCTTCTGCGCTTCTTCTCCAGTTAGTCACACTAAGTTCTGTAAGGTTCTCAGTAATCTGGTCATTCCAACGGAGTTTTGGTCGCCCTCTTCTGCGCCGTCCATCAAGTTCATTGCCGAAGACTTTTCGAGCTGGAGCATTTTCATCCATGCGACCAACATGACCTAGCCAAAGCAACCGCTGCACATTAATACGTCTGACCACGTCAATGTCATTGTACATTTCGTACAGCTTATGATTCATACGACGCCGATACTCTCCTTTAACGATGATGGGCCTATATATTTTACGGAGAATTTTTCTCTCGAATACTGCCAGAACCGATTCCTCCGCCTGTGTCATAACCCAGGATTCCGAATATCTGCTCAGTTGTTGATTAACCAGGTCTAAAGCCACACTGATAAGGCCCGATCAAGTTGGATAACACCGGCTTTTGTCTTTCACATAGCACACTCGCCAGTACCTTATATGCGATGGGAAAAGGGCTGATCCCGCGGTAGTTGAAGCTCACACTTGTATCACCTTTTTTTTAGCACAGGACATAATACGCTTAGGTTTCCATCATCGGACATGCACTCGTTAAGGTTAACCGTGCGTAGGAGCTAGTGCATGCTCGTTATCAGCTCCTCGCCACTGGTCTTGAAGAGCTCTGCCGGAAGTTCGTCGGCACCGGCTGCTTTATTATTTTTCAGCCGCGATTTTGCTCTTTTACCTCGGCTTGACTTGGTGGTGGGCAATCTAAGCTATCGTCGACAATTGGAGTGATACCTTCACGTGTGCTGCCTTCTGGAACCAGCAATTTCTGGAAGTGTACTCTCCATATATGCAGCACACTCTGCGTATCTGTAACCAGAATTCCAGGCTTGTCCTTACAGGACTTTCTGGTAAAATTTTCGGGCCACCCCTCCATCTGTATATCCTTGTTATCCCGTTCCTTCATCTAACGTTTTTTTTCGCTTAAATAGCTGTCTCCCCTGTTTTACTATCTCCTTGTGCCGTTCCCTAAAAGCACGGGTTACAATTGGCTATAGCGTTGCCCTGTAAGCAGCATCCTGTTCCTTAGACGATATTCGTGTTGCGAATGCGCAATATGCAGCCACTGTGTATCGGGAACGTCAGAAGTAGAGGCATTGTGTCGTAGAAGTTGGGAGAGGTGGTTGGAGTAGGCAGGGGCTATCTCTGGGGTTTGCAGCTTCGCGATGTCCAACTTTCTTTGTGTTTGGTTACGTGCGTTTTTCGCTCTGCTCAATCTTGTGCGCACCTTGGTTGCAACCAGATAATGATCCGAGCCAATATTTGCACCACGGATAACACGCACTTCCATGACACTAGATGCATACCTGCCATCAATTACCACACGGTCTATTTGATGTTTGGTGTTTTGACCGGGGGATAGCCAATTTGCCTTGTTTCTTCCCGCTGCGAAGCTAACAAGCCTAAGAACGTTTTCTGAAGTGTCGGTATACAGGCTGAATTTACCGATCGATGGACCAAAAACATCTTCCCTTCCTATTTTTGCATTAAAGTATCCCAGATCAATTTTAATATCGTGGCCAGGGGAGCGGTCGTATGTTTGCTCTAGGCGCTCGTAAAATGCATCTTTAATCTTATTGTCTCTATCTTCCGTAGGGGCATGAGCACAAATCAGCGTGATGTAGAAATAAATATTTGATGCGGATTGCGTCTATTCGATCACTAACAGGATTGAATCGCGAGCTACAAATCCACATCCAAATTCGTGCTTTTCGGCATGGTAGCTGTAATAGATGTCGCAATTTTTACATCGCGAGCATTCTTGTCCTATACATCTCATCTGGTGGGTGATGTCAGCCCTTTAATTTTTGAGGACATCAGCCAGTGGGATAGTGGCACCCACTTTATAGAGAGTCCGGACGTTCCAGGTGCATATCCTTTAATCATGGTCCTTATTACGTTTGCGGGGGTCGTTAACATTTGGAGGGTTCCGTTTGTTACTTTTCCTTCTCGTGTTTTGATAGCCAGTAAAGTACCTAAAGGCGGGTGGCTAGCCCAACCATCAGGGTATGTCGCTCACAATCAGCCGCTATTCATGATAAAAAATAATATTACGAACAACGTTGCCCAGGTGCCACCACGAATGAGGTTGTGAGTCGGTTTGTCGAATTACCGCGTGACCAATCTGGTTTCTTTTCCTTTGATCATGGTATATCTATATTGCCATTTAGATATCTTAATGCGGAAATATGGTTCGATCCACTACCATGTTTATTGCAGATGTGAAGCTAGCCCTTCGGAATCAGTTATTGGAGGAGTTGTTGTGTAGACTACATTTCCCGACAGCTGAACCATGATCATCTTCCCTTTCTATTTTATCATTTAAATCTGGCAGTACAATTTTTATGTTATGGGCAGGGCAGCGGTCATATATTTCCTCCAGGCGCTCATAGAATGCATCTTTATTGTCCTTTTATTACCTAATCCCTAAGACGCATCGGTTGTAGCATGCGCTTTATGTAGCCCAACATCGCGCCCTCTCACATTTGTTCTTGATTTATCGGACATTGTGACCTGTCTTGCACATGGTATATCATACTTACATATATCGACCTATTCTAGATATCGATGTCGGTGCTCGCGTTTATGTTAAAATCATAGTGTGATTTCTTTCGGCAAAAAGCGTCCACTGCTTGGAAGTCTGGTTTCATAAATCACAATTTAATAGCAGCTTCATTGCGAAACTCCCAAACTTCTGTGGTGCTGCATTGCAACTAGTTGCTACAGTCCATAGGCTACACGAAAAGCCCCCCAATGAAATAACGCCCAGGAAATAACCCCCAATGAAATAAACTCCAAAAAATAGGAAATAACACCCAAAAACAGTGAATGAAATAACATCCAAAAATAAATGAAATAAACTCCAAAGTGAAAACGAAACAACCCCCAATATGTGGGAGTTATTTCATATGAAATAACACCCAATGATGAAAATGAAATAACCTCCAATGAAATAAACCTCATCAGCAACAAAAATGAAATTATGCCCAAAATTCTTAAAAGAGTCAGTTTCACCAAGGATTTCATGAAGTCAATATGAACCAACAAAGTCGCAAAATTATGGAAATGAATCGTGTGGATCGTAGATCGTTGTAGCCCTGCTCTACTTTTGCAGTTCGGAAGACAATTTGCCTTTTACGTTTGGCCTTTACACAACCACCTCCACTGTTCACAAGCAAATCAAACTCTCTGCTTTAATTGAATTCTTTCTACTGAAGAACTATTAGGAATTTAAAAAAATTCTATTCTTAGTGTGTGCTAACCGAATTTTGCATTTTGTTGATTTTCTATCCGTCAGTATGAACATAAATGGAAATATCTGTAAACATTCAAAAGATATTCTAATATATTCACAGGCTAAAAGTTTTCTTGTAAAAGGCCTATTTTTATATAATTATATACATTCTAGATGCTCCGGTTGGGACAGCCTAGACATTTTTTTGTTGATTCCGGCAACAATTCGGTCAAGATCTCAAATAACGTTAGCCGCTGCATCGTCTGGCATAGCTGCTACATTGTTGGAAGGCAGTCCAACTGCAAATTCTGCTTTGAAACTGTTGATGAATCATATCACGGATGAAAAGCCAAAGTACACAATGACCGAGAATTTCGCAACAGCGAAGCAGATGCGGGAATGCCAAATCAACATTTCGGGTGAATGCGCGATAACGAATAAACGAGCTTTGGAAGTAGTTGACCGAACTATAAAGGATTTACGAGGGGATTTAACACGATTTGGTGGGACTTGACTTTACTCACAATGTCTAATGCTGCTGATTTACTTAAACCATGCTTGAAAACGTCGTCAATGCCAAGAAGTTGTAATTGACCAAAAAATTAGAGGCTCATTCCAGAACCTCCCATCTTCTGCTGAATTCTCGCAACAACTGCTGGCGCTTCGCAATGGCCAAATTCGAGTTGATGTTTCAACTGGGTTGATATCGTTCCCTGAAAATTTTTGCGAGTTCACATCATTGGAAAAACAACTCATGACATTGCACAAAATTATACAAATCTCGATTGGATTAATTTACGGGCAGTATGTTATTAGCAGCGAGGAATGAAGGCATCGATAGCTAGAATTTCAATTTAGAAAGTTAAATCGCTGGAGAACTGCATTTGTATAAATCTGTTTACAGCGTGACTAACGAGGATGAAGCGACCAACAATTCGACTGAATTTATCAACCCGCATAATTTACAGATAAAGGTGGAATCGATCATAATCATGTTGCGGAATCTGAATCAACCGAAATTGTGCAACGGTACGCGGTTGTCTGTCAAGAATCTGATAAACAATGTGATTTAACCGACGACCATCAAGAACAAATTCAAAGAAGTGGAAGTCCTTATCTTACGAATCAGATAAGTCCAACTGATCATCCATTCCAATGACAATCAATAAATCGCAAGGCCAATCGTTGGAAGTATGTGGGATTTTACGTTTTGGAGAACCGCCTTCGTTGTTTGTTTTTGCGGCGGAAAACTAATCGAAAAACATCTACTGAGTTTATCTAAAGGTACTAAATTGTAGCGAGACGAAGTTCGCCGGGTCCGCTAGTATAATTATATAATTATAACCCCTTAAAGCCAACAACTTTAAAATTAAACAACCCCCGAATAAAAAATGAAATAACACCCAAATTATACACGATATGAAACAATCCCCAAATTTAAAAAATTGGTTGGGTGTTATTTCATTGGAGATTATTTCATAATTTGAAATGAAATGATGAATGAAATAATTCCCAAAGAAAAATGAAAAATGGCCCAAAAAAATTGGGAGTTATTTCATATGAAATAACACCCAAAAATGTAAGAAAAAAATTTGGGGAATATTTCATTTCTCGTTTGGGCGTTATTTCATTGGGGGGCTTTTCGTGGAGCCCAGTCCATATAGTAGTGGTGCTGATAAGATAGGCCTCACATGGTAAGGGGGTATTTTCCTTACTGAAATTATCATTTCTGGCCGAAAGAAATAGTAAACAGTTGCAATAACTTGACGAAATAGACGAATTTTATGTGTACGGCAGTTGATGGATAAATACATGTTGTAGATATATGTGACTGATGAGGCAATTGTGTTGAATTATATCATATTATCTGAAAAGACACACCCACCACCCATATATCCTGAAATGGAAAAAAAACTTACATTTTCCAAAATTTTTGTTGGTATTGAACCAAATTAGGCTCCATTTGTATCCGATATATTACTTACAACTGTGTTGAATTATATCAAATTATCTCGAAGAACACACCCACCTCTCATATATCCTGAATGGAAAAACTTATATTTTTCAAAAAGAGAAACATTCACTTCATCTATATATATAAAATTGAACATTTGTTTCTACGTATGTCCACTATAGACTTCAAAACCACCCAACCGATGTGCAACAAACCGGCATCAATAGAAAGACAATCTTTCGAGGATCGTTATAGGTTACTTAAACATTGCATTTGAATCATGTGGTCCATTTATTGAGTCGATTTTCGATTTTCCCATACAAAAAATGTTCAAAAGTTTTAAATTGTGAAAATTTAAATAGTATGTCAATGTTAAATTTGTCAATATTTGAATTTTCAAATGACACAGACAAATGGTATATTTATGTATGTATATAAGATTTAAATTGAGTTTGTTTGAAACTCAGTGGATGCTACAGCATTTAACTGCAATATCTGGCGTACTACTAAAATAAGTGACTTTAAATCAGGTGTGGATGCAATATTATAAGGTCAAAAACTGGCAGGATTAGATTATAAGGCGTGATCCCGCCGCCCATAAGCTAATTTGTTAAAGTGCGGTATCTGAAGTACTAGATTAGTAGGAATAGCCCTACTCATAGGACCTAATTTGTAAAAGTGCAATATCTGATGGCCTAGATCATTAGGTGTGGCTCCGTCCGTAGGACGTTATTTTGCGAATGATAATGGAATTTGTTGTGGATTCAATTAAGGTTAATATACGTATTCTAAAGGAAAAGGAGGGATTTGAAATTGGATGTGGAATAAACACCAATATTCGTGATCAAGCATAAGGGGTAGACCTGCCAAATTCTGTCTCCCAAAAGCAATAGCTGAAGGACTGCAGCACTATTCGTCTTGATATTTGGTATGCAATTTTTTGAAACCAGTGGTGTATGTAACTGAGATCTACGGCAGAAAAAATCGAATAATCACGAAGTTAAACATTTCTCAAATCTACATTCTATTACATTTAGATCGACGAACGTCATACAACAGTGTAATATTAGCAGTTACGAATGAGTGTGGAGGATTTTATTTTCTTATTGCACCAATGGGTTTGATATTGTTGATTTTGCAAAATGTTTGATCGCGTTGGCTATTGCATCCTCCTGTATTGCGCAGCTATTTTGGATGTTGCAGAATAGAGCAAAAAGTTTAAATTTTTCGAGAACCGCACAGGAGTTATCAAGTTAAAAAATGTTGCAAACATGTCAAATCATAATGAGAGATGAATGTACTATGACACAAAAAAAAATCATTCAAACCCCTTGATCGCGTATTATAGGATTTAAGAAGCAATACATGATTGAGTTATCCTTCTTAAATTAATTTACCCAGAAAATATAAGGGAACCGAAGTGTTGCTACTATGTATAACAATGATACCCACAGATTTGCCGTTAGATTTAAATGACTACAGTTTCCAGTTCGGTTAAAATTTGCAATGACATTCAATAAATCTGAGGGACAGTCTATTCAAATTTGAAAAATCCAAATTTTTCGCATGAACACCTTTATGTTGCATGTTCAAGTGTAGAATGACCCACTGATTAAAATATGTACACTTCTTTGGTTCTTCCATACATACCCTATTATCAAAAGCGTTACAATAAATTTCTGTCATTATAACTATATTATGTTTTAATATACCTCAAAATTTTTGTTAAATTTCGATGCGAGTATCAAAAGAAACTAACACAACCCGAAGATTTATTCCAACCAAAAAAAGTTAAATTTCAGTCAATACTTCTTTAGGCAGGACGAAGTCTGCCCGGTCAGCTAGTTGTGAATAAAAGCGAAACGCGACAATCGATTTTCATGATCTATACCTCATTTTGTTCATAGGTTGTGACATTACGCGAAAGTAGTAAGACTTGACACTTCTTTCCACGAACGTTTTACATGAGTCTCGCCGTGAAGGCCTTACCCATGGTGTGGTGATAACACTAAGCTTTTTTCAATGCGATTGCCAGCGTTCCCTGGGATAACACAAGCTTGAGCTTGAGCTATCTAGGAATAGAAGCCGACAATTTTGGGATCAAGCTACTGCAATTGTCGGCTCTTTCTTCCAGCCAGTGGATTCCAAATTGAGTATGACAGGGGACACCAAATTGGGTATTACAGTATGGGTCATACCTAACGCTCGTATATATTTTTTGGACAAAAACAGTACATTTCACTGAAATTTTGTAAAAAAGCAGTACATCGATTTGGAAAAACAGTACTTTTCACAGTACATATTTACATAGCATATATATTTTATTCAATATGTAAAAAAATTAACAATCATTTCCAGAATCAACTTTTGTAGTTGTATTCTATTTGTCGTTTGAAGCAATTTGAATAAGCAATGGTAGCTTCGTTTTGAGGTAATTGTAGAAATCAACGTATTGTACTTCATATTACATTTGACGGTCCGAATCGCCTTCAATGTTTGCAAATCTAATCGGGTTTTGTCTGTTTTGTTCACTGCAGAGAAGATTCGCTCCACTGATGCTGAAGTTCCTGGAAAACATAAAAAATATTCAACAATCGTGACCATCTCTCCATTGCATAATTTTGTCGCTCGTTTCTGATATGTGTAAATTGAGCATTTTCATTGGCATAGTACAAATTCTTTTCCCTTAACTTGTTCATAACGGCTTCGACTTCATTCCATTAGTATAAAAGCATTCAAATCAAAGCAGGCAAAATTACCGAAAAAATCAGTGCGTAAAGCAGCCATCTCAATCGAATTGTATCCATTGTCAATAAGTTTTTGCTTTTCTGCTACTACAGCTGGGGATAAAAAATCATCCTCTTGACGCATTTTTAGTGTTTCTTCGAGCTTATTTTTGAAGTAAACAATATTATTGCATGAATTCGCTGTTCGCTGTTTATATTTCTATTATGTATCGAAAAACAGTACTTTGAGGGAGAAAAGCAGTACGCAGTTTTTGGTGTCGAAAAACAGTACTGTACTGCGAAAAACAGTACAGATACGAGCATTAGTCATACCCCCTCCTGGTCAAGGGGAATAAAAACTGTGCCGCTTCCAGAGACAGCCAACCGCGATGTTCGTTGCCTAATGCAATCTTTGAGCATAGAATTCACCCACCTTCGAACCAAGTATTCTTCCAGAAACCGTAACTGAATATTGTCCAAAACTCGCCTGAAATCCATGAGACTTTTCCAGTTATTATTAAACTTTATTAAGATTAAACTCGCATCCACCGCACAATCAATTTTAAAGTAATTTACACTTCGTAAATTACTTAAACTCCAGCTGCAGATAATTGATAACATCTGAACGCGTTTGCAAGATAAATCTTTGATAACACACAAACACGCGCGAACACATTTTTGTTCCCATCCTCGAGCATCGCATGAAACTGCAGCAACAGCAGCAGTATCATCGATGATGCTGGCCAACAACATACTACATAGTTCCCATAAAATGTCAACGAAGCTTAAATGCTTTTAATTGATATTGGAAAATGCGAATTCCTAAACTAAAAGCATTGAATCACAAACGGGGCAAAAAAAAACAAGCGATGATAAATTTAGCAATTTATGATGTGAACAATAAATGGTGCTGCTACATCCGGTTTCCGGTTTCATGGTACAAATCCATTACAGGAAACTGATAACAAAGGGGAGGCTTTGTTTAAACAATGCTGAGCACACAACAAAATACAATCGATAGCTTAGCCATCGTTCCATCAGCATACAATACAATAAAATTTGTATGCATTTTAAATACCATAATTCTATTTGTTTTTTAGTGAAATTTATTTAAAGCCAGAAAACTGAACTGAACCACTTATTGGCCTTTTAGAAAAAGTTTTATTGGACCGCGTCAACTTCAACTTAAACTACAGAGACATGTTTTTCCTTGCTTGCCATAGAAAAGTTTGTGATATTTTTCTTGCGTTTTGTGTTTTTCTTCTCTGCGGCTCCATGTCTGGCCCCAGTCAAGAAAATCTACATTTTTCATAGTTAGTTATAGGAATACTGCCAGTTTTTTTTTCCTGCTCTTCTCTTCTACTGCTGTTTCCTGACAAAAAAGTTTGAAGTGTGCAAGCATGAAGGGATGTCTAACTTTGAATATCTATATGTATGTATATGCACTCGTATTTCATTCTTATGGGCCGCCGCCTCTTTTCTTCTCCTTCATTGATATTCCATTGCATGTAGAATATAGACTAAAAAAACTTTCTAAGCAAATCCAAAGGATTTTCGGCGAGGGAACACAGAGGGTAAGACAAACTTGAAAGCCTTCATAATGCCAGAGAAAAACTATGCAACTAAAGTTCACCATGGTAAGGGGTCAATTGCCGGTGGTGGTGGCCGGGCTTGAAGGCAGTTCAGAAATAAACACTTAACGAAACAATAAGTTAAAAGGAAACGCCAAAACTGTTTTATATCGAAGATACTCGCATATTTAGCAAAGAAGAATCATGTTTATTAAAACATCAATTAATTGCAATGACTAAAGGGCCTAGAAGGTTAATAGAGCCAATCGCAATCGATGAGAGGACGTTGAAAATTATTAAAGGGATAACAATACATGTAACAAATTTATGTAATTTGTGATAAGGCTGTACCATTTAGTGGTTGAAGGAAATATCACAGTTTAATAGCAAACAAGGGGGTAGATGATTTTTTTTTACTTAATTATTACATCAACTATTTTTGTGCCCCAAAGAGGTCAAAGGTCAGGTTTTTAAGTACTCCTATATCAATAACATTACTCTTAGGGATGAGGGTATATTTCATTTGATACTAGAAAGAGTGAAACGCATTAAAGGAGACGAGTTAGACCCAAAGTGTCTTAAGACTAAATTCGTTTCAGAACTTTTTAAGACGATTGAGCTATGTCCGTTTGGCTGGCTTGATGGCTGGCTTTTGTGCAGGATAACTCGAGTAAACCTTAACTGATCGGTATGAGCATTTTATGTTTTGCAAAACAAACTAATGGGATTGGAATTGGGCAGAAAAGCCTCACCCGTTCTGGTACCTCCCATATAAAATAACCTATTTTTGGTTTCATAACTTCCAAGCGGGTGAGGGGTGCACATTTGAATTTGGTCAAATGAGCCTAGAGTCCCGACTCACAAACTGCTTCATGGTGGCACATGGTCAACATTGTTTGTGTTATTTTTTTATCATGAATAGCGGCTGATAGTGAGCGACGAACCCTGATGGTTGAGCTAGCCACCCACCTTCAGGCCCTTTACTGGATATGAAAACACGGGAAAGAAAAAGTAACAAACGGAACCCCCCAAAATGTTGACAACCCCGCAAACGAAATAAGAACCATGATTTAAGGATAAGCATCTGGAAAGTCCGGAATCTCTATAGAGATGATGCCACTATCCGACTGGCGGATGTCCTCAAAAAATATAAGGCTGACATCACCGCCATCCAGGAGATGAGATCGACAGGACAAGAATGCTCGCGACGTAAAAATTACGACATCTATTACAGCTACCATGCCGAAAAGCACGAATTTGGATGAGGATTTGTAGTTGGCGAGAGACTCAGGACATCTCAATCCTGTTAGTGATCGAATAGCCGCAATCCGCATCAAGACGAAATATTTCTACATCACGCTGATTTATGCTCATACCTCGACGGAAGATAAAGACGATGAGATTAAAGAGGCATTTTACGAGCGCCTGGAGGAAACATACAACCGCTGCCCTGGCCACGATGCTAAAATTGTTCTGGGAGACTTTATTGCAAAAATAGGAAGGGAAGATGTTCTTGGTCCATCGATGGATAAATTCTTACTGCATACCGACACGTCAGACAACGGGTTTAGGCTGGTTAGCTTCGCAACGGGAAGATACATGGTAGTGAGTGGAACCAGATTTCAGCACAAAGATATCCATAAGGCAACTTGGCTATCCTCCGATCAAAACACCAAAAATCATATTATCATGTGGTAATTGATGGCAGGCATGCATCTAGTGTTATGGACGTACGTGTGATCCGTGGTGCTAATATTGGCTCAGATCATTACCTGGTTGCAACCAAGGTGCGCACAAGATTAAGCAGAGCGAAAAACGCACGTAACCAAACACAAAGAAAGCTGGACATCGCGAAGCTGCAAACCCCAGAGATAGCCACGGCCTACTCCAACCAGCTCTCTAACTTCTAAGACACAACGCCTCTACTTCTGACGTTCCAGATACACACTGGCAGCATATTGCGCATTCCATGACAGCCGCCGCAACAACCGTACTAGGATATGAAAAACGGCGCTCAGACGAATCCTGGTACGATAAATAATGTCGCATAGCATCTGAGGAACAGGATGTTGCTTATAGGGCAACTCTACAGCCAATTGTAATCCGAGTTGTTAGGGAACGGTACAAGGAAACAGTAAAACAGGCGAGACAGCTATTTAAGCGAAAAAATGTCAGATGAAGGTACGGGAGAACGAGGATATAGAGCAATTCAGAGATAGAGGTGAGGACCGAAAATCTTACCAGAAGGTAAAAGCAAATGGCTACGGTAATGGGCTCCCCTCCTGTAAGGACAAGAATGGAAATCTGGTCATTGATACGCAGAGTGTGCTGCATATATGTGGATAACACTTCCAATAACAGCTGTTTCTAGAAGTAGCGCACGTAAGGTATCACGCCAATTGTCGACGATGGCTTAGATTGCCCATCACCAAGTCAAGCCGAGGTAAGAAGAGCAATATCGCGGCCGAAAAATAATAAAGCAGCCGGTGCCGACGGACTTCCGGCAGAGCTCTTTAAGTCCGGTGCCGAGCAGCTGATAACGAGCATGCACCAGCTCATACGCACGGTTTGGCAGAATGAGTGCATGCCCGACGATTTGAATTTAAGCTTGTTATGTCCTGTGCTGAAAAAAGGTGATCCAAGTATGTGCTCCAACTACTACTACTACTCCAACTACCAACTACCCTTTGCTTATCTTAGAACTTAACCTCTGCTTCTTGACAGAGGCTTACATACCAAATTTCAGCCCGAAAGCTCATAAACTACAGGGACATACAGACGGACACCCCCAAAAAGGGAGAAGTATTCGTCCGATCTTGCTCATCTTACTACGTAAGCTTCTATTATGGGATAGAAGCTTGCATATAAAATTTCAGCTCGATATTTCCTACCCTACGCCTGTAATCGCGGAAGCAGTTAGGCGGACACCTCAAAAAAGGGGGAGTTTGTATGTATTGCTCGTCCTAGAATAAGCTGGTGAGGTGCATTTACTTTAAAAAAATTAAAAAAAAAAAATAAGAAAAACCCCATTTTAGTTTTTGGATATGTTACATTGTAAGACAAATTCGAACTTTTGATCTCACCCATGATCAAACTGACCAGATTCTGAAAATATAGCTCAACAGAATTTATACGTATTTCCCAGTTTTTCTAGATCAGCTCATTTAAGTTTTTTACGAGCAATTCAGTTTTTGGAGCGAAGCTCCCATACAAGTACTCGAAAGTGAATTTCTAATGTTCGCAGAATTCTGCGAGTTGTTAAAGGATTTTGATGAATTTTTTATAGTGTAATTCAAACGGCCGGGGGCGGGTTCTGACGAAGCCCAAATATAAAATTTGTCACAATCTTATTTTGTCAACAGATATTGATGAACTTTTTTTTTAATATTTTTCAAATAACAAGGATCTGGTTCTGACGTAACCTTAATATAAAATTTGTCGAAAATTAAAATTGTCACAAATTGTCCAAATTGTCACAATTTTTTTTTAATTCGTGACAAAATTTTAAATTTTGCTTCGTCAGAACCTGCCTCCAGCCATTTGAAAAACACTAAAAAAAATTCATCAAAATCTGTTAACAATTGCAGAGTTCTACGAACATTAAGAACTCAGTTTCGAGCACTTGTATGGGAGCTTCGCTCCAAAAATTGAATTGCTCGTAAAAAACTTAAATGAGCTGATCTAGAAAAACTGGGAGATACGTATATATTTTTTTGAGCTATATTTCCAGAACCTGGTCAGTTTGATCATGGGTGAAAAGTCGTGTCGTACAGCGTTATATATATTAAATAGACCTTTCTAAAAATATTTTTTTGTTGGAAAAAAAATTTTTTTCGGTGTAATATAAAATTTTTCCAGTGTATGTTTTCGAAAGCTGTCTTATATACCTTTCTAAAGGCACCAAGATCTTTCAATTTGATTGAGTCATCCCATACTAATCGCAGCTTAAAAGTACCTATTACCGTCATTTTTCAAATATTTCGATACCTTGCCACGCCCACATATTTTCAAAAATGCAATTTCTAAAAATGAGGTTGTGTTTCTATAGGTAAAATCTAACTGTATGCTAAATTTCATTAAAATCTGAGAGGGTCGGGTTCAATGAATATCTGTTTTGATATGAAATTCATCATATATATATATATTGTCATATCTACCACGCCTCCTTATTGGCGTTACAAATGAAAGAACAAAAAAATAATATACCCTTTACACTGTTCAGGCGAGTGGTGAAGGGTATAATTAATCTATATTATATCCACAAGATCATTCCAAAAGACCACTCGACATACAAGCTCTCATTGAACCAAATTTCATGCAATTAAAAATGCCAAATGTAATTGGATCTGTATAGATATATTGAGACCCAATCGTATATTAAAATATTCATATCTAATTAGATCTATAACAAGGACCGATCCGAAATTTGATCAAATTAGATATAATTTGATACAATTAGTTAAGTTCAGATCTAATTAGATATAACCAATTTTTGTATCTGTTGAGATACAATTAGATCGTATTGGATCTCAATTTTTTTATTTCTCACAATTCCGAGAAATGTGTGCCCTGAAACTATAACTGTATACTTATCCTAGTGAAAGTTCTATACAAAAAACACACTTCGGAAATATGAAGTCATAATTCCAAAAATATTGGAATTCAATAATCTATAACTTATAAATTTATTCACCTACGTTATTATCCTTAATTTTTATTGCATATCATTTAAATCCAACCAGCCTCAAAGGCACAGGCCTAGAGGTGAAAATCCCATTATCATCATCAATGTAAATGTTTGTTGCTGTGCGAACTATTCTTATGCCTGAGCATTTGCAGTTGGAAAAACAATAATGGCAGCAAAATGAAAACTTTTAACCTTCAGCTCTGTGGAAAAATCGTGGCATAATTTCTGTGTTCTTTATTTAATTTGATTGTTCAAGTTGAGCAGAGAGTGCAGAGCAAAGAATTGAATCGATTTTGCATATGTTCGTGTATCCAATCTAGAACATGTAGACACACAAACGTTTCTATAACAAATATATATATACATAGTGCAGTGCAGCGTGTACTATACATATAATGATAATAACGATGATTATGATGATGATTCTAAATATGATTTCATTTATGGAAATTTATGGCATGTGATTTATTAAATTCCACTTGAATTGTAATATTGACTGCAAAATGCAATGCAGGAGAGTGTTTGTAACTTGAAAGTAATGCAGCAGCGTCATAGTAAATCATCATCTCATATTTATTATCATTGTCAAGAGCTGCATCTCCATGGCACAAGTTTTCTTTGGATGCAGCAGCTCAATATACTTACTACATGTTGATGTTGAATTTCTTTTGTTGATAAAATTGTTTCTTTGTTTTCGTTTACTTTGTATAATTTTGGACAAAGAAAGAAAAAGGAGCAATTAATTACATTTAAATTGATATCGTACATATATATATAAAGATATATACTTTTGATACACTTACTCTTTGTTGGTTTACACAGCTTGTTGTATGTATGTTTTACAGTAAATACCACTTGGTATCATAATAATCACATTAATCATCAGATGTGACAGATGTGTATAAACTGACTGTGTTTCTTAATGAAATGGGTGAATGAATGGATCGGACTGGTTGGAAAATATATTAATTTTGGTAGGTTCATATTTTTAAGCACCTTTTGTCTGCATTTAGATGTTAATTCACCGTCAATACTTAATTCTACATAAAAGGTTAAATGTTAAGACAGAAAGTGTGGTGCAAACATGAAGAGAATATTTTTTAACACTTCCTGTTCTCGAAGACAGCACAAGGGACGAAATCATGCTTATCGGAGGCGACGGAGCAGACTTTCCACCTCTGACCGAAAAGACACATGTAGAAAACTGTGCGATGTTATTGCAGCCTTTTCAAACATTATAATCTTACACCAAAAGGTATAAGAATTAAATCCAGCGGACCATCCAGTGCTTTGTGTGTTCAGTGAGGTGGTCTGAGAATCAACTGGAAGTTGAACCAGATTTATATCGTAAAATCATATTCAGTATTTAGGCTCATTTCTAGCTTAAATGAGTGGCTAAACAAGCAGAGATTTTATTTTTGAAGAGAGCACAATACTCATTAGACTTTCGGGACTCGATGCCAAATGTGTCTTCGGCCTATTTGTTTTCAGATCAGAAACCGGCGCAAATATTACCGTGAATGGTGAAAGCTGCAGAAAATGAAAGCTAGGTTTCATTGAACCCAATTTCATTCATAATTTTTTACGTCGCATGAGCCATGTCCGTCTGTCTCTCTGTCCGGCTGGTACGCACGATAACTTTCGAACGACGTAAACTTTGCATGGGTTAATATTTCCCCAAAACTACTTACAGTATTGCAAAAGGGCTACATGGCCACGCCCCTTTTGCCCACTTTAGAAATCGATTAATGGTGTCAATACACCCAATGCGATCGTGTCCAATATCTGTATTTAGTAATGCAATAATAGGATAAAGTTATGGAGAAAAAATAAAATTGAAGTCTAGCCACGTCCCTTCTGGTAGCTCCCATACAAATGTACTACTCCACCCACTTTAGAAATCGATACCAATACACCCAATGAGATCGAGCCCACCCCTTTTGTCGTGATACGTCAAATCTCTGGTCTATGCTGATAAACCACTAACGAGTGATCATTAAGAAGCCAATATCCAACGGACTATTGATGAAATAAGATCAGGTATGATCGAAAAAAGTGGTGCAAAATTAAGAGGTAAACTAAGAGGTAAATAGGTTACATATAGATTCTACTAAACCAGTGAGAAAGTTTCGAACGGGTAAACCGACTTACATACTTCTTCTTCTTTATTTGCAGCTGCAATAAAAATTCATCTATCAGTACCCGCACATAGAAAAGAATTTCAAGTCATACCAAGTGTAGATAACAGCTCTTTCACCTGGTCCATCCAACGAAGTTTTGGTCGCCCCCTCTTGCGCAGCCCATCCAATTAATTGACGAAAACCTTTCGAGCTGGAACATTTTCAACGTGCAGCGTTGCCAAGCTAGCGCATTCGGTCTATTTCAACTCGCTTTACTACGTCGATATCGTTGTACAGCTCGTACTTCATATTCATAAATTTTTCGAAGTATTTTTCTCTTGAAGACTCCCAGAACAGATTGATCCGTTTGTGTCACTCATTACCCAGGATTCAGGATCAGAGTCTGGTAGAGTTGGATCTTTGTTCTTCGAGAGAGCGCTTTGTTATTAAATCGCTTGATTAGCGCATAGTAGCAGCGGTTTGCGATCAATACTCGTCATTTGATTTCCACGCTGACATTATTATTTTATGTTTATGGCGAAGCAAAGGTAGACAAAATCATCAACCACTTCAAAGTTATAGTTGTCAACGTTCACGCAGCGGCCCAGACGAGTGGACTTTTTGTCGTTGGAACATATTCTTGATTTTGTCCTCACTTATCACCAGACCCACCTTCGCCGACTGCTTTTCAATGCTTGTAAAAGCCGCAGTAACATTGCGCAATCCACGGGCAATGCTATCTATATCATCGGCATACGCGAGCAGCATGTGACTTTTGATGAAGATGGTATCAATCCTGTTTACAGCAGCCTTCGGCATGATCATCTTCATTACGATGTTAAAGAGATCGAAAGACAGACTATCGCCTTGTCTAAAGCCTCGCTTGGTAGAAAATGACTCTGTCAGATTTTTCCAATTTTCACTGAAAACTTCGTGTCAGACAGTTTTATCCTGCAAAGTCGTATTAGCTTCGCGGGGATACCAAACTTAGCCATAGTATCTAACAATCTAACAGCGTGAATATCTGGTGGGTTGTCGATTTACCAGGTCTAAAGCCACACTGTTAGATCTTATCAGGTTCGCCAGAATGGGCTTTAGTCTTTCACATAACACACTAGACATGACTAGACACTAGATAGTTGGTACACACACTTTTATCGCCTCTCTTAAGCACAGGACAGATTCCAATCATCGGGTATGCATTCCTTGAGCCAAATCGTGTTTATGAGCTGGTGCATGCATGTTGACAGCCTTGTGATCGCCATGCTGATCTCGTTTTGGCTCGGTGGTAGACAATCAAATCCGTCGTCTATGATTGGTGCGATTTCGTCACTTGTGCTGCCTCGGGGAACGAGTAGAGATTGAACGTGTTCCCTCAATAGCAGCACACTCTGAGTGTCCGTGCCTAGATTTCCGTCTCCGTCCTTACAGGCGGGGATCCATGTTCCAAAACCTTTACTTTTAACATTTTGGTAGAAATTTCTGGTCTCAGCTCTATCCCTGTAGTTTTTGATATCATGGCCCTCTCTTTTCTTCCACAGGCGCTTTGCCACTGTGTATAGGGAACATCAGATCTAGGAGGGTTTGTGTGAAGTAATTGAGAGAGTTGGTTGTAATAGGCATTGGCTATCTCGGTGGTATGCAGGTGCGTACCTTGGCTGCAACTAGGTGGTGATCCGTGTCAATATTTGCACCGCGCATCACACGCACATCCATAACGCTTGAGACATGCCTTCCGTCAATTACCACGTGATCAATCTGATTTCTTGTATTTTGATCGGGTGATATCCAGGTTGCCTAGTGGATATCTATATGCGAATAGTGGCTATTCGGTCACTTACAGGGTTAAACTGCGAATCCAGGTGACGAAGTCACTTTCTGACTATGATACCACATCCAAATTCGGGACTTTCTATATGGCAGATATAAAAGATGTCACACTTCTTTCGTCGTGTGCATCCCTGTCCCGTCCATCTCATTTCCTGTATGGCGGTGTTGACAGCCTTGTATTTGTCGAGGACATCCGACAGTTGAATAGAGGCACCATCTCTATATAGAGTGATATTCCAGGTTTAGTTACTCAACATTGCGCCTTCTCATATTTGCTACAATTAAACGGGTGCGGGGAATACGTGATCTCTCGGACGTTGTAAGCTGCTTGGGAACCTCCAAAGAGAGCTTCTGGTTATTCCCAAAGGAATAACAATCAGAAAAACTCAAATTAGAAAATTCCCCATTGCCCCCATATACACCCACCCCCAGCAAAAACATAAAATTAGCTTAACAAAATACAGAATCAGGGCAATATACCGTTGGGTGTATTAATATTCACGGTACATTTGCATGGGAGGTACCAGGCTGTACGTCCAGTTTTTTTCAGCTTTACTAAATATAGAATTACCCGGTTTCAAAAGTGGGCGGAATGGTACATTAGTATGAGAGGTACCAGAAGGGGCCTGGCTAGAATTCCAGTTTTTTTCCACAAAGCAATATATAATTATTGCTTTACTGAATACAGAATTTGGGCGGTTGTACACTTGTATAGGAGGAACCAGAAGGGGCATGGCTAGACATACAGTTTTTTTCCACAACTTTCCCCAGTTATAGCTTCTCTAAAAACAAAATTTGGGCACGATCGCGTTGAGTGTACTGATATTATTACTCGATTTCTGAAATGGCGAAATAATATATGTATATGGGGGGTACCAGAAGGGGCTTGGCCGTAAGTAGTTTTGGGGAAATATTAACCCAGGCAAAGTTCGCGTCTTTCGAAAGTTATCGTGCGTACCAGCCAAACAGACATGGTTCAAAATACTTAACAAGTCATAAATCGAATTTCGTTCAAGGAAACCTGGGGTCGTATGTGACATCTTCTATGTGTTACACTTTTGGGTCGTATCAAATGATATATACCCTCTTACCCGTAGGGCGAGGGTATAAATATAAAAACAAACATTATTCAAATATGTACTGTACCACTGTACCTTAAAATAAATATATTTTTTTAAATACATCGATCTGCATACGACCCATGTTCAAGTTTACTTTGACCTAAGAGCCAATATTTAATTACATTTTATGTTTGCTTTGGATTTTCCAATAATATTGATTAGAGTAATATTGTTGAAAATTTTCTATATTTTAACAACGTGTATGTGTATATGTACTAATCAAGATTTAGATATCAACATATAGGAGCCCAGATGCTAAAAATCCAGAAAGTTTAAATTAATACAATAACATATGAATATTATTTGCCTCCCCACTCGATAATGGCACAGCGGCAGTTTGATAGACAAAACATAGATAAACCATTAACGTATATGTACAACAATTGAAAGGAAGAAAAAAAGAAACAATACGACAAGAAGAAAAATTAGATAACTTTGCATATACAGATACATACATACACATGAACTCAAAAAGGTACAGTAAGACCGCGATCAACGCTTAATCGATTATTATTATATATCATGCATGTGTGGAAATTTGCATTAAATTTGGATTGAGTACATTCGACCAGCCTTTGGGGATTGAATTATTTAAAATGAACATATATTTCATCTTGACCGGAACGGTAGGGAGTTGTTCAGAGAGCTGAATTGGAGATTAAGGAGTTCTGAGAACAACGCCAAGTTTTTGATTAGTTATTGTCCTTCATAATGCAAGTCGACTCTTAGAAGAGTTTCTTTTTCGAAATGCATTTCCTTCTTAATGGTAGAGCAGCGACTCGCAAATAACCAGACAATTTGCTGGAAACCTTAACACCATATAGTCGATCAAAATAAGACACCCTAGTACAGGGTAGGTATGGAGCCGAGGCTTACATGAAAATCCTGAAAAAATAATAGGTGACGTGGACCAATCATCCATCTTAAGCGTATCTCCTTGACAACTGAAACCGAAAGCAACAAAAAAAATTAACAACTCGTAACAACCGCTGACTCATTTTGCAATGGAAACGGAAACATTAAAAGGCTACTGGCACGTACAGACAATACAACTATTACTCGAGTTGAATACAAGGTTGCAACAGGTGAAGAAATTACAATTTCAGATCTCGTTGAACATCCTTTTGGAAGTGTAGTGCTTCTGCTCAGTAAGAAAGCGTTTCAAATCATAATCGACATGAAGCCAAACTCGTCCATAATCTTGCTAACCGGTTTCAACTCGCCCGTTCGCAAAATATAAGTCGTAAAAATATTGGCTTTGACAAATCAAGCGGCACCAACAATAAATGCGATTTTTACAACCTCTTAAACGCCACACCAGCCTTTATTAAAAAACAGCATGTCATTATACTGATAACTAATCTGAACTCAAAAATTTGCTTGGATAACACTGGACTGAAGCATATCTTTGGCAAACACGGGTGTAGACAACAAAATAAGATCTTTTAATTGAGCTGAGCAACAACAACAACCGCGAGATTGGTGGATCAATATTCCTACATAAGAGGTGTCATAAAGCGATTTGGCGATCGTCGAATAATGTAACTGAAAACCAGATTGACCATTTTTGTATTAGCAAGAAGTGCAGGAGAAGCCTCCTTAATGTCCGATTTTTAGGAGCGTACGATCGCGACTACCATAAGGGAGATCCCGGGTCCGATTCCTGCCACCAGTCATCTATATTTTTATCATTGCCGGCCCCCTCGATGTTGTCGGCAGCAATGTCGCAGTATATTGTCGACTCAACCGCCATGTCTAGTAAAAGCTTCTTAAACAGAAATTTGAGCATTCGTCGATAAACAAGTACGTGCCGTCAGTTGTGAATTTAAAAATAGAAAGTGTGTCGCGTCCCACCATTTCCTGGCCATTTTGGAAATCCGCATGAGGGTAATGATAATCTGCAAGCAATCCCTAAACTCTAAAACTCGGTTAAATGATAATGCATTAAATAATACAAACGTTTTTTCAAGATTTGTGTCCCACCTGAGAGAGAATCTTCCCACATCCTGAGCCGCTGTTCTAGTATTAATAAGATTTGGTAGACAATTAAAGATATACCTAACGATTTGGAGTTCACAGATCTATGCCAAGTGGGGTTAAACATATTTGCCGAACAGGCATATGGAATTTGTCCTAATTTCTTTCAAACAAATTCGAAAATCACGCTATGACTTTCAAATATGCGGGCAAGAACTGAAAACGTACTCGCCCCTTACGGGAAAAAGTGTGGAATCATCTTACATCCGAAAATCACCAACTCAGGTAGCATGAACACGTTTCGGAGATACTAAATTTCTTATCACAGGACCAACAATCCGAACCAATATGTTTATAAACCGAATTACATATACCCTCACCCTTAGTTAAAACATAAAATTTGCAGGTATAAACATTTCAGGGAGGTACCAGAAGGGGTGTGGCTAGTTTTCCAGTTTTTTCTCCAAAACTTTATACTATTACAGCTTTACTAAATGCAACATTTGTGCACGATCGCGTTGGGTGTAATGAAATTATTATTCGGCTTCTAGGTACTAGAAGGGGGCGTGGCCAGATTTCCAGCTTTTTCTCCAAAACGTTATCCTGTTATAGCTTCACTAAATATTTGGTTCAAAGAAACCTAGGGTCTAATGTGACTCCTTCAATGTGTACACTTTTTAATAATAACTTACAAGGCGTAATAGGAGATCCGATAAGCCGTTATTCAATCCTAATCGCGATCCAATTTGGGTCATGAGACTATTCATAATATGTTTGTATCTCCAAAAAGATAAAAGATAAAAAAAATGTAGATGACTTTGACGAGACTCGATCGTCCCAGGCAATTTCATAATAAGTGACTTATGTTATTCTATTTTTGGGGTAATGATTTCAGTTGAAAACTTTTTTATTGTTAATATATTGCATTTATTGAGAATTCTATTAACTGAGTTTTGTCTGTTCTCTATAAAGCTACATACAGATGCATGTATGTTTTATTTATAATATTTGAATACGGGCAAATACATACAATTCTGGCAACGAAAGTTGCATATCGTAGTTTATGATATAACTTGACAAAATAGTCAATTATGTGCATAAAGTGAAGAAGAAAGCCAGTAAGAAAGTTTCAGTCGGGCAGCCCGACTTACATATACCATCACCCTCAGTAAAACAAAAAATTTTGTATTATATTAATATTATAACTTGATTTCTAAAGTGGGCGGAGTGGTACATTTGTATGGGAGGTACCAGATGGGGCGTGTCCACACTTCAAGATATTTTTTCCAAAATTTTATCCTGTTATAGGGGTGGGGTGTATTGATATTATAACTCCATCTCTAAAGTGGACGGAAAGGTACATTTGTATGGGAGGTACCATAAGGGGCGTGTCTAGACTTCCAATATTTTTTCCAAAACTTTATGTTGTTATAACTTAACAAAAAACATAATTTGGGCACGATCGTGTCAAGTATATTGATCTCTAAAGTGGGCGGAGTGGTACAATTGTGTGGGAGGTACCAGAAGGGGCGTGTCTAACTTTCCACATTTTTTCTCCAAAACTTTATCCTGCTTGAACTTTACTAAATTCAGAATTTGGGCACGATCGCGTTGGTTCTATTAATAATATAAATCGATTTCAAAAGTGGGCGGTATCAGATGTGTGTGGGAGGTACCAGATGAGGCGTTGCTAGACTGCAGTTTTTTTTCTCAAAAACTGTATCCTGCTATAACTTTCCAAAAACAAAGAATTAGGGCACGAGCGCGATGGATTTATTGATATTATTATTCCATATCTAAAGTGGGCGGAAAGGTGAATTTGTATGGGAGGTACCAGAAGGGGCGTGGCTAGACTTCCAATTTTTTTCCAAAACTTTATCCTGTAATAGCTTTACTAAGTACAGAATTTGGGTACGATCCCGTTGGGTGTATTGATATTAAAACTCGATTTCTAAAGTGGGCGGAATGATGTATTTGTATGGGAGGTACCAGAAGGGGCGGAGCCATGTAGCCTATTTGCAATACCGTAAGGAGTTTTGGGGAAATATTAGCTCGTGCAAAATTTCAAGACATTTGGTTGCGTCTTTCGAAAGTTATCGTGCGAACCAGCCGGACAGCCACCAGACGGACAGACAGACAGACAGACGGACATGGCTCAAATGACTTAAAAAGTCATGAATCGAATTTGGTTCTAAGAAACCTAGGGTCTGAAGTGACTCCTTCTATGTGTTACACTTTTGGGTCGTATCAAATGATATATACCCTCATCCCTAAGGGTGATGGTATAAAGATAAATTGACGACAACATTCGATGAACACAACTGAGCAAAAATCTGTAGACTCTGATCATAGGGCAACACTTAGTACAACGTCTTATACTATATTCCAATACATAAACGTTTTAATAAATACAGACATAAAATCCACAACGAAATCGTTAAGGTATATCCAAAAAAAACTAATAGTCCATAGTGTAGTGTTCGAAAAAATAATATAACGGAATCATATATAGGGTAGACTATAAGTTAGTTTTCTACATTTCAATCAATACCTGCGTCGAGTTGCCATGGCGATGTTGATACGAAATGCAAGAGCAGCCAATGACAATGCACTGCCGTGGCGTCATTCAGTGGAGCTCAACGAGCAACGATACTTCGATGCTGGACACCTTGTCAATTAGATGTATTTTCAATGAAATTTTGTTGAAAGGTATTCGCGAGCTGAGGCAGATCAACACACCGCTGATGGTTGCAGCAGCTTTAAAATAGCTTCAGTCTGTCAAGCCGACCAATAAATAACTTCACAGTATGTCCTTTTTCCAAAAATATGGTGGATTGTGGCAGGCCGTAAAATGAGGGTAAGAACACGCGACTATTATGCGAGAGATCCAGGGATCGATTCCTGTCTAAGTCATATACATTACTTTTATTGGCGGTCCCCTTGATGTTATCGACAGCAACTTTTCAGTATAGTGTCGAGTCAATCACATATCTAGTAAAAACTACGATGACATTCTCATTCGGTGCCGTTTTTCTTCTTCATCTTATATGGCAGCAGCAACAGAAATTAATCTATCAGAAGTCGCACGTAAAAGGAATTCCATGCGCTTCGGTCTTTTGCGCTCCGTTGATAGTTCGTCAAACTATGTTTAGAAAACAGCTATTTTTCCTGATTCATCAAACGATGCTTTAGTCGCCCCTACTGCGTCGCCCCTAGAGTTTATTGTCGTAGACGAGCTGGAGCATTTTCATCTTGACTACGTCGATGTCGTTATGGCTCATTCGACGACTGTAGCCGGCGTTTACGATGATGGATCCAAATATTTTGCAAAGTATTTTTCTCTCGAAAACTCTAAGAATAAATTGAACCACTTATGCCATTAACTAGGATTCTGTCATTAAGTCGCTTGCGTAGCGCATTGATTTTGATTTCCAGCCTGACATTAATATTTTTGTTTACGGCGGACCCAAGGTAGGCAAAATCATCTGCCACTTCAAAGTTATAGTTCTCAACATTCACGCTGCGTCCTAAACGAGTAGAGCCTTTGTTCGTTGAAACAAATAACTTGGTTTTCTCCTCATTTATGACCAGACCCACTTCAATCGACTGATTCTCAATGCTCGAAAAGGCCGCAGTAACATCCCGCAGTCCACGGCCAATAATATCTATGTCATCGACATACGTGTGACTTTTGTTAAAGGTGTTACCAGACCTGTTAACTCTATTGCGATGTTAAAGACCTCGCATGACAGACTATCTACCTCTCTAAAGCATCGCTTGAACAAGGACTTCTTGAAGTCTTCGTGCCTGTCAGTGTCATCCCGCAAAGTCATATCAGCTTCGAGGGGGTAAAAAACCCAGCCATACCATCTAATAATTTCTGTAGTGTGAATATTTTTTTCGTAGGGTGAATATTTGGTCGGTCGTGGACCAAAGTCTAAAGCCAGACTGATAAAGTCCAATCAGATTAGTTGGGATGGACTTTAAGCTTTCACATAACTCAATAGACAGAACCTGGTATACGATGGGTGAAAGTCTGGTCCCGCGACAGTTGGTACACACACTTGGATCGCCTTTTTTAAGCACAGGACATATTACATTCTGATTCCAATCATCGGGCATGCATTCCATGAGCAAAATCGTGTTTCTGACCTGGTGCATGTTTGTTGTCAGCTCACCGATGCCGGCTTTAAAAAGCTCTACTGGCAGTCCATCGGCTCTTGCAGCTTTATTATTTTTTAAGCAGTTCAATTGGCGTGCTGATTTCTTTATGTCTCGGTGGAGAACAATCTAATCCGTCGTCGATGATTGGCGTTTTATGGTCACTTATGCAGCCTTCGGGAACGAGTAGAGAACGAAAGTGTTCCCACCATATTTGTAGTACACTCTGAGTGTCCGTGACCAGATTTTCGTCTCAGTCCTTACAGGTGGAGATCCCTGTTCCAAAACCGTTTGGTAAAACTTTCGAGGTTCACCTCATTCCCTGTAATTGATGATATACTGGCTCTCTCTTTTCTTTCACACACGCTTTGCCGCCTGAACAGGCGTTTCATCTCCCGCCTCGTCCAATTATAACGCTCCGTCACCGCTTGCGTTGCCATTGGCTGCATTTTTGTCATGTATGCAGAATCCATTTCGCATTTCGCGACATACTAAATCGTACCAGGGCTTGCCTGAGCGTAGTTTTTCATAACCCAGTACGGTCGTTGCGGCAGTGGTCAAAGAATTCGCAATATGCTGCCACTGTATGTCGGGAACATCAGAATTAGGAGGGGTTTTGGTAATTGGTAATGTTTAATGAGAGTAGCTTATTAGGCCACCGCGCCCGATCCTAGTTTCTTGGGGCTGCCAAAACCACTAAGAGAGCCGTTGTGTTGAGCTTTAACAACCTTTATTACCTAAAGGGTGGTTAAATTTTACGGGCTGATGTTAATTTTAAATCAAACAGAAATTATTTAGGAAATTATTGTCATTTCTTTTTATTATTTTTATTATACATGCATGGTTCAATTATGCATGTAAGAAAATATCGGCCAAACGGCCGCCACTACCTCGGCGGCACACCTCCATCCGATGGTCTAAATTTTCGATGACGCTGAGGCATAATTGTTGTTGTTGTTACAGCTGGTGGTAGCTGGGGTGATTATTCTTTATACCGATTTTCAATTTGTCGGCACTCGATCGGGCATATAATCCGATTAGCATACGATTATTGTTGTCAACTCTGTTTCGTTCCTTTGTAGATATCAAGGTTTGTGTCTAGGATTGTTAGGTGTTGTTGTTGTGAGTTTTAACCGCAAAATCCCACCAAAGATGGCGCCAGCTGGCTTGTTGATTTATATGCGATGTTGACAAATCGTTTTCCTTTTTCCTTGAAACTTGTGCAAATATGCGATGTTGATAAATCGTTTTCCTTTTTCCTTAAACCTTGTGCAATCTGGATTTTTTGTAGTGGAAGCGTCAAGGATGAGTTTTGTTGGCTGGAGAACTCGAAAGTATTTGAAAATTAATTTTTCATTTATGTTGATTTGGCCAGTGCACTGGCCGGGAATTGAACCCAGCACCTTCGGATTGCTAGTCTACATCGCTTCCACTGAGCTATCGAGGCATAATTCAGGTTCTAAGCTGTTAATGTGCCGAATTATCTTATCGTTTAGCTCTTGAATTGATGCTGGCTTATCGACGTACACCTTTTCTTTCATATAACCCTAAAGAAACAAGTCCAACGGTGTAAAATCACATAATCTTGGCCGCCAATTGGCATCCTGTTGAAACCACAAACCACATCCACATCTTCCGATATCATCTCACGATAGCGAACACCATTCACAGTAAATGCCTGACCGGCAACTATCGCGAACAGCAGCAATAATTTCTGCAGTAAGAGCTGTACGCGCATGCACTGTTGTTTTTACATCTCCTACAGACCCGGTTTGCTTAAATTTTTGCACGATTTTACCGATTGTACGATTAAACTGACCGAAAAAAATCACGAAGTGCATTTTGATTTCAACGCCCATTTTCATAAGAAGCCTGAATAACTTTAACGCGTTGCTCGATTGTTATATCTTTCAAATGAAATGCAGAAAAGAACTTGACGTTTAGGTGCGGTTTACATTCAACATCGGCCCTTACAATTTAACCACCCTTTACTTCTATAGACGCATCGGTGGTATCATGCCATTTGGGTTACACAACATTGGGTCTGGTTGGACCAATATGGCATTGCCCGGGGAATATGTGGTCTCTCGGACGTTGTGAGCTGCTTGGGGAACTCCAAAGAGAGATTCTGGTTATTCCCCCCTTGTTGTGATTAGTCGCTATTATTCTAATTCAATTCTCGTGGGCTTTTTAAAGACCAAAAAGGCTTAGACCATTTGTCTATCCTATTCTTCATGCACTTGCTGCTACATATGTATGATTCGTGTAATCATGTTTAAAAATAACAAAATGTTGTGTTTACGCATTTAGCTGGAAAATTCACAAAAATGAAGCTTCTTTAAGCTTGTTCACATAACGTCTTAATGGCTTTTGCCTTTAGTCACATAAGTTACATACAAGACCACAAATATGTATGAACAATTGTTCAACAATAAAAAACACAATAAAAACAACAACTATTAAATATATGTTAAAACTACAACAAACCCAATTGAATGTAAATAATTGATTTTCGATTACATATTTGACAGCATGTCCAATAGATCTACAATTTGCCCTCTTGACAGATTTACAAACAAAAAAAAACAACAACAACAAAATAGCATGTAATGAAAATGTTTATTTAATTTTTGCAATTTGTTTAAAGTCCAAACTTGTTAAATGCCATTCACGTATGAAAATGATTTATTATTTTATATTTCATGAGTCATTAAACTCATGAACTCATTTTTCGTATAACTTTTTGTGAGACTTTGCTTGTACGTTTATTTTGTGTCTCTCTCTCTCTCTTCTTAATTATATGCAGATCCATCGCTGTTTCTGCCTGAATGTGTGTGTGTGTACAAAAGACCGTCTACTTTGACCAAGAATTTAATGAAAATTTCATAAAGCCTTTCTGATATTATTTTTAGCATAACATGCAAAAGTTGAGCTAAAAAGGACGACAAAGATATGAAAAATGCATGAGTAGAAATTATAGAAACAAAAAATAAATGTGCAGAAGGCAATGCGACAGAGAGCAAGAGAAAGCGTTTTACTTTTTCCCTACCTTCATTATAATGCATTCAGACACTGGCGGTGGGGGTACATTTGATATTGAGAAAAAAAAGAAACAAACAAACCAAAAACTGCTCAAAAATCAACTTCATTATTTTAATGAACAAAAAACAAAAGTGTCATATGTCAACCGAGGGACTAATTATCAGGCCAAAAACCTTTTTACCGTCAGACCACTACACATTGAACCAACACTCAGTGCATTTACCGCCACTATGAGCCGCAGCAGGAATATCATGTCTAGTGGCAGAGCCCATAACTGTCACATCATCGGCTGAGTGCAACGGTAGTAGCAGCAGCTCGAGTGGAGTTCAATACAGGTAACATTCGCATAATGTGGATACACCTGCAAGTGATGCTTTTTTTGTGACATTAACCTTCAGTCGATTTTATGTAATCATATAACATATATCAGATAGATAAAAGATTTGAATTGAAGCACGTGACCACTAATTCTAATTCAGGATACAAAATCAAAATGAAAATATTACTAACCTGGAAGAGATTTTTCTGAGTTGGTCTCACTGACTGATCCGTAATGTATTATATAAGCGACATCTGCTATATATTGTTTAATTTCCATACGATATTTAACATACAAACAACGGCTGTCTAATCAAAACCAATAAGCTAACATCCTACGTATCGTAAAACTAGTACAGAAATTTCAGTCTGACTGATATTATTACTCAATTTCTAGAGTGAAACATTTATATGGTAGGTACCAAAAGAGGCGTCTCTAGACCTACAGTTTTTTTTTCTCAAAAACGTTATATTGCTATAGCTTTACTAAATACAGAATTTGGACACGATCGCGTTACTTACTTACCTGGCTCTTCTTTGCAATTCTATTGGATTATATACCGCATTTAGAAATATATTATAACCGCTTCGATCTTCTGCTCTTCCTTGCCAGTTAGTCACACCAAGTTCTGTAAGGTTTTCAGTAACCTGGTCTTTCCAACGGAGTTTTGGTCGCCCTCTTTTGCGCCGTCCAACGAGTTCATTGTCGAAAACTTTTTGAGCTGGAGCATTTTCGTCCATGCGTACAACATGACCTAGCCAATGCAACCGCTGCACCTTAATGCGTCTGACCACGTCAATGTCAGTGTACAGCTCATGATTCATACGATGTCGATACTGTCCATTTACGATGATGGGCCCATATATTTTACGTAGCAGCATTTATTAGCAATCTGGATTCTTCTACGGATTTCAAGGCTGACATTATCTGTTTTATTGATGGCGGAGCCTAGGTAGATTCAATTATCTACCACCTCGAAATTATAGTTGCCAACTATCACCAAGTTTCCAAAATGAGTGGATTCTTTGTTCGTTGAAACGTATAACTTCGTTTTGTCCTCATTTTTCAGTAGACCCATTTTCGTTGATTCCTTGAGAAGGCTGAGAAGACTGCAGTCACATCCCGTAGTTCAGCGTAAGCGAGTAGCATATGGTTATACCATCACCCTTAGGGATGAGGGTATATATCATTTGATACGACCCAAAAGTGTAACACATAGAAGGAGTGACTTTAGACCCTAGGTTTCTTTGAACCAAATTCGATTTATGACTTTTTAAGTCGTTTGAGCCATGTCCGTCTGTCTGTTTGTCCGGCTGGTTAGCACGATAACTTTCGAAAGACGCAACCAAATGTTTTGAAATTTTGCACGAGTCAATATTTCCCCAAAACTACTAACGGTATTGAAAATGGGCTACATGGCCACGCCCCTCCTGGTACCTTCCTTACAAATGTACAATTCCGCCCACTTTAGAAATCGAGTAATAATATCAATACATCGAACTCAATCATTCCCAAATTCTATATTTAGTAATGATAAAACAGGATAAAGTTTTGGAAAAAAATTTAAAGTCTAGCCACGCCCCTTCTGGTACCTGCCATACAAATGTACAACTCCGCCTATTTTAGAGATGGAGTTACTCAACGCGATCGTGCCCAAATTCTGTATTTAGTAAAGTTCAAGCAGGATAAAGTTTAGGAGAAAAAATCTAGAAGTCTAGACACGCCCCATCTGGTACCTCCCATACAAATGTACCACTCCGCCCACTTTAGATATGGAGTAGTAATATCAATAAATCCAAGGCGATTGATTGTAAATTCTTTATTTTAGTAAAGCTATAGCAGGATACAGTTTTTGAGAAAAAAAAACTGGAAGTCTATCCACGCCCCATCTGGTACCTCCCATACACATCTGGTACCGCCCACTTTAGAAATCGATTAATATTATTAATAGAACTAACGCGATCGTGCCCACATTCTGTATTTAGTAAAGTTCAAGCGGGATAAAGTTTTGGAGAAAAAATCTGGAAGTCTAGACACGCCCCATCTGGTACCTCACATACAAATGTACCACTCCGCCCACTTTAGAAATCGAGTAATAATATCAATATAACAGACATTTTTTTGTAAGTCGGGTTGCCCGACTAAACCTTTCTTACAGGTTTTTGTTCATTATCGTGTCACTCGAGCTTACTGCAACTTTCCTCGTTATCATCTCCATCAATATGTTGAAGAGGTCACACGATAGTCCGTCCCCTTGTTTTAGGCCTAGTCTATTTTAGAATGGCTCCGTAAGGTCTTTGCCAATCTTCACTGAAGACTTCGTGACAGTCATTTCTGCCTTATCGGGCTGTCAAAGGCAGCTTTATAGTCGCAGAAAAGATGGTAGGTATCGATTTGTTTCTCTTGGGTCTTTTCTAGGATTTGCCGAAGTGTGAATATCTGATCTGTTGTTGATTTACCTGGTCTAAAGTCTCACTAATAAGGCCCGACCAGATTGGATAGTCTTTCACATAAAACACTCGACAGGACCTTATATGCGATGGGTATAAGGCTAATCCCGCGGTAGTTGTAGTACACACTTGGATCACCTTTTTTCAGCACACGTCATAAAAAGCTTAACTTTTAATCGTCGGGCATGCACTTCTTAAACCAAACCGTGCGCAGGAGCTAGTGCATGCTCGTTATCTGCTCCTCGTCACCGGACTTGAAGTGTCCTGCCGGAGGTTTGTCGGCACCGGCTGCTTTAATATTTTTCGGCCGCGATATTGCTCTTCTCACCTCGGCTTGACTTGGTGGTGGGCAATATAAGCCATCGTCCACAGTTGGCATGGTACATACACGTACGCTACCTTCTGGAATCAGCATTTGCTGGAAGCGTTCTCTCCATATATACAGCACACTCTGCGTATCTGTAACCAGATTTCCATTCTTGTCCGTACAGGGGGGGATCACATTACCGTAGACTTTTGCTTATACTTTTTGGTAGAATTTTCAGGTCACACCTCTATCCCTGTATCGCTCTATATTCTTGTTCCCCCGTTCCTACATCAGACGTTTTTCTCGCTCAAATAGCTGTCTCGCCTGTTTTGCTGTCTCCTTGTGCAGTTCCCTAACAGCCCGGGTTACAATTGGCTGCAGCGTTGCCCTATAAGCGGCATCCTTTTCCTCAGACGCTATGCTACATTCTTCATCGTACCAGGATTCGTCTGAGCGCCGTTTTTCATATCCTAGCACGGTTGTTGCCATGAAATGCGCAATATGCTGCCACTGTGTATCGGGAACGTCAGAAGTAGAGGCGTTGTGTCGTAGAAGTTGGGAGAGCTGGTTGGAGTAGCCAGTAGCTATCTCTGGGGTTTGCAACTTCGCTCTGCTCAATCTTGTGCGCAACTTGGCTGCAACTAGGTTATAATTCGAGCCAATATTAGCACCACGGATCACACGCACGTCCATGACACTAAATACTTGCCTATCAGCAATAACCACATGATCAGTTTGATTTTTGGTGTTTTGATCGAGGGATATCCAAATTGCCTTGTGGATATCTTTGTGCTGGAATCCGGTTCCACTCACTACCATGTTCCTTCCCGCTGCGAAGCTAACCAGCCTAAACCTGTTGTCTGACGTGTCAGTATGCAGGTTGAGTTTAACGCTCAATGGACCAACACATCTTCCCTTCCTATTTTTGCATTACAGTCTCCCAGAACAATGTTAATGCCGTGGCCAGGGCAGCGGTCGTATGTTTCCTCTAGGCGCTCGTAAAATTCATCTTTAATCACATCCTCTTTATCTTCCGTCAGGGCATGAGTACAAATCAGCGTGATGTAGAAATATTTCGCCTTGATGCGGATTGGGGCTATTTGATCACTAACAGGATTGAATCGCAAGACAAAATGTCTGAGTCTCACGCCAACTGCAAATCCACATCTAAACTCGTGCTTTTCGACATGGCAGCTGTAATAGATGTCGCAATTTGTAAGTCGGGACCATTCTTGTCCTGTCCACCAGAGAATGACAATAAGTACTCGGCATTAATGTATACTTAAGTACATACCCATAATTTGTATACTTGTGTGGAACTATACCTAACACACAGAGAATACTTACAAACTCTTACTTGCGTTGAAAAAGACATGTTTGCACACCATTTATAACGAACGTTACCGCCACCTACCCTTACTTTTGTTTCTCATACACAAGTATACACAAAATACACTCGACGCACACGATGTCAGAAGCCGAAGCAGCCTCAACTTAATTATGAAGTTTTTTTAGCTACGATAATGATCATCATAGATCATCGTGTTTGATCGTTCTTACATTCGTCAACTCTTCTAAGCACTACGGGTGACATGAGTACTCATGTGCATTCCCATACTCTACGGAACAGAAATAGAAATTTGACATGTATAACTAGCACCCAACACAACCAACACTTGTAACAACATGTGCTGGGTTCTTGTGTACTTGGGTATACCAATGCACGAGTGTGTGCGGGTATGGGCATGGTTTGATCGTTTCTTCTTTACGCATGTGCATGTTTAGACATTAATACTTCAACAGTACTCTTATTATACATTATGTCATTCTCTGCTGTCCACCTCATTTCGTGGATGGCGGTGATGTTTTTTTAAGGACATCCGCTAGTGGGAAAGTGACACCTTCTCTATAGAGAGTCCTGACGTTCCAGGCGCATATCCTTATATCATGGTCCTTTTTTCGGTTGCGGGGGTCGTCAACATTTGGAGGGTTTCTTCCTCGTGTTTTCATAGCCAGTAAAGGACCTGACGGCGGGTGGATAGCCCAACCATCAGGGTTCGTCGCTTAATCAGCATGACCCACTTTACCATGTAAAACACCGCATGAAATATATTAAGTTACTTACTCCGACTGGGAAGAGAGACTCATTACCCTTTATATAAACTTGCTGTAGGTATATAAACGGGCTACAGCGGGACACCTACAAAGAAGATCAATTCGGACTACTCCTGGTACTCACACACACGGCAGTAGTCCGGGTTGGAAAGATATTGCAGTGGCCAGTTTACATTTCCACAGGCCACAGGTCTTAAGTCGCTCCTACAAAGGCTAACCATGTATTCCGATTGATTAAACAGTTATACATTCAGTTCTGGAGATCCAACAGCCTTCAGATGTTTTCCACATCTAGTGCTCCACTAAATCAAAACTGTATCAAATGCGAGGGTGAACATCCATCTGGGAGTCATGATCAGGCATAGTACAACTTTCTCTAGCCAATAAGTCTGCTGATTCGTTCTCAGAGATATCGCATTATCGACATCCAGAGGCTTTAGCTTATCCAACTTCTCCATACTGTTCATCACCAACTTTGATTTACAACATGCGAAATTTATAGCTTTAATTTCAGTTCGGCTATTCACTTAGAGGGTTATCTGCCTCAGCGAATTTAAAAATGGCAAATAACTCAGCATGAAAAACACTGCATTCACTATGTACTCTGAAAGAAAGGCTTAGCTGCAGGTCCTCTGAGCGCATTTTTACATCGTATTAAAATTGACTTGAACGCTGTCTATTAGTCCTTTGGGTCTTTAAAAAAAATTTTAGATAATTTTTCAATTCCACTGTTGTGACTCAATTATTTCCTCTTTATCATTTGTTCATTATCACAATTAACATGTTACTGCAAAATTTAAAATCAAGCTGTAGCATTACCAAATTATGCCAGGACTATCTATATGGAAAAACAAGTATGTCAGACGTTGTCAATGGCTTCGTTATGACTAATGTTTAATTATTTCAGGTATTACCCTTTTTGTCGCTGCAATCACTCATATTCGGCTTCAAATGCATTAAAAGAAGATAATTAAAAGTTGTGATTATATATTTGCACAAACAAAATTTCGGCGATGATGACAAAATGTAAAATGACAATTTCAAACACTTTCAGCATTCGAAGTTTGTTTCTGTCTATTATTTTCTGTCAAAAGTTATTTTAATGCAATATTCCAATTTCATATGTGGATAAAAAACTAAAAATAAAATGCAAAAATGAACAAAAATCTATTGTTGCGGAGCGTAGAAGAATTTTTAGTAAATTAAGTCGGTAAGTCGTGTTTGTCAAAACAGTCTAAATGAAGTTGAGAGATGCTTCAAGTTTGAAAAAGAAACGACAGAATTAATGCACAGAGTTGCTCCGAAGTAGAGAGAAAGCCCCATAATTCTACCAGAGAATTAAGGTGAGAACCGGGCTGCCCTTCTGCAAGAACGGCTATGGTCAGCTAGTGACGAACACGGTAACGTATTGCTTATATGGAGAAAACATTCCAGCCATTTACTGGATACGGACACCACACCAGAGGAGCCCGCACCAATTCATGACGATGGTATTAACTGTTTACGTCAAGTCAGAGCGAGATACGTGTTGCTATTGGACCTTTCAGTGTGGCTTAAGACCTGGTAAATCTACGATGGAGCAAAGCAACAAAACTCATTTGACACTTGCCACTACTTTGTCGACTACAAAGCAGCTATCGACTTTCCGATGATTAATCGACTCTTCGTAGCCGAGTCTAAGTACCTTAGAGATCACTAAACCCTCGGTTAAGATTGGTAACACTTTTAATACAGTTATGAAGAAGGTAATGATATTGACATCATCGGCCGGAATCTGTGGGATGTTACTGCAGAGTTCACTTGGTTTAACATGAATCTCGCCGTGCAGGCCTTACCCATGGTGTGCTAAACACACTAGGCATATTACAAAGCGATTGCTAGCAAACTCCTGGGATGGCCCAAACAAGCTTAAACCATCTAGGAATAGGAGTCTACAATTTTGGGTGCAAGCTACCGCAATTGTCGGCTCTTTCTTCCAACCAGAAGCTACCAAATTGGGTATATTAGTATGGAGCATACCCCCCTTTGGCCAAGGTGAGGCCTATCTTAAAATCTCTGCTACTCTATGGGTCTGTAGCACCCGGTTTTAATGGAACTCCACACCGAGCCCGAAGACTCTACCTGCGATTTCGGTTTTAACAACAGCTCGCGTGGTGCTCCCTCAAGGGGGCCTGCAACCAAGTCCCGGGGCTCCTGATCCCCACGCTGCCCGTCACACTCACCGGTTGGAGTTTCGTAGTGAAGCTACTACCAATTTGTTATTTGATGAGCCATACTTTACAGGATTGGTCGCCTTTCGCTGAGAGCAAACATGGAATTTTTACATATCCGCAGGCACCGACATTTGCATACCGGCACCCCGGATAGATTGAAACGGTTTTGTACTACACTACAGGCATGCAGTGCCCTCACCGGTGGGAGACGGTGAGAACTCCAAGCCCCTTCCGCTCGACCTTGAACGGCAACCATGTATAAAGGTTAGGCCTGTCTGCACCCTCACTAAGATTCGAGGATCTGTGATGACCCCGGAACTCCCAGCCACCTGTGGTACTAGATAAACCGCTGGTCAAGTTTCGTATCCAAAGATACTCCCAGCTTCGGCCCCATTGTTGCTAGGGGGCTGGTACCTAGCGACGGTTGACCGAAGTTAATTCCCACGTGTTTGCCACCCTCCACCATGACCGCATTGGCCTTACAAATTAACGACGTGCGAAAGCCTGTCTATCAAACATATTTAATCTACCTAGAGAATCAGGCCTGGCAAGCACACCTCCTACTCTAAATTCTCCTATGGCGTTAATAATGTCCATGCTAGTCAAATCTCTGATATCCTGATATAACGGGCATACACAAAAAATGTGTAGCCAGTCTTCTACCTCTGATCCACAGCTACAAGACGTACTGGGGCCAAAGTCATTTTATGCAAAAATGGATTCAATGACCTATGACCTACCAGTATATAACCCGCACTAAGACCGAAATCAAAGTACGGGTGTTCACTGACAAACTTGACATCCAGTATAAACCGATACGTCGTACGCCCATAAGCCCCATCGAGTTTGCCACCTGAAGTTGCCGCAGTCAATCAGGAGCCTTTTACACTTGCTGACACTACTGATTGCTGCATCATGCAACCAATCTTCGGATTGCAAAACCAAACCCCCGCGGACCTTGAAGTAAACACCGAGGCGAATACACTCAAGATCAAAAGGGAGGGGCACCCATAAGTACCTGCAGAGCATCCGTGGACACTATGAGGCACACGGGTAAACTCTCCAGCAGAACGACATGCTGGCATGACAAAATTATTCTACGGCCTCGAGTAGACTTTACTACATCGCACCATACTGGTGCCCCATAAGTGGCACATGCCACGAATAAGCCACCATATATGGTACGTACTTCACGCTTGCTCAGACCCCAGTCAGACGTCATCACCTGGCGAATTTGCCCTACTAAACAAGTCAGCTTGGTTTTAAGCCTATCCAAATGTGGAAGGAAGTTAACCCATTCGCTCACCGTCACGCCCAAATACTTTACCGAAGTAGAATATTTGAGCGAGACCCCATCGACAGTGACAACTGAAGGCCGACCCGCAGACAACTTGCCTTTCAGCAACATCATCTCGGTCTTGTCCATTGCCACACTAACTCCTACGTCCTACCCCATTCGAGGACGCTGCTCAAAAATCTCCTAGCCAGCTCCTCCACAGCAGATCGAGACTGGGCTTCAACCATGATGAGCAAGTCATCAGCATACGCAAATACCTTGCACTCTGTACCTAACTGCCGCAATAATGGGTCCAGCATGAAATTCCATATAAATGGACCACATATTGAACCATACGGACAGCCACGCACATGCACGCCTGCCAGAAGAGTAACTCATCCTGAATTCCATTCCTGACAGCCAAGTTCACTCAATCTCTCAAACACACTAGGCCAATTTAGGTAATCAAACGCACCTTTAAAATCTACAAAACCTCCTAACATATACTTACAGGTTGAGTCAGAGATACAACCTTTCACATACATCCACGCATCCTCAACACTTCGACCTTGTTTGAGGCCAAACTGCCAGGGACACATGGAATCACTCACTATCTCCTCAGGCCGGTTCACCATAATCCTTTCCAGTACTTTTGCAAGCACTAGGAGGAGGTTGATGCCCCTATAAGATCTAGAATAGCTCCTAATCTTATCGGGGGACTTGAGAAGAACAATCACTCTAGCCATTTTCCAGTAGCTCGGAAAATAAACCTCATTCACACAGAGTTGGAAGAGAAATTAAAAATTATTTCAACGAACAAAGAGCCAGCGACTACGGGACATGTTGATAGAAATGATGTAAATGCTTCAGCGAGAAAGGTGTTTGGTGTCGAACTTGAAGCACGGCGCAGAGCAGGGGCGCACTGACTTCGTTGGAAGGACCGAGTGGTTAGCGACGTGACAACATATGGTACGACTAACTAGGAGCGCACGTAGACGACCAAAGCGTGTGTAATTCTTTAATACTTTAGGCTTCTAAATTATAAACTGTGTTCGTAAGTTGTAAAAGACCACTTTTTAGCAAAAAAAAAAAAATATATCATGGAATTGTTTAGATAAACCCTACATGATGCCCCAGACCATAGGAGACGGAAGAATAGTATAAAGGTCTTGTTTTTATTAGGACTTGTTGTATTTCGCTGTTGGGATGTGATCTAGTGTTTTTTGGGACTTTTATATGTTTTTCTATTGGAATATATAACAATTTTTTTTTACGATTTTTCACTTAAAACTACAAACACCTATTTTTGATAACAACAATTGACAATTTAATTAATTGTTACAGAATTTAAAACTGTTTCATATGGGCTTGAGTGTCCCTAGACCAAGCAACCTCAACTGTGGGGTGCATTTCGTCACCTATTACAAAACCTAGGTGTTGATATGCAACAAATTGTCAACCTCTGCGAAATTGACCGATTTTTATGAATATTCATCGACAACAACAACACCACAGACAAAGATATCGCACCAATCATAAATTACCGCATATTAACCATAAGAGACACCCGTCCGGCTGTCCGTTCGTAGCTGCGAACGAACTGACTTTTAATGAAATCAAATATCAAATGGGGCATAATTTAATGCATTTATTTGTGGTAACATTTGATTTTGAGCTTTTTATTATATTTGCGATATTGTTTTCTAATATCTGTCTGTCTGTCTTTTCTACATAAGATTGCAATGCAACGTAAAATCAAATGCAGGAATAGCAGCAGCAGCAAGAACAGTAACAACAATAACAACAACACTAACCACTTTAACGTGAGTAAAAAAGTATGCAATTGACACAGAAACCCCTGACAATTCGTGACAATTTATACGACATATCAATGACACCGTGGACAGTCCATACGTAAGCAATCGAATGCAGGTCCATACATACGTATGTATGTTTGTTATGTAGGTATGTATGTTTGGTTGTGCCACCACATGAAGTGACACTGAAGTTAAATAACAGCAACAGTCGTCGGTGGGGTGTAATAACTTGAAATGCAGAATTGGTTTGATTTCTATGGCAGCGGTTTGTGAAACTGCAACTGCAGCTACTCACTCATGAGTGAGTTCGAGTAGTTGAGTAGTTGCACCAGCGCCTAGAAAACTTCAACACAGAGAACTTTATTCTAGGCGGCAGAGTTATTTTTTGGTGGCCCCTGACTGTGAAGTCATGACCCAGTGGTACCCGAAGAAATAATGTCTATCCGATTTGTTACAAATGGGAATGGGTGTGCAATGGTGGAAAATGTTATAATTGCACAATTCCTGCGTGTTCTCCCAGAATTACATGTGTTATTCGTTTTTCGAATCATGTTCGCTGATGCGTCTTAAACCCAAGTCGTCTTTAGATATCTCCGAGGGTTGCAATGAATTTCAGTGGTCCTCGCAAGTTTTGACAAAAGTCCTTATAAGCTTAAGCGTTAAGAGTCAGGTCAGACATTAATCAGGAGTAATCAACTGGGACCGGCCGTGGCATAGTGGTTAGAACACGCGACTACCATGCGGGAGATCACAGGTTCAACTCCTGACTCCAGTCATCTTAAAAAAAGAAAAATTTTCTATCATTGCCGGCTCCCCTCGAATGTTGTTGAGAGCAACTTCGCAGTATAAGTGTCTAGTAAGAGCTTCTCAAAACAGTGACGTTCGCATTCGTCGATAAATAAGTAGGTGCCGTTAGTTGTGAATCTAAAAATAGAAAGCGTGTTAATTCACAACAACGCGAGAAGCTATCCCATACCTCATTCATGGGGTGCAAAGGGAAATTATGTTTAAGTTTAAGTATTCATACAAAGAAAGTAATTTTTAAACCAAAAAATAAATTTCTCAAAGTGAGATTATACCTTGGTCAATGACACGATTACAACTTCGTGTCAGTCAGTGTCATCTCGCAAAGTCGACTTAGCTTCGCCGGGATACCAAACTCAGCCATAGCATCCAACAATTTCTGTCGTATCGGACTGTCGAATGCAGCTTTGTAATTGATGAACAGAAGGTATGTGTCGATCTGCATTTCTTGGGTCTTCTCCAGGATTTGTCGTAGTGTGAATAACTGGTCGGTCGTGGATTTACCAGGTCTAAAGCCACACTAATAAGGTCCAATCAAGTTCGCCAGAATGGGCGTTAGTCTTTCACATAACCCACTAGACAGGACCTTGTATGAGATGGGTAAAAAGCTAATCCCGCGATAGGTGGTACACACACTTGGATCGCCTTTCTTAAGCACGGGACATAGGACACTCATATTCCAATCATCGGGCATGCACTCCCTGAGCCACATCGTGTTTATGAGCTGGTGCATGCATGTTACCAGCTCATCGCCGCCTCTGTCGGCAGTCCATCGGCTCCCGCAGCTTTATTATTTTTGAGCCGTGCAATTGCCGTGCTGATCTCTCGTTTTGGCTCGGTGGTGGACAATCTAGTCCGTCGTCTATGATTGGTGTGATTTCGTCACTTATGCTGCCTTCCGGAACGAATAGCGATTGAAAGTGTTCCCTTCATATTTGCAGCACCCTCAGAGTGTCCGTGACCAGATTTATGTCTCTGTCCTTAAAGGTGAGGATCCCTGTTCCAAAACCTTTACTTTTTACCTTTTGGTAGAACTTTCGGGCATCACCTCTATCCCTGTAAATTTCTCTTTTATTCCATAGACTTTTTTCCGTCTGAACACGCGTTTCATCTCCCTGATTATAACGCTCCGTCACCGCACGCGTCGCCCTTGGCTGGAGTTTTGCCTTGTATGCAGCATCCATTTCCTCAGACATTTCGCTACATTCATCGTCGTACCAGGGCTTGTCTGAGCGTGGTTTTTCATAACCCAGTACGGTCGTTGCGTCAGTGGTCATAGAATTCACAATATGCTGCCACTGTGTGCCGGGAACTTCAGAACCAGGGGGGTTTGTTTTAAGTAATTGAGAGAGTTGGTTGGAATATGCATTGGCAACCTCTGTGGTATGCAGCTTTGTGATGTCTAGCTTCCTTTGAGTTTGATTACGAGTGTTTTTGGCACTACTTAATCGTGTGCGTACCTTGCTGCAACTAGGTGGTGATCCGAGTCAATATTTGCACCGCGCATCATACGCACGTCCATAACGCTTGAGACATGCCTTCCATAAATTACCACGTGATCAATTTGATTTCTTGTATTTTGATCGGGAGATATCCAGGTTGCCTTGTGGATATCTTTATGCGGGAATCTGGTTCCACTTACAACCATATTTCTTGCCGACGCGAAACTAACCAGTCTGAATCCGTTATCGGAGGTGTTGTTGTGAAGACTGAATTTTCCGACTGCTGAACCAAGAGCATCTTCCCTTCCTGTTGTAGTGTTAAAATCTCCCAGAAAAATTTTATTGTTATGTGCAGGGCAGCGGTCATATATCTCCTCCAGGCGCTCATAGAATCGTCTAGAATCATCGTCTTTGTCTTACTTCGGGGCGTGTACTTCGGTCACTTATAGGGTTTAACCGCGAGACCAGATGTCGAAGTCTCTTGCCGACTATGAAACCACATCCAATTTCGTGTCTTTCTGCATTGGTAGCTGTGAAAGATGTCACAGTTCTTTCGTAGTGTGCATCCCTATCCCGTTCATCTCATTTCCTGTATGGCGGTGATGTCAGCCTTGTATTTGTCGAGGACTTCCGCCAGTTGGATAGAGGCACTATCTCTGTATAGAGTTCGAACATTCCAGGTGCATATCCTTAAATCATGTTCCTTATATCGTTTGCGCTGGTAGTCAACATTTGGTATGTTTTCGTTTTTTCTTTTCTTCGTGTTTTCATAATAATTGTTTTGTTTAAAGGCTGATTTACACGCTATCCACCCATATCCCCTACCTACTGTCAATTCAGTACATTTTAATTTCCTATCCACCTTCCTATAATTCAAAATTACTTTGCTATAATTTTGAAGTGTTTGCCTTTGCTTACTCCTACATGTTCTCTAATTAGGCTATCTCGCTCATGTTGTTGAGGGGATATGAGTAGATATGGGTAGATAGCGTGTAAACCATACTTAAGGTGATTGGCTTATTATGCCACCGCACCCGATCCTAGTTTCTTAGGGTTGCCAAAGCTGCTAAGAGAGCCTGTGTTGAGCTTCAGTAACTTCTGTCACCTACTTCCTAAGACGCATCGATGGTAGAATGCCGATTAGGTTACTCAACATTTCGCCTTCTCACATTTGCTATCACTGAACGGATGTTTAGTGGCATTGCCCGAAAATACGTGATCTCTCGGACGTTGTGAGCTGTTTGGGGACCTCCAAAAAGAGCTTCTGGTTATTCCCAAATGAATAACAATCAGAAAGCCTCAAATTGGCAAATTGCCCATTCCCCGATATCATCACTTTAACATCATTAAAAAACCTTATGTAGTTCCTGGTCCAAGACGTATTCATCGTTCGTCATCTGTGATCATTTCAACTGTCATCACATTGATTGCAAATTGTTGCTACTATGCGCTAAGCTAGCTTTTACTGACAAAGATCTCTTTCGACGAACAAAATCCAACCGTATCAGACACTAGTCATACCTATCTTGCTTTACAGCGCAGAATCCTGGGTAGTGACACAATCTGTTAAATCAGTTCTGGAATTCTTGGAAAGAAAAATTTATAATAATAATTAATACCATCCCGCCGTCAACGGAAAGTTACGTCGCCGTATGAATTATGAGCTGTAAAAGGAATATACAATTAAATTTTATCTTTATAAATCTCAAAGTCAACAATTTCTTTAAAAACAAGTTCGACGTCCCAATTCCAACTGATATTTCCCCCCCTGTGTAATTGTCTTTAGTCAAAGTCAAAAATCACTGTTGCAGTTGTTGCACACAGCCAAGTTCGGTGGTTTGGTTTTTCATGTTGACGATGTTTTATTTTCGAAACAAACGTTAGACAGCAAGTCAGTCCGTTTAACAGCCATTTAAAACTAACAAAAATTGAAAAAGCGGCGTTTTTATACATATGAATTGGCAAACAAATGTCATTTGTCAAAAGGTTTTTGTTCAATTTATTTCTTTTGGTGTTGCGCAGCTATCGTTCAGCCTGTTTTTTTTCGGTTGGGGCCGACTGTCTATGGGCCGGCAAAATCATGTCGGCCTCATGAATTCTATTGTGTGGATCTGTAGACTATCGAGGGTTCGCATTAAAGGCATTAACAATCTACAGTTTAATATTAAAAAATTACACAAATTGTTCGTTGGTCGAAATTTGAATTTAAATTTTGAAATGTCTTTATGCCAACGAAATTAAATATGCGTTTTGGGGCCTGGTCTACTTCAACATAGTGGCGGCTTTTTAAACAGGTTGTATGGATTTGGGCCTTACGTTGTTGGCGGTGACCGGAAAACAAACTGTTGCCGCTGTCAATAATTATGGAATTGATTGAAGTTGTCCTCAATGGGTGATCAATTATAAAATTCAAGTCAAATTGCAGAGAATTGTTTTTCAAAAAAAAAAAAAAAAATTGTGCATAAGAGCAGTTAACATTTGTGGTTGATTTTAAACGATTTATGAAGTGATGTTTAAATAAAGTAAACGCAATTTGCGTTCTGTCAAAGTTTAGGCCACTGAACATTGTTGTTTTTTTCGTTATAACAGAAATTTAATAATTTTTAAGCTTAAAAATTACATGTTTTGTTTTATATGAAATCAGCTAGGTTACTCACATCAAAGTCCCCTATTGGAACAAATGACACTTCTGATTCTATCAATATATATAATCGATCAAAAATAACAATTCTGCCAACATTTTAATATTGTTAATTAAAATTTTTTAATATTGTCATAGTTCGGTTTATGATGATTTGCATTAACAATTATTTATTATAGCCATTAGGTTTTTTTACAAGAGTTGTGACTGCAGGTTAGGCATATGACGCCATTTCGACATTAACTACAATGTCTCGTCAGCGCCCTCTTCTGTGACTTTTCCCCTATCATCACAAACATTAAGGAAGAAAGCATCTCAAAGCTAATGAGAAATTTACGCAACCGTGCGAAGATAACATCCTCGAAGCACACAACATGCCAGCATAACACACACTAAAGCTCTTGAATATATGCATGAGTCCATCGGACACAATTGCACAGGAGATTTGTTGTTGTTTGTATAGAATGTTTTTTGTTGATTTATATTGAATTATTATACATTTTTATTTATATATTTTACTAGTGGGCCCGGCAATGCTTCGCTATTGCATATTAGCTTGTAATATATTTCACATTTAGCTCTGCAAATTACTTTGCAAACGGTGCTTAAGCTCGACACTAATATGTTGAGTTTATTTACTTATGTACCTTATTTAAAGTAACTCCTTAACATTAAAGCTGACCAATTAAGTTTTATTGTTGTAAATGCTAATAAAAAGTTAATCAGTAAAGTCATATCTATAGTGCCGACATGTAGATTAAGTTTTTTCTGTATGTAGGGCGAAAAACCACTTCTTCCACAAATCGGAAACAGACATTCCTCTAAAGATCAAAATTATTTATTTTGATCCGTAGTAGCGGGAACCATCTGTATACTAACTATCTCTTTGGTCATGAAAAACATTTTTGTTATGCCTTCTCCTATTAACCGCAAATGAAAATTCCGTTTGAAGCTTCATGCCTTTAGCCATAAAAACTTCTTTTGTCATGTCTTCTTCTCACACGGATCAAGAATAATCCGGAATACTATTTTTGTATTGAACTCGTATTACCATTTTTTGAGATAATTCGGTCACCAACGTTTGGCTTAACAAAGTGATGGTCTCACGCGCTGTATGGCATGTTACACCGTCGTGTTGAAACCATTTCTCCTTCAAATAATGTGCAATGACATGATAAATAAAAAAAAGCAATTGATCGTCCAATAGCTCTAGTTCTTCTATCAGTTGGATTTTATATGATTGTAGGCCAAGATCTTTCCTCAGCATTTGCAGAGACCGAGTTGCAGAGTCGGTTCGATAAATTCGAGTCCCCTGTCATACTATCGTCTACAGCGTCGATGACTTCTATTACCTGCTCAGATGGATCATTATATGCACCCTCAACATCACAAAGGGCTCCATATGTTTGGCGAACAGAACGTGCATTTTGAAAATAAATTTGCAAGATTTGTAAACGTTGTTCTTGTTTAGTTTTTACATGGTGATTTTGCAAAGTATACTAAAAGAAAGTCTATCACACTTCATTAGTATGGCAGCTACATTTACACTTATACCTATCAGAAGTTCTATATGTCGAGAAAAATACCCCATGCATAGGTTATTGACAATTGTTTTCTAATGTTACCTCTGATATACTATAAAAATTTTACCATTGTAGTATAACTACAATGAATATTGCTTAATTTGTCTATCTATATAACTGCCTGGTTATTTGAAACGTGGGCAGCGCCTCGGCACTTTTAACTTATTAAGTTCGAAATAGCCTGGTCATTAGGGCGAATCAATTAGTTCGCGTCAAAAAAAAAAGTGTTAATCATATACCAGTATTGGAATGTACGAAGAATTTTTAGAAAATTTCACTAAGAAACTATATGTCTAAAATCAATTCCTAGTTCGCGCTGAGGAGCATGAAGATTTCAGGTAGAGTTTTTTTTTTTAAGCAATGAGCAATTATTCGGTTACTTCAGATCTTTGGGCCACGGCTCTAATTTTTACCTACCATTCCGATGTTTGGAGACCAAGACGAAAAGAATAGTCTATTTTTTACTTTTTTATTGGGATTCTGATATATTCTGAATTTTCTGAAAATTATTTTTATAGACTTAATTTCTGTATGGCAATTCTCAGAGGCCATAACTTTTTAACCAATACATAGATTTGCTTCAGAGGCCATAACTTTTAAACCAATACATAGATTTGCTTCTGTATTACCTCATTTAGTCTGTTGGGAAAGTTTATTGGTGAAATTTTCATAAAATTCATCGTAGATTCCGATTTTGGTTACGATTTTTGCGATTAAAATATTGGCCCACCTTACTGTTAATATCTCTAGGCGAACAGCAATATACTGTGGAATTTTGACAGTTTTAACTGTTTGTTTTAAAAAGGGTGTGAAATGGTCTGCATTTCCACCCTTACTGTAATTCATACTGCAACAACAACATATGTAACAAATCTCATCTTCTTACCTCTGATAGTTCATGAGATATTGCCCTTTTAATTTTCAGGTTGAATGGGCAGTGCCACGCCCCTTTATCCAATCACAACCAAATATAGCCCCTGACTATCAACAGGTCAACAGTACCACTTTCTAAAATTTTCGTATCAATCTGACTTCGGAAAAGCCGTCAGAGCGATTTTTGAAAGGGGGCGTGGTAACCCCACTTCCTCCCTGGGTGTAATTAATACTGCTCCAACAACATATATACCAAATTGCATCTTCATACCTCTGATAGTTCATAAGATATAGCCCTATCGCTTTATTAGAAAAGCCGTTAGAGCGATTTTTGAAAAGAGAGCGTGGCACCGCCCACTTCCACCCAGCTGTAATTAATACTCCTCCAACAACATATATACCAAATCTCATCTTCATACCTCTGATAGTTCATGAAATATAGCCTTTTTAATTTTCAAGTTGTATGGGTGGTGCCACGCCCCTTTACCAATTACAACCAAATGTGGTCAGGAACTATCTACAAGTCAACAGTACCTCATGGTAACATTTTGTATCAATCGGACTATTGGAAAAGCCGTCAGAGCGATATTTGAAAAAAGGGACGTAGCGCCGCCCACTTTTTGAAAAAAAAAACAAATCTTTTAAACCATCCGGAAGCTATAGCGAACAAAACCCAAAAAAAATTGATAATCGGTCCAGCCGTTTTTGAGTTTTAGCGAGACAACTGCACAGCAATTCTTTTTATATATATAGATATATATATTATGCGTTTTTACGAGCGCCTAGAGGAAACATACGACCGCTGCCCTGGCCACGACATTAAAATTGTTTTGGGTGACTTTAGTGCAAAAATAGGAAGGGAATATGTTCTTGGCCCATCCATCGGAAAATTCAGCCTTCATGCTGACACGTCAGACAACGGTTTTAGGCTGGTTAGCTTCGCAGCAGGAAGGAACATGGTAGTGAGTGGAACCAGATTCCAGCACAAAGATATCCACAAGGCAACTTGGCTATCACCCGATCAAAACACCAAAAATCAAATTGATCATGTGGTAATTGATGGCAGGCAAGCGTCTGAGGAACAGGATGCCGCTTATAGGGCTACACTACAGCCAATTGCATCCAGGGCTGTTAGGGAACGGCACAAGAAGACAGGCGAGACAGCTATTTAAGCGAAAAAAAACGTAAAATGAAAGAATGGAAGAACGAGAATATAGAGCGATACAGGGATATATGTATGTGAGGCCCGAAAATTTTACCAGAAAGTAAAAGCAAAAGGCCTCGGTAATGGGCTCCCCTCCTGTTAGGACAAGGATGGAATCATGGTTACAGATACGCAGAGTGTGCTGCATATATGGAGAGAACACTTCCAGCAACTGCTGGTTCCAGAAGGCAGTGCACGTGAAGGTACCACGCCAATTGTCGTCGACGGCTTAGATTGCCCACCACCAAGTCAAACCAAACTATGAAGAGCAATATCGCGGCTGAAAAACAACAAAGCAGCCGGTGCCGACGGTTTGACCGCAGAGCACTTCAAGTCCGCTGGCTAGGAGCTGATAGCGAGCATGCACCAGCTCCTGCTAACGGTTTGGCTTAAAGTGTGCATGCCCGAAAGTTGAAATGTAAGCGTATTATGTCGTATTATGATCACCCTTTTACCCGTCGCATATAAAGTCCTGCCGACTGTGCTATGTGAAAGACTAAAGCAAGTGTTATCCAACCTGATCGGGCCTTATCAGTGTGGCTTTGGACATCGAAAATCAACAACTGACCAGATATTCACACTTCGGCAAATCCTGGAAAAAGGCCCAAGAGAAACAGATCGACACATACCATCTTTTCGTCGACTATAAAGCTGCCCTTGACAGCCCGATACGGCAGAAATTACTCAAAGCCATGGATGAGTTTGGTATTCCAGCGAAGCTGATACGTCTTTGCGGAATGAAGCTGACTGACATGAAGTCTTCAGTGAGGATTGGCAAGGACCTTACGGAGCCATTCTGTACCAGACGAGGCCTAAAACAAGGCGACGGCCTATCGTGTGATCCCTTCAACATAATGATGGAGAAGTTTATAAGGAAGCTGCGGTAGAAACGAGTGGCACGAAAAAGCCACATGCTACGCTGATGACGTAGACGTCATCGGTAGGACATCATACAGAAGGAATCAGCGAAAATGGGTCTAACGGTGAACGAAAACAAAACGAAGTTATTAGTTTCAACGAACAAAGAATCTACTCGTTTGGGAAACTGCGTGAACTTTGACATCTATAATTTCGAGGTGGTAGATAATTTTATATACCTCGGCTCCGCCATCAACAAAGGAAATAATGTCAACCTAGAAATCCGGAGAAGAATCCTGCTTGCTAATAAATGCTACTACGGACTAACCAAGCGATTCCATGACAGAGCCCTCTCTCGACGAACGAAAATCCTGCTACACCAGATACTATTTCTACCTGTCTTAATGTATGGCTCAGAATCCTGGGTAATGACACAAGCGGATGAATCGGTTTTGGCGGTATTCGAAAGAAAAATACTCCGTAAAATATATGGGTCCATCATCGTTAACGAAGAGTATCGGCGTCGTATGAATCATGAGCTGTACGAGCTGTACACTGACATTGACGTGGTCAGACGCATTAAGGTGCAGCGGTTGCATTGGCTAGGTCATGTTGTACGCATGGACGAAAATGTTCCAGCTCGAAAAGTATTCGACAATGAACTCGAAGGACGGCGCAGAAGAGGGCGACCAAGACTCCTCTGGAAAGACCAGGTTACTGAGAATCTTACAAAACTTGGTGTGACTAACTGGAGAAGAACGGCAGAAGATCGAGGCGCTTTTAATATTTTTCTACGTGCGGTATATAATCCAGTGGGATTGCAAATAAGTGACAGCTAAGTAGTAAACAAATTGAAATCCGCATACGGTTAGCTTTAGCGATGGCAATCAATAAATGGGAAGGCCAATTGTTGGAAGTCTGTGAGATTAATCTCGAATTTACCTGTTTTTTGCAAGGTCAGCTCAATGTTGCCTTTTTGAGTTTTAAAAACCGTCTTCATTGTTTGTTTTTGAGGCGGAAAACAAATCAAAAAACATGGTTTAACTCTACAACTCTCTACTCATTTCAATTCCATTCAAATGAATCACATTGAAATTTGAAATATCTGTGTGTTTTTTTATCACTCTGGAGATTATTTGAAGGCGTTTAGTTGAGGCGAGTCGAAGTTCGCCAGGTCCGCTAGTAACCTTATATAAGTAGGTAAACCCCCACCAAACTGAAATTACCTATTTTTTGAAAATTTATATTTCTCTAGTAATTTTCAAACGGGCTACTGTTGGATATGTGAATTTGGTCATTTTATTTATTTCGTAATATTAAACATACGCTCAGAAAACTAAATCGTTATCAACTCTCCTTTTGGTATCTACCATACAGAAGACCGAAATCATCCTCATAGTTCTACAAGAATATCTTTTTTGTAAGTAATAAGAATTTCGTCAAATTATGCACATGATAAACGTTTAGAAAACGTTAAAATTAGAGACGTTGTGCTGCCCCAACTGGTACCTCTTATACAAATTATCCAATTTCCTGAAAATCATTTAAAATTTGAAAATTTTGTACTTTTAACATTTTGTATTTATATGTATGTGAAACGTAAGAAGCCGATAGGTTGGATCCACCCATTAGAAATGACGATTTCTTTAGATTTTTTTGTGCGAATTATTTGGACGTTTCTTCTTTGATTAAGTGAAAATCACTTAATTTCAATTTTAACCCACCTATGTATTTCTTTTGTTTTATCATCACTAGCTAATACCAAATTTAATTTGGAATCTTTTTACATTAGTTGCAAGATTTGACCTACTGCAAATGAACTCATATATGTGCCATACGAAATCCCAGCAAATGAATGTGAATTTCGTATTAGTTGAAATACGAAATGTATATCTTATCACGCCCCATAAATATTTCTTACCCCAATTTTGGCTACGTGATACTTAGCACAAAAGCACTTCACATCATCTAGACTGCTAAGATCGCACTTAGTGCTTCATATTCAAAAGTGAGTGGGATGAGTATAAGTCTAAAGTATTTTATCCATCATCAACACCCCTGGCCGTAAAATCATATTATGATGGTATTGGAAAAGTGTGGGAGATTCTCACATAATCATCATCATCGCTGAACAAACGTTCCCATCATCATCAAACAATTGATTGGGGCAATCGGGCCCTCCCCTATAGCGGGCGTTAATCTCATTTGATGCAACAAATTTGAAAGTAATTAGCAAAACAACAACAATGCGTAGAATAAACCCCAATAAACTTCCAACACAATTAGTTGTAATGGAAATGTTTTTAAACAATTTCATAAAATTTTACAGTTGAAACAGCAACGATACGGAGACCAGGGCTCTCATTGTACTTAGCTACTAATAGATTTACCACAATTGTATAAAGTTCTAAAGTTTTTCATTCTCAGACATATCTATAAATGTGTGGCAAGTACTATGTAAGCATTTATGCATCCATATGTTGCAACAATATATGTATGTCCGTATGTAAGCTTGAGTCCACATATGCAGCAAGTGCGTCCGTCCGTGGACATTGTGGCCGTAAGAACAGAAATTGAATCATCTGCTTAGACAAACAAAAGTATGTAATGTACAAACGAGTACACTTGCATTAGATTCCAACACCAGTAGTTCTATTGCACTCTCTCTTTTTGATCTCTGCTAACAGAATTGTAACACCAGCTGTGGCCCATAAACTGAATTGTGAAATATGTATGCAACTCTTAGGAGGAGGCGAATTATTCCAGGGGAGTGTTACAAGAATACGATATTCTACATTACAAAGAAGTACAAGGAGGAGGTTGAGGAGCAGAAGAGATGGGTAAAGTTGTTATAACAATAAATTGGATTAACCAACAAACAGAGTGTTGTTCTTGCTGGCAAGTGGATATATACAACGATGTGCAAAAATTTTGTAATTTTTCCACTCTTCATTCCAATAGAGAAAATATTACTAGGTAAATAAATTACACAGGTCGACAATCGGTATTGCGAGGATTACTTAACAGCCACTTTAAGGAAATCCAAACGGCTTCATCAAAAAATCAGTTAGAAGTGGCAGACGACAAAAGTTGTTATTACCTAAAAGCTGAAGAATATTCGCATGACCACTCGGTCTATACTAGCCTTGATGAACCAGTCCAGGTGCGGAAGGCACATGAACACATTCAAAGCTGCTTGCGGTGCGCTGTTTCTAGCTCCAGTAATCCCCATTGTAGTTATCCTTTGGACTTTGCCCAGCATTTTTAGTAGGTTACTCTTATTAGGGTCCAAAATCAGACATCCATATGCAATTATTGGTCGGACTACAGCAGTGTAGAAATGATAGCTGAATTCCGATCATTGTACTACATTTCGAAATACTAAAAGGTATCTTAAAACGAACTTTTCAAGACGATTGTTACTAAGCTCATGAAGTAATTTGAATTATTTTGCGATTTAGCCAATTTATATATGCCAATTTATGGGACCGGCCGTGGCATAGTGGTCAGAACACGCGACTACGGACCTCCCTCAGAACTGTGGTTCGATTCCCGGCACCAGTCATCTACATTTTTCTTTTATTGGCGGTCCCCTCGATGTTGTCGACAGCAACGTGACAGTATAAGTGTCGAGTCAATCAGCATGTCTAGTAAAACCTTCTCAAAATAGTGACGTTCGCATTCGTCGATAACCAAGAAGGTGCCGCTAGTTGTGAATCCAAAATAGAACGCGTGTTAATTCACAACAACGCGACAGGCTATCCCATACCTCATTGATGGGGTGTAAAGGGAAGTTAAATTTTTTTTTATAAGCCACAAAGACAATTGCAGATAGAAAATATCACCTTTTTAAATATGCACAGACTTTAAACATGCTCAATATTACATCAATATACTCGTATAACCAAAAACTTATGCGGCTCTCTTTCTCTTGCGAATCAATTGTCCACATACATTTCTTCTTTTCCAAGCATTATTTACACTATCCAGACACAACACACTCTCATCCATAAAATCGTATTTGCATGAGAATGTGAATAATCTGCTTGCATTTGTGCAAAGTTGGAATGAGTTCATGATGCATCCCTGCAAGTGTTGCATGCAGCGGAGGCAATATGTCTAAACATGGTGTTATTGTTTATATTCTTTTAATTCTGCAACATGATACAAATGCATTTGAACAAGTGCAATATCTTCTGTAAATGTAAATGGGCGTTTGTTTAAATTGACTGACATGATTTTCTGTACTTTAAAACTTCATTATGATGATTCAGTACATCTGCATTTAGTTGGAAGAGTTGGCCAGAATAGGAAGTCATAGAAAACTGGCTGCAGTACTGCCGCAGATATTGTCACATGAATAATGTGTTTTAGAGTGGCACATTGGTAAATTTTTAATATTAGAATAGCAGGATGGAAAATATTGAATATTTTTAAATTTACTAATTTGGCTCAAATTCAAACAGTATTATATCTTAATAAATACAGTCCTTGGTAAAATTTTGACCCGATTGGAGACGCTGGTGAAAAGATATTTACAAATCTATGTATGTATCTGTTTATGTGTGATTTGTATAGAATACTAGAGGACCCGGCGAACTTCGTCTCGCCCTAATTTTATGCCTTCAGATAAACTCAATAGAGAATGTTTGACAAACAAAGTTTTTTCGATTAGTTTTTCGCCGCAAAAAAAAAACAACGAAGGCGGTTCTCCAAAACTCGAAAAGGCAACGTTCAGCTAACCGTTATAATTATCAGTTATAATTATCTTATTTTGTAAGATAAGGACTTCCTCTATTTTGAATTTGTTCTTTATAATCTTCTGAAATCAAATTTTATATCAGATTCTTGTCGAACAACCAAGTACCGTTGCACAATTTCGGTTGATTCAGATTCCGCAATATGATTATGATCGATCTCACCTTTATCTGTAAATTATGCGGCACATTAAGCGAGTGGAAAATTCGGTCGGATTGTTGGTCGCTTCATCCTCTATGGTCACGCTGTAAACAGATATGTACGAATGCAGTTCTCAAGCGATTTAACTTTCTAATTTGAAATTCTAGCTATTGATGCCTTTATTCTTCTCTGCTAGTAACATACTGCCCATAAATTAATCCAATCGAGATTTTTATAATTTTGTGCAATGTCGAGTTACTTTTCCAACGATGTGAACTGGCAAAAATTTGCCGGGAACGATATCAATTCAGTCGAAACATCAACCCGAATTTGGCCATTGCCAAGCGCTAGCAGTTGTTTCGGGAATACAGCAGAAGATGGGAGGTATTGAAATGAGAACCTAATTTTTTGGTCAATTACAACTTCTTGACATTGACGACGTTTTCAACCATGGTTTTAGTAAATCATCAGCTTTAGACATTTTGAACAAAATCATAGCCCGACCAAATCGTTTTAAATCCCCTCGTAAATCATTTGTCGTTTGGTCAACTACTTCCAAAGCTCGTTTATTCGTTATCGTGCATTCATCCGAAATGTTGATTTGGCATTCCCGCATCTACTTAGCCGTTGCGAAATTCTTAGTCATTGTGTACTTTGTCATTTCAACCGTGATAAGATTTATCGAAAGTTTAAAGCGGAATTTGCAGTTCGAATGCCTTCCAACAATGTGGCAGCTATGCCAGAGGATGCAGCGGCTAACGTTATTTGAGATCTTGATCAAATGGTTGCCGGAATCAACAAAACATGTCTTGGCTGTCCCACTCGGAGCATCGAGAAAGTAAATGCCTCCAGTTTCATCGTGAATCGTACACGTTCTTGTACTCGGTATTCAACAGCGGCACATTTGTTCGAACTCTTCCGGTCAGCTCATCTAGATTATAGTCTTGCTCCCGTTAAAATTCACGATCGAATGCATCTTGCATCGAACGTTTTGGCGTTGGCATTCCCAATGTCGACAGCAGATTGCCGCACATCCCGAGGAGTATATCTCGTTATCAACCAACATTTAACCGATATTTTTCACCTAAACATCGTTCAAAACCATCAAATCATGCGAAAATTGCAAAATTTTGTCAACAAAAAAACAACAATTTTTTTTCACTTTTCCGGAATTTTTAGAGTTTTTCCCTAAGAATTTTTTATTTTTCCATTCGAAAAGCCATTCCGTAACAACTGTACACAAAATTCCATACAAAAAACTAATTTTCGATTTTTCCAATTTCCCGACTTTTACGAAGGATTTTCCAAAAATTATCTTTCATAAAACCCTCATACCAATTACGAACAATTGAATAAAAATTGAGCAAAATTGGCCAGCCGTTCCCTCTTGATGAATTACTACACACTGTTTACACCGTTTTTATACATATAGATTTCACAATAAACCCAATTTTTCCAAGCATCTCGACGAATTTTCCACCATTACGTCGTCTAAAATCATCAAATCAACCGAAACAATGAAAAATTTCGTTGAAAAATCCAAAATTTTCGAGTTTTTTCCAGAATTTTCCGAGCTTTCCATCAAGAATTTTTCTATTTTTCCATTCGAAAAGTCATTTCGGAATGATTATCCGAAATTTTCACATTTGCATCATTCAAAATTATCAAAACACAATAAAATGTAAAATTCCATCGAAAAATAAATTCAATTTTTTGGAATTTTTCCATAATTTTTCAACCAAAATTTTTTATTTTATCGGAAAGTCATATCGGAATAACTATCCAAAATTTGTTACTGTTACATCGTCCAAAATTATCAAATCATATGATTATATGCAAAATTTCGTCGAACAACAAATTCAAACTTTTTGAATTTTTCCGGTATTTTCCGCATTTTTGAACAAAAATTTTCCATTTTTCTATTCGAAAAGCTATTCTGTAACAATTGCACACAAAACTTTCTTTCACATAAACCTGCTCCTGGCAATAACGAACAACTGGAAAAAAGTTTGAGCAAAAACCATCACCCTTAGGGATGAGGGTAAATATCATTTGATACGAAAAAAGTGTAACGCATTAAAGGAGACGAGTTAGACCCCAAGTATCTTAAGACCAAATTCGTTTCAGGACTTTTTAAGGCGATTGAGCTATGTCCGTCTGTCTGACTGGCTGGCTGGATGGCTGGCTGGATGGTTGGTCAGCAGCATAACTCGAGTAAACCTTAACGGATCGGTATGAAAATTTACCAGTATTAATATTTTTAAAACGAACTTATGGGATTGTAAATGGGCTAAATAGCTCCATCCCTTCTGGTACCTCCCATACAAAATTACCTATTTTTGGATAATTTATATTTCTTTTATAACTTCCAAACGGACGATCGTAAGATATTTAAATTTAGTCAGTTTATTTATCTTGCAAAAGTAGACATACCCTAAGAAACCCGAAACCTTTGACATACCCCTTCTGGTACCTCCCATACAAATGACCTAATTGACCCTCATAGTTTTACATACATATCTTTTTTGTAAGTAAACTGAATTTACTCAAATTTTAAGTATGATGTTCGCTTATAAAAATGGGACTCACGAATGAATATGGACTATATAGGTCCACGCCTTCTGGCAACTCCCAGGCAAAATGACGTATTTTTGAAAAATAATATTTCTCCCATAACTTTCAAACGGACTTTTTGGGGGTAATGAAAATTGGTCGATTAGTTTATCTTGTAATATGAGGCAAAACATCAGTAGACCTAACTATTTGACACGCCCCTTTTGGCACCTACAAATAACTGTCCCAAAGTCCTATCTACAACCGTTTACGCTCCACAAGCAGCTATATAATAATGCATAAGAAATTTTAAGTAAACATCTGTTAATTTCTACGACCCATGAGTTCAACAATATATTATATTGGTTGATGGTATTTATCAGTCAGTTTATCTGACTGAAATTTCTGTACTGGTTATATATATAGATTTGAATGGACTGAACAATGATGTTAGTTTAATCATGGTAAACATTTTTGTGTTTAAATTTACCCGGTAAATGTTGCTGGGGTGGTTTTTTTTTTATCGAAATTTGAATGGATGGACCAATTTAACTAATTTTCAGAATATATATTTGTTTTATTAAGCGACTACATTCATTGTACACATGGACCCGGTAGGTGTTCAAGTTCTACGCTGGTGTGTATTTTTATCGATAATTTAAATGTAGAGATCAATTTAACAGCACATCAGAACGTATGCTTGTTTGATGATAACAAAGCAATTTATGTAGAAATTTACACGATAGGTTATATTTATGGTTTGATTTAACTCTGATTCAATATATATGTATGTATATTGATATATAAAAGCTGGAAGATCTATGTATACTTATTTCGTATAAAACACTTTTGTAATTAGGAATGTCATCATCTAATTATTCAGCGAGTGACTTAAGGAACAAGCATATAATCTTGATGATCTCAATTAATACGTCCAAACAAAAATAAATACCTGAATCCCAAGTATTAATACCCTTACCCTTTAGGTATGAGAGATTATATTATATGATACAAGAAAAAGTGTAACGCCTTAGTAAATCTAGGACTTTTTAAGATGACAAACTACAACACATGATTTTGGGACTCAATTCTGATAACTGCATGTGAAAGTAGCCCAAAAAAGGAGAAGTTCTGCATCACTCGTTTTGTCAAGTTACATGCCATAATAATTTAATATCGATTTGAAGTAAGTAAGTATCGTATAAGGGACCCTTTGACCCTTTTGGTACATTTTTATATGGTGCCGTATGATTATCATAAGTAATACTTACTTACTTAGCTGGCACTTCTTTGCAATCCCAGTGAATTATATACCGCACGTAGAAAATTATTATAAGCACCTCGATATTCTGCGCTTCTTCTCCAATTACACCAAGTTTTGTATGGTTCTCAGTAACCTAATCTTTCCAACGGAGTTTTGGTCACCTTTTTCAGCGCCGAGTTCGTGTTTGGTTACATGCGTAACTTGGCTGCAACCCGGTATTGATCCGAGCCAATATTTGCACCACGGATTACACTCACGTCCATGACACTAGATGCATGCCTGCAATCAATTACCACATGATCAATTTAATTTTTGGTGTTTTGATCGGGAGATGGCCAAGTTCCCTTCTGGATATCTTTGTGCTGGAATCTGGTTCCACTCACTACCGTATTCCTTCCTGCTGCGAAGCTAACCAGCCTAAACCGTTTGTCTGACGTGTCGGTATGCAGGTAGAATTTACCGATCGATGGACCAAGAACATCCTTCCTCAATATTTTTGCATTAAAGTCTCCCAGAACAATTTTAATGTTGTGGCCAGGGCAGCGGTCGTATGTTTCCTCTAGGCGCTCGTAAAATGCATCTTAAATCTCATAGTCTTTATCTTCCGTCGGAGCATAAGCACAAATTATCGTGATGTAGAAATATTTCGCCTTGGTGCGGATTGCGGCTTTTTGATCACTTACAGGATTGAATAGCGAGACAAGATGTCTGAGTCTCTCGTCAACTACAAATCCACATCCAAATTCGTGTTTTCGGCATGGCAGCTGTAATAGATGTCGCAATTTTTACGTCGCGAGCATCCTTGTCCTGTTCATCTCATCTGCTGGATGGCGGTGATGTCAGACTTATATTTTTTGAGGAACTCCGCCAGTCGGATAGTGGAACCTTCTCTATAGAGAATCCGGACGTTCCAGGTGCATATCCTTACATCATGGTCCTTATTTCGTTTGCGGGGGTCGTCAACATTTGGGGGGTTCCGTTTATTACTTTTTCTTTCTCGTGTTTTCATAGCCAATAAAGGACCTGAAGGCGGGTGGCTAGCCCAAAAATCAGGGTTGGTCGCTCATATATCACGGACACTGTTGCCCAGGTGCCACCAAGAAGGAGGTTGTGAGTCGGCTTAAGAGTCAAGATTCACTTTACATCCCCAACGGCACTCACAAGTAATATTCCACGTAAATCGTACGCCTCACACTACGGGTCGAAGTGTATATATCATTTGATACAACACAAAAGTGTAACACATAGAAGAAGTCACTTTAGATCCCACGTTTTTTTGAACCAAATTCCAAACATGACTTTCTAAGTCGTTTGAGCCATGTCTGTCTGTCTGTCTGTCCAACGCGATCGTACTCAAATTCTTTATATAGTAAAGCTATATCAGGATACAGTTTTGGAGAAAAAAACTATAAGTCTAGCCACGCCCCGTCTGGTACCGCCCACTTTGGAAATCGATTAATAATATTAATAGACCTAACGCGACCTAACGGAACCTTATGGTACCTCCGCCCATTTTGGAGATGGAGTAATAATATCAATACACTCGACACGATCGTGCACAAATTCTGTACTACTCCCGCCTCCCATACAAATTGCCCCTGCAGTTAATGCCACAGTTTAGGAGGTATGGAGCTGAAATTTGGTATGCAAGCCTAATCCTACTCCCATCACCCATACACTCCCCCTTTTAAGGGTGTCCGTCAGTCTCTCTCAGCGATTATAGCCTTTATTTAAGAGCTATGGAGCAAAAATTCGGTTTACAAGCTTCTATCCTCTAAGCGGATGTTTAGTGTTAAGATTAACATTACTGGTAGTTTTGAAGAAATATTAACCCATGCAAATTTTCAAAGCAATTGGCAGACGCAAAAAGCAGACGGACATGGCTCAAACGACTTAAAAAGTCATGAATCGAATTTGGTTCGAAGAAACCTAGGGTCTAAATTGACTCCTTCTATGTATATTCATTAAATTCATTATGTATATGTATCAAAGTACACTGAATTCAGTAAAATTTTGCGTAAGTTGTACGGTTATAAAGATTTGAATTAGGAATGAACATTAGGGTGTCCCATTCAAAAAAAAATGTTGGGGATCATTCTTAATTTGAATACTCATAAGGCTAAGAATTTTTTCAGATTTTTCGGAGGTGGTTTATAGGTCGCGCAAATTGATTTTTTACCAAAAATCGATTTTTTTTGGACTTTTTTGAATTGTGCTTCAAAATTGGTAAAAATAGATATTTCTTCAGCTTCTGAGTCAATATTCTTAAAGAAAATTTTCCGATCTTTAATTTTATATGCATAAGTAAATAAGTTAAATAAGTTTGACAATTTAAACAATTTTTCGTAAATTTTCAACAAATATGGAAAAGAATGCTTTATAACTTTTTAAATTTGTATAAAGATTAAAAAAACTAATGATGCAGTTTAAAAGATTATGAAGTTTTAAATTAATTAGCAGAAAAAAAATGAATTTTCTCTCACCGTTCTCGAGTTATACCCTTTTAAAGCTTTGTACCCATTGTATGAAATATATAATACTATAAGGTGTGAACTAGGTTTGCATTGCTTTAAACTTTAAATAATTGGATTAAGAAAATGTTTTTACAAATAAAATAATAGTTACTTACCACTCATACATAACAATTATATTAAAAACAAAGAAAAATAGATTTGTTATAAATCATTTATTAGAGTTCTTGCGATGCTGCTCTACCCCCTGCAGTAAACTCTGAAAGTCTGTTTCAGAAGCTGTGATATTGATATAACTATTAGCCAAGGCCACACCACGTTCTGCGACATCATTTACAACTTGCAGTTGTTGAACTCTGTGTTTTGCTTCCTGAAATGATTTGATGTTTTCTCATTTTTCTGGATCCGGTTGTAAAAAATCAGTAGAAATGTTGCAGGCTTCAAAAAAAGTTAGGCTGGCTTTTGTAATAAAACACTGAATTTGTTTATTTTACATCATGTATTCTGTTAAATTTCCTTTCACTAATTCGTTGTTATTACTTGGTTCATGTAGGTTTCTTAGCATTAAACGCAAAGTTTTCGTATCTACACGTTCATCAAAAAACGATAAGGCAGCCAACTTTTCGGAAAGGTACCACTGATGACCCAGAAAGGTTTTCAGAGTCTCGCGTGCAACTTTTTCATTAAAGCGTTTGTAATCATAAAATTGTTTCAAAAGTGTAAGGTCATTTTTTTATCAATGGATTCCCACCTTCTCAATTTCAAGCAAGCGTCTTCCACTTATCAGTTTACAAAAATTTTAATTGTATTGTGACTTCTTATCTTTAAACCTATAGACTATCTGCCAAAAATAGGGTTGCAGTTTCCCCAAATCCAATAAATCAGGAATTTTAGTTCGAGCCATATCAGTGTCACCTAGTGATAACGGCTTTTTGGCTACTTTTTTTGCTGTCCACAACTTGACAACAGTTAAAACTAAGCTTTGACATACAATAAATAAATTTTCAAATCTCATAATCTAAAGTTTACAACAAATCGGATGCCGAAATCTTGTAGTACTAAAAATTTCATACAATGGGTGCAAAGCTTTAAAAGGGTATAACTGGAGAACGGAAAGAGAAAATTATATTGTTTTTTTTGCTAACTTATTTAAAACTTCATAATCTTTTAAACTGCATCATTAGTTTTTTTAGTCTTCATACAAATTTTAAAAGTTATAAAGCATTTTTTTCATATTTGCTGAAAATTTATGAAAAACTGTTATATAATGTATCAAAATGTGCAAAATCCCTGACGAAACTTATTAGTTATGCACATAAAATTAAAGATCGGAAAATTTTCTTTAAGAATATTTACTCAGAAGCCGAAAAAGTATTGGTTTTTTAGCAATTTTCAAGAACAATTCAATAAAAGTCAAAAAAGCTCGATTTTTGGTACAAAATCGGTTTGCGCGACCTCTAAACCACTTCCGAAAAATCTCATAAAATTCTCAAAAATACTTTACCTTATGAGTATCCAAATTAGGAAAGTTCTTCCGAGAAAATCCAAAAGTTTGCGCGACCTCTAAACCACTTCCGAAAAATCTCATAAAATTCTCAATAATACTTTACCTTATGAGTATCCAAATTAGGAAAGTTCTTCCGAGAAAATCCAAATTTTTATTTTTTTTGGGACAACCTAATGAACATGTTCTATATCTGTTAACGCCTTCTTGTACCTCCCATACAAAATGACCTTTTTTGGAAAATTAATATTTCTCCCATAACTTCTAAACAGACACTTGGGGGGGTATTGTAAATTGGTCGATAAATTTATGTTGCGATAGGAGGCGAAACCGCAGAGAGCCTAACTATTTGGCACACCCCTTCTGGTACCTCTTATATAAATAACCTATATTTCCCCTGTTACATACATATAATTTTTGTATGTACATTGAATTTAGACAAATTTTGCCAAGGTAAGCGATCATTAAACGTTGATTCTAGAAAAACATCAGACACGTTGTGCTGCCCCTAATTGAACCTTCTATACAAATAGGTCAAATTTTTTACGTTTTTGCTCTACATGCAGACAAAAAGTAATACATAAGTAATTTTATTTTAATTAAAAATCTATTTATTTCAATAACTTAAGACTTAAACAATATCTTATATTTGGTGATGGTATTTATAAGTCAATTTACCTGACTGAAATTTCTGTACTGGTTTAATGTTCTTTAACCAGTTTTTTTGCAATTCTTTCTCTTAGATCGCCATTTAAGTTCAAGTTTACTTTGCACAAGTTAGTTTTAAGTTATGTTAATACCTCCTTAGCTCAATACCATCTTGCTGCAACGGCCACTCTTTTCAATATCCACTCTCACAAAATTATCTTGCCAATATAAAATTCAAATATGCATTTCATCATTGCAACGGTATTCATCACTGTGTGTGAGACAATCATTTTTCATCATTATCACCATTACACCACAACAACCAAATGTAGCAGCAGCTGCAGCATCTTCTCCATTATCTCAGTTATTATCATCATGTTCATTATGTAAACTCACTCTCGACCAAGTATAAAATTCAGTTTCATCGTCCACTTATTGAGTCTTATTGCACTTGTTTAAATTACTTGAACGATAATAATTTTAATTGAATGTTTAACCAACAATTTGTTCAACGTCATAGGAACCAAAGCTCAAGAAGCTGGTGGCGGGACATACAACTGCAACTGAGGCCATAACTTGGCAGTGTGATTTATTTGACATAATGATAAAAGTTTCACCATAAAGTCACATTTTGTTTGTGCGTCTTGGTCCCTTGCCTTTCTGGGAAATGTCGAGTGCTGCAGCTCATTGTGTTTTGCTAATCAATAACAATAAGAATAATAGTAATAAGAAAGTCTGTGGTGTACGTACATTACGCTTTAGTTTATACGGCACTAGGGTGAACGGAAATAGAATTAAATAAGTATTTCGTTAACACAATTAAATAAACATAAAGCATGTGAGCCATTTTTGACAAACCCTCTTTAGGATATACAAATGTATGTATAAGAAAATAATTCGCTAGTAAAGTTAGGTTCCTGTGACCATTCCATCCGTTGCTTTCATGGTATTACCATTAAATTATTTGCATTTGACAACTTTATGGCTGCACCACAAGTTGTCATGAGAACATTGTATGAATTCTATGTATTATATATATGAACTGAAGCATATACTGTCTGCAAAATGTGATAGCATTCCACAGCAAAGTTTTGCCATCTTTATTGTTTAGAATATCGACAAAGTTTCTAGCACTTGCTCTTGCTCTCTATGCACTAGTTCATTGCGTTCTTTCACTTCTGGATTCTATTAAAATATTCTTAATAACTTTCATTTCCGCATACTTTCGATTTAAAACTCTCATACATTACACATTTATTTGTACTGCGTGCGTTATCATGTGAAATTTATTGTTGCGATTTTATGTGCTATGAACCGCACTGAGTGTGTCTTTATCATGTTTTGAGTTATTAATTAAGATTAATTGATATACGTATATAGATCATGATTGTGTTGCTCAACTATTCAACAAACTCGCAAAAGTGTATATAGAGCAATGTGCTTTTGCTTATGTTTGTATAAATGTTCAAGTCGAATGATAAATGGATATATTAAACAGAATGGCTGTGGCAATGTTAAGGATTTTACAAATATATCAAAACGCTAGGCAATTATTGCTAATTTAAATATTTATACCCTCACTATACGGGTAGGAGGGTATGTATCATTTGATACGACCCAAAAGTATAACACATAGAAGTAGTCACTTAAGACCCTAAGGTTAATTGAACCAAATTCGATTCATGACTTTTTAAGTCTTTTGAGCCATGTCCGTCTGTCTGCCTGGCTGTCCGTCTGGTACGCACGATAACTTTCGAAAGACGAAACCAAATGTTTTGAAACTTTGCACAAGTTAATATTTCCCCAAAACTACTTACGGTATTGAAAATAGACTACATGGCCACGCCCCTTCTTTATTTAGTAAAGCTTTATCAGGATAAAGGTTGGATGAACATATCAGGAAGTCTAGCCACGCCCCTTTTCGTACCTCCCATACTAATGTACCGTTCCGCCCACTCTAGAGATGAAGTAATAATATCAATATACCCAATGCGATCGTACTCGAACAGAACACATTAATCCGCTTGTGGCATTTCCCAGGATTCTGTGCTGTAGCGCAAGACAGGTAGGATCAGAGTCTGGTAGAGTTGGATCTATGTTCTTTGAGAGAGTGCTTTGTCATTAAATCGCTTGCTTAGCTTTTGATTTCCTGGCTGACATTAGGTAAACAAAATCATCTAGCACTTCAAAGTTATAGTTGTCAAAGGTCACGCAGCGACCCAGACGAGTGGACTCGTTGTTTGTTGAAACATATAACTTGGTTTTGTCCTCATTTATCGCCAAACCCACATCCGCCGACTGCTTTTCAATGCTCGAAAAAGCTGCAGTAACATCCCGCAATCCACGGCCAATGATATCTATAACATTGGCATACGCGAGCAACATGTGACTTTTGTCACATTGTTGTGTTTTGTCAATCTGGACACTCAGATTCCAATCATGGAGCATGCTATCCTTCAGCCAAATCGTACTTATGAGCTGGTGCATGCATGTTACGGGCTCATCGCCACCTGCTTTAAAATGCTCTGCCGGCTGTCCATCGGCTCCTACAGCTTTATTATTTTTAAGCCTTGCGATCGCCGTGCTGATCTCGTTTTGGCTCGGTGGTGGACAATCTACTCCGTCGTCTATGATTGGTGTGATTTCGCCACGTATGCTGCCTTCGGGAACGAGTAGCGATTGAAAGTGTTCCCTCCATATTTGCAGCACACTCTGAATGTCCGTAAAAAGATTTCTGCCTCGGTCCTTACAGGTGGGGATCCCTGTTCCAAAACCTTTGGTAGAACTTTTGGGCCTCACCTCTATCCCTGTAGTTTTCGATATCCTGCCTCTTGATTTTTTCTCCACAGACGCTTTTTCCGCCTGAAAGAGCGTTTCATCTCCCTCCTTTTCTCATTATAACGCTCCGTCACCACACGCGGCGTCATTGGCTGCAGTTTTGCCTAGTATGCAGCATCCATTTCCTCAGACATTTCGCGACATTCATCATCGTACCAGGGCTTGTCTGAGCGTGGTTTTTCCTAACCCAATACGGTCGTTGCGGCCGTGGTAATAGAATTCGCAATAAGCTGCCACTGTGAGTCGGGAACATCAGAACTAGGTGGGTTTGTTTGGAGTAATTGAGATAGTTGGTTGTAGTAGGCATTGACTATCTCGGTGGTATGCAGCTTTGTGATGTCTAGCTTGCTTTGCGTTTGATAACGAGTGTTTTAAGCACTACTTAATCGTGTGCGTACCTTGGCTACAACTAGGTGGTGATCCGAGTTAATATTTGCACTGCGCATTACACGCACGTCCATAACGCCTGAGACATGCCTTCCATCAATTGTAATCTGATTTCTAGTATTTTGATCGGGAGATATCCAGGTTGCCTTGTGGATATCTCTATGCGGGAATCTAGTTCCACTCACAACCATGTTTCTTGCCGCCGCGAAACTAACTAGTCTGAATCCGTTATCGGAGGTGTTGTTGTGTAGACTGTATTTGCCGACTGCTGAACAAAGAGCATCTTCCCTTCCTATTTTAGAATTAAAATCTCCCAGAACAATTTTAATGTCATGTGCAGGACAGCGGTCATATATCTCCACTAGGTGCTCATAGAATGCATCTTTAATGTCTTCGACTTCCGTCGGGGCGTGTACTGAAATCAGCGTATTGTAAAAATATTTCGCCCGGATGCGAATAATGGCTATTTGGTCACTTATAGGGTTAAACCCCGAGACCAGGTGTCGAAGTCTCTTGCCAAATATGAAACCACATCCAAATCCGTGTCTTTCTGCAAGGCAGCTGTAAAATATGTCACAGTTCTTTCGTCGTGCACTTCCCTGTCCCGTCCATCTTATTTCCTGTATGACGGTGATGTTAGCCTTATATTTGTTGAGGACATCCGCCAATCGGATAGAGGCACCAACTCTGTATGGAGTTCGGACATTCTAGGTGCATGTCCTTAAATCATGATTGTTATATCGTTTGCGGGGTTTTTGTTTTTTCTTTTCTTCGTGTTTTCATAATAATTGGTTTTGTTTAAGGGGAGTGGCTCCTTAGGCCACCGCGCCGGATCCAAGTTCCTTGGGGCTGTCAAAGCCCTTAAGAGAGCCTCTGTGTTGAGCTTTAGTAACTTCTGTTACCTACTTCCTAAGACGCATCGGTGGTAGCATGCCGATTAGGTTACTCAACATTTCGCAGCTTTGTTGTTTTTAAGCCAGGATATTACTTTTGGGGTTTCCATAAGATCGTATGTCGGACATTACATTCAATAATTTTCACTCGAAGAGTTAACGTTATCATCTGGGTCCTCCGCTACTTGAAGCTTTAAAAAGTTGTCCATCCAAATCCCAAGTACGGTTTTACTAAATACAGAATTTGGGCAGGATCGCGTTGGGTATTTTCATATTATTACTCGATTTTTAATGTAGACGGAATGGTACATTTGTATGGGAGGTACCAGAAGGGACGTGGCCCATTTTCAACACCGTAAGTAGTTTTGGGGAAATATTAACTTGTTCAAAGTTTAAAAACATTTGGTTGCGTCTTTCGAAAGTTATCGTGCGTACCAGCCGGACAGACGGACATGGCTCAAACGACTTAAAAAGTCATGAGTTGAATTTGGTTCAAAGAAACTTAGGGTCTAAAGTGACTTCTTGTTTGTGGTACACTTTTGGGTTGTATCAAATGATATATACCCTCCTACCCGTAGGGTGAGTGTATACAAATTAAAAATTAGAGTTAATCGATTTGGCAATTTCATAAATTATATTTCGTATTTCGAGGTCGTTTTAAAACTATTAACCTAAAACTGTGAAATAGGTTGTAGATTACTAAGTTTTAGCGTATTTAGACACTTATCTCAATAGTTCTCATCCTTATCAAAACTTAGTGATAATTGCTACCTACATTATACACCGAACCTCGTCCAATTCCCTTTTGGGAAATCAATATCTCATTCGATTTAATTAAACTTTTAATATTATTATATAATTTTCACTTAAGAATTTTTTTCCCACCACAACCACAAAACTTTGCGTAAACACGAAGAGGAACCTCTTGAAAAACTGAGATGACACCAAAGAAGCTCTAAACTACGATTTTATCTTTACTTCTGCCCACAGCATTCGAAGAGACTCGTAACACGTACTCTGGCAGTATGGGGTTAAGTTATGGCCAACCAACACTTTCGATGTTTTCCCCGTGAAAATTACGTGCAAAATGTTTTTCATTGCAACTTCAGACCACTTCATTCCTTGCCTCTCTAAAAACTTAAAAATTTCTTTGTTCGCACATGCGAGGGAATTGTGGCCAAAAACTATTGAGTGCTTCGATATTCCGTCACGTAATCATTGAACACGTTTAGCTTGCAAGTTTGTTTCGTCCTTAGCCATCGCCTCTCACACCCACACACACTTCAAGAACACTCCAGGAATAGGTTTATAGAGGAATAAGAAAGAGAACGAAAGATACTTGTGCAAAAGAAACTATTTCAAGTTCCTCTTGTTATCGCTCACCTTTAAGAAGCAGAAAGTAACAAAAAAATTTAGACTAACACACAAACAATTCTAAGCCATTAAAATCAATGGGATTTCTAGGAGATAGTAACCACCACCATTTTCCCCCCTCGAATGGCCACAACTAAATTTTGCAGTTTTCAACAAGTTAAACCACAAATCTTCATTGCAATGCTGGAATATTTCGTCCTGACTCTCCCATTGTCCACCAGTACGATGCTTTATCCGATTCTCTGCTTCTTCCTGCTGGCTGTGTGGTTACAATTTAATTACTTATCCTGTACTCAATTATAGAGCCATTACTCCAAATGCTAGCTAGTGGTCATGGCAACGGGTGGAGTCTCCATGTCGGCGGCTAATGCCTGTTTAAATTGCGAGCGTATCGTGGTGTTAACTCCACATTTTTTCTACTCCTGGCATTAGAGCGTACGCTCGGTTGTTCCACTAAAGCAATGCAAAGACTTGTGGAAAATAACACCATGTTGTGGGATTAGAGTGACAATAAATTACTGAATAGAGATTTACGGGATTTTTGCAATGAGACGCATTTTTAAGCATTACGAATTTTATGGAGTGTCAGAAAGAGACATGGAGTAATGCACAGAGTGGTTGGTTAATTTTATCTTTAATGTGGGGGAGGTGGAATATGAAAATTGTTCGAATTGCGTTTAAATGTTATATGTCTGTTAGTTTTCCATACCAGTTTCTACTGAGCAGCGGAGATGGCACACCTATATACATTCAATGTAGAAGTTCGATGAGACAGGTTAAACAGTTTATGTAGCGCAACAAAAATTTAACAGTTTTTCTCAACCATCGTGAGAAAAAAGAGATACCAAAACGAGGTGGCATGACATAGCTGCCGTTCAGCCCAGACTTATCTCCAATGGACTGACTCCTTTGGCAATACCTCTTAGTTTTCAAAAGCAACCCAGTGTCTCTCGAGAATTTCCAAATGGTCACAACATTTACTAAAGTAACTATTAATCTCTAGAAGCCTACCAAAACAGATTCATCGAAATATATAAAAACACACGATTGCGCGTTTGAAGAGCAAGACAGCTGGGATTAGTCTCTGGGACAGAAGGATTTTTGTACTACAAGAGAGGGCTTGTAATCACAAAGTTTGATTAGTGAGGCTAGTATTATTATATTTCCTTAGGGTGGAATCAAGGACGACTAAATTAGCTAGCACTTCAAGGTTATAGTCGTGAACGTTCACGTACACGAGTAGTCTCTTCCTTCGTTGAAACAAATATGTTGATATTGTAGTCATTTTTCATCAGACCTTCTTTTGCGAATTGCTGCTATATTTTTGAAAAGGCTACAGAAACATCTCACCGACCTCGACCAATGATATATATATGAGTATTTCCTGGCGTTGAAGATGCACGTTTTTTTTCTTATTTTTTAGTTTTCTCGAAAAGTTGAAATATTTTGAAGATTATGCTCATATTAAAAAATATAGATTTTGGACAGTACTATAATGTTCTTTTAATGAAATTTTGCTTAAAATGTATTCCAAATTATGGCTAACACAAAGTGGGTTGACCTAAAATGGCAACAAAAACGGTAAATGGGGTTTTGTTAGGGGTCAATTGTACATTAAAAATCCACTTGAATCAAAATCCTAGCTGATCCTTTTTTTAAGATAATAGGATTTTTCGTTTTTATACTCCGTTCTGCCCCTTTTTTTAGAAGTGACGTTCTTTGCCCCATGATTCCGCCATCAAATCGTAGAGATAATATATGTTGTTATATCTTATTGGAAGCGTACAGACATCAGCTTTAAGACAAAAACTGAAAGTCTTTAATTTTAATTTTTCCCAAAAATTTTATATTTTCCTCACATCTCGCCTGACATGCCGACTCGACAACACTGTGAAGTTGCTGTCGACAACATCGAGGAGGCCGCCGATAAAAAAAATTACTGAGACAGACATTGAACCGTGAATCTTTAGTCACGTATTCTAACCATCATGCCACGGCCAGTCCCAAATACATACCGATCTTAAAAAGCTCTGACGGCAGTCCATCGACACCCCCAGCTTTATTGTTATAAGGCGTGCAATCGCCATGCTGATCTTGTGCTGTCTTTGGGAACGAGCAGAGTACGAAAATATTTTTTCACCTCTTTCCTTAAAAGTGGGCATTTGTCTTGACGCTCTTTTCTCCTCCATAAGCTTCTTATTTTATTCCCTCACATCGCGCCTTTCTATTCGCTGCAATGTTGCCTTGTATGCACCATCATTTTCCTCACACAATACGCGACATTCTTCACCGTACCTGGGCTTTTCTAAACGTGCTTTTTCATATTCCAGTACTGACGAAACGGCAGTGGCATTCTATGGCCACAGAATGCGCAATGTGCTGCAACTATCTGTCAGGAACATCAGAATTAGAGGACGTTTGTTTGCAGTAATTGAGAGAGTAGGTTGGATTAGGCATCGGTTATCTCGGTTGTATGCAGCTTCCAAGTCGATTGACTGCCGTTTTTCAAATCATGGAATGTGAAAGTAGATTTCAGAACAAAGTTTGAAGTAAGTCAATTAAATTGTGAGGTTTTAAAATAAGAATTTTAAAAATAGGTTCATGATTTTTGGAATTTATCCGTTGTGACAAACTAGTAAATGTATCAAATATCATAAGTAGTAATAGATGGAATGTGTAGTTCGATTTTAGAACAGAGAATGGAATACCCCACTAAACTTTTGAGGTTTAAAAAGAAGAATTATTATAATCGGTTCATAAATTTGGAATTTATCCGTGTGACAAACTAGTTAATATAACCAATTTAATAAATAGTAATACTTAATAGAAGATAATAGGTAATAGACTACAGAGCCACTTCATTGCTAATTCTAAATTAAAAGTTTCCTTTTTATCTTTTAAAATTCTCATCACGTCTCAGACAGGTTTTGTCATATGTATTAACTGTTGTAAGATAATAAAACAATGTGGGACTGGCTGCACATCGACTTAATTGCAAAATCAATAGAAATTTAATTTATAACGTAAACTCCACGAAAAATTAGCAGCAGATGCTATTTTATTGAAGTTTATTTAAAATGATATTAGTTCTGTTAAATTCCCCAACAATAGTACATATACTTTTTATGTAGCACTTCACGAATTTCATGCAACGACTTTTCCAACAAATGAAAAAAGTATTTTGAACTTATCAATTTTGAATGACATCGTTTTTTGATTCTTTGGCAAAATTTCAATGCACGCCGGTGGAGTAATGCTCATAAATCATTAAATTGATATTTCATAGGTGAGATGGTATAATACAGTGTATTCAATATATTGGGATGCCACAATATATCTATGCTAAAAAGGAAAAACTTGTGACAAATTTGATGTTGTGAGGTATATAAAGTTGATAACGTCTATCACTATTTCAAAGGTTCAACATACAGAATTTTGAAATCTGACTTCGATTGTATATCTTCTTAGACAGGGGTACAAAATAAGTTAAACATACGTAGGTAAAAATTTACATTAATTTGTGTACTTTAATTGTGTACTTTATAGTATCCTAATTTATACCAACCGGACTAAATTTATCGGGCTACCTTGCTTTTAATTTGTGTAAGTAGTCACCTAAGTCTACTTATTGATACTTTACCATACATACATACTAACCTTTTAAAGCAACTGTTAGAGGCTTAAAGCCCAATGCATAAATCATTGGCTCGTGTGTAACAGGTAAAAACTCACGAAACAAACTGGCAACAAACTGCAATGTAAACAAAAAAAATACTCATTTGCCATATTCAGATTGGAAACCGGGCTTGCGACTGAAGTCATTCGTTATGTATCGGATACAAATTTGGTAATGTAACAAATGCAGCAACAACAACAAAAGCGGCAGCAGTACCAAACAGAATAATTGAAGTTGACAAATGGAAAATTGTTAAGCATAAGGTGCAAATGATTTTAAAAGCCATATATTGTATGATCATGTATGTCGAAATAGGGGCCTGACGTTAAGGATGCCAGAAATTCGAATTCAGGGAGTTGGTCAGGACTGAAACTAAAATATTAATAAACCATACGGGGGTTGTTAAAACTTTCTGAAGTGATGACTATCACGGTGTCGATTGTTTTTTTGTAACATCACCATCTTGCACGAAGATTTGTGTAATGTTTTTTGACATAGGATACTCCCAGCCTATACTAGACTTGTGGGGGTCACATATTTTGTGTACGGTTTGTGGCTGTACCCGTAAGTACCCCAAAAAGGGAGAGTTTTTATGGGAGATGGGAGTAGTTTTTGAGCGATCGGTCTGATCATAATACTTGACCTCCATTTAGGGCAGCAAAGCTTGCATACAAAATTTCAGCTTGATTGTTCTTCAATTACTGCTGTAATCGCGGGGACTGACATACGGATTTTGTAGGGAGGTAGGAGTAGTTTTTTACCGATTGTCCGGTCTCATGTTAATTAGGCGCACAACAAAACAGACGATTCTTGTAAATCAATCTGCACTTTGGAGGTTTGACAATGTTAACTTTTACCTTTCTGAAATCATATAACAAATTCGTTGGGAATTATGCAAAACCCTTTAGTTTGTTACAAACTCAATCAAGGTTTGTTCTATACAAAAATGTCATTTAGCCAACCCCGGCTTTGGAGACTGATTTTTGTTAAATTTGTCTACTTTGATACGTATAATGTATAATTTGGTATTTTCATTAAAAAATGAGATCTTAACGTTATAAACTAAGTGGAAAACCAACAGAAAAAATACAATTTAAAAGAACTCAATTGGTTAAAGCGGTTGAACGAAATCTATATTGACACACAAGTCCAAAATTAAAACGATTGCGTCCGCCTTAATTAACAATTAATGAACGGACCAATAAGTATAATACAAAATGGTCAACGGATCAATAAGTGTCACACAAAATTACCAATCAACCGTAGTGTCCATAGACAAAATGTTAGTTGTATTATTGCTTAAATTTTCGATGTGTTTTGGTTACAAAAAAATTGTTATACGGTAGCACAAATTACTTATGGTGTTGTAGAAAACATAATCCTCCTACTAATTTTTAATGCATGCATCAAGTCTATCTTGTATATGAAAGCGAGTCTTAGTTTTTTACTAACGTGGTAACACAAAAATGCAGAGCTTTATATAAAGCTTTTATATAAAGTTTATAAACAGATACCTGAGAAGTATTTGTGTGTGTTTTTTGAGAAAAACAATTTTGTGTTTTTAAAAAACGCGTTATAGAGAGAAATTCGCTAAAGAGACATACATATGTTCTACTTACTAAAAACTGCAGTATATCATCTCGACATATACTACATATTACTTACATTTGAGAAATCTTTCCAGCCAGTTAAAACTATTTTGTATTTTTCATTTCTAAATTAATCAGTTTAGAAATCAAAATATATGTGTGTATGTCTCTCATATTACCCCGTAAACTTGCCATTTGTAACTAGACTTAAACAGAACTAAAATAAACGCCAAAAAGTTTCATTGATGCCACAACGCAGATAAAAATGTCTTGTAAATAGAAATCATTTATCTTTATGTTGTGCTATTCATATCTACTCACAATTTGGCTATTACTTCTACTCCGCTTGTGGAAACCCAAAATGCACAGAGGGACAAAAATAATGCACTGCCTTTAAAAATACTTTTGCATATTGTGAATGTATTTCAATTCAGTCTAATGGTACCTACTTCATGAAAAAGACGATGTACCATTTTTATCGCATTTACGCTAATGAATACGTCACAAAATAGGATGTCAACATACTTAATCCATATTTAATCCTTAATTCTATATTTTTGATCATTATTTTTTAACAGTTTCCTGCCTGCCTTTGCCGCAGTAACATCCCGGCTTCGTCATATTTTTGCCTTCTTTTGCTGAAGACTTAATTTCAAGCGCGTGTCGACAAATTAGAGTGACATATAAAAAATCCGAATGGCTTATCGGTCACATATAGGTTACCAGATGTGCAGCAGTTTTTGGTCGTCCGTACCTATTACTCATCCATTGCATTTCCTTTTTGCTGTACTATCCGCCTTATATTATAGAAAGACATCCGCCAATCGGATGAAGGTACCGTTTTTGTAAAGAGTTGAAACATTTTACTTGTTAAGCTATAGTATGAACAAGTTTCTGAGAAAACCAGTAAAAAAGTTTCAGTCGGGCAACCCGGCTTACATATAACATACCCTCACCCTCAGTAAAACATAAAATTTTCTATCATATTGTTACTTGATTTCTAAAGTGGGCGGAGTGGTACATTTGTATGGTAGGTACCAGAAGGGGAGCGGCTACACTTCTAGTTTTTTCCCCATACACATTTTTTCTCTGTTACAGCTTTACTAAATACAGAATTTTGGTACGATTGCGTTGGGCGTATTGCTATTATTAATCGATTTCTAAAGTGGGCGGAGTGGTACATTTGTATGTGAGGTACCAGAAGGGACGGGGCTAGACTTTCAATTTTTGGCTACAAAACTTAGTCCTGTTATAGCTTAACAAAATGCAGAATTTGGGCACAATCGTGTCGAGTGTATTGTTATAATTACTCCGTCTCCAAAGTGGGTGGAATGATACATTTGTATGGGAGGTACCACAAGGGGGCGTGTCTAGACTTCCAGATTTGCTCTCGAAAACTGTAACCTGCTTTAACTTTACTAAATACTAAATTTGAGCAGATAGGGCGTGGCGAGACTTCCAATGTTTTTCTCCAAAACTGTATCCTACTATAGTTTTACTAAATTAAGAATTTAGGTTGATTTATTGATATTATTACTCCATCTCTAAAGTGGGCGGAATGGTACATTTGTATGGGAGGTACCAGAAGCGGCGTGGCTAGACTTCCAATTTATTTTCCAAAACTTTGTCCTGTTGGGTGTATTGATATTATTACTCGATTTCTAAAGAGGGCGGAATGCTGTAGATGTATGGGAGGTACCAGAAGAGGTGGGGCCATGTAGCCCATTTGCAATACCGTAAGTAGTTTTAGGGAAACAGTAACCCGTGCAAAACATTTGGTTCCGTTTTTCGAAAGTTATCGTGTGCACTAGCCGGACAGCCAGATAGACAGACAGACGGAGAGACGGACGGACATGGCTCAAATGACTTAAAAAGTCATGAATCGAATTTGGTTTCAAGTTACTTCTTAAGTTACTTCTTCTATGTGTTACACTTTTGGGTCGTATAAAATGATATATACCGTCCTACCCGTAAGTTGAGGGTATACAAATTGGAAGTCTAGCCACGCCCCTTCTGGTACCTCCCATACAAATGTACCATTCCGCCCACTTTAGAGATGGGGAAATAATATCAATACACCCAACGCGATAGAGCTGTATTTTGTTAAGCAATAACAGGATAAACTTTCGGAGGAAAAATTGGAAGTCCAGAGACGCCTTTTATGGTACTTCTCATACAAATGTTCCATACTGCCCACTCTTGAAATCGAGTAATAATATCAATACGCCCAACGCGATCGTGCCCAAATTCTGTAGTTAGTAAAGCTACAGCAGAATAAGGTTTTGGAAAAAAATTAAAGTCTAGCCACCCCCTTCTGGTACCTCCCAATAAAATGCACCATTCCACACACTTTGGAAATCATGTAATAAGATCAGACACTCAACGCGATAGTGCCCAAATTCTGTATTTTGTTAAGCAAATTTTATGTTTTTATGTTCGATTTACCCGACTGAAACTTTCTCACTTGTTTCTTGTATCATTTGATACGAAAAAAAAAAATGTGTAACGCATTAAAGGAGACGAGTTAGACCCAAAGTATCTTAAGACCAAATTCGTTTCAGGAATTTTTAAGACGATTGAGCAATGTCCGTTTGTCTCGCTGGCTGGTGAAAATGTACCTGCATTAATGTTTTTCAAAACGAACTAAGGGGATTGTAAATGGGCAGAATTTCTTGAAATATGCACATCTTGTAAAGAAGTATGCGCAATATTTACATTTAAAATTAAGAAAATCAAAAGATACTTTTACAGGAAATTCAAGGACGAAGAATATTTTTTAAATTTTATTGTATTTGATCCACAAGGACCATTAATTTTTATCCTTCATTCCTAAAGGAGAAAACCTATCAGGCGACAACATGATCGTCTTCATCTGACATTGCGTTCAAAAGTTACTCCAACATGAACTAAGCTTTTTTTCACAAAAATGCTGCAGATGACCAACTTTGGTTTTGAAAAACTATTTTATCTAAAGGCTTAGTTTTAATCGCACTAGTAGCAGATCGACTATCAGAGCCTGTCTGTTGCCAGGCACGAATAACTGCTGCTCCTCTGGAGACAGGCGCTGACTATGAGGACAGATGCTGCTAAATTTTAGGAACGATGGATCGACAACGTTTTAAAGGACATAAAAGTGACCATCGAGAGTCAACAGACGTATATATTTTAGCAGTTCTTAGTTCGTACTCAGTTTAGACTCTACTGGCATAGATGTGACTTTAAACTTACTTGCTTTGAAATTTCATTTTGAATTTGTCTCTGTCATTATTTAAGAATTTTTTAAAATTAGAACAATAAGGCATATTACTAATTTTTACGAAAAATTTGGCATACCACTACTTGGTGGCAAATATTGTACAAGTAATGAATATCACCTTTTTAGATGATTTGGGTTCAAAAATGTTCCGCACCAAACGCGATTTCTAAAATAAGTCAAATTATTTTATACCATCACCCTTAGGGATGAAGGTATATATCATTTGATACGACCCAAAAGTGTAACACATAGAAGGAGTGACTTTAGACCCTAGGTTTCTTTGAACCAAATTCGATTCATGGCTTTTTAAGTCGTTTGAGCCATGTCCGTCTGTCTGGCTGTCCGGCTGGTTCGCTCGATAACTTTCGAAAGACGCAACCAAATGTTTTGAAATTTTGCACGAGTTAATATTTCCCCAAAACTACTTACGGTATTGAAAATGGGCTACATGACCACGCCCCTTCTGGTACCTTCCATACAAATGTACAATTCCGCCCACTTTAGAGATCGAGTAATAATATTAATACATCGAACTCGATCGTTCCCAAATTCTATATTTAGTAAAGCTATAACAGGTTAAAGTTTCGAAAAAAAAATTGAAAGTCTAGCCACGCCCCTTCTGGTACCTCCCATACAAATGCACCACTCCGCCAACTTTAGAGATGGAGTTATAAAATCAATACAATCGTGTCCAAATTATGTATTTTATTATGTTATAACAGGATAAAGTTTTGGAAAAACCAGTACAGAAATTTCAGTCAGTTGAACTGACTGATAAATACCATCACCCAATTTAAGATATTGTTTATGTCTTGAGTTATTGAAAATAATCGATTTGTAATTAAAACCAGTTAGAAAGTTTCAGTCGGGCAACCCGACTTACATTTACCCTTACCCTCAGTAAAACAAATAATTTTCTATTTTATTGATATTATTACTCGATTTCGAAAGTGGGCGGAGTGGTACATTTGTATGGGAGGTACGAGAAGGGGTGTGTTTAGGCTCCAGATTTATTCCCCATAACTTTATCCTGTTATAGCTTTACTAAATACAGAATTTGGGCACGATTGCGTTGGGTGTACTGATATTATTACTACATCCCAAAAGTGGGCGGAAAGGTACATTTGTATGGGATGTACCATAAGGGGCGTGTCTAGACTTCCAATTTTTTCTCCAAAACTTTGTCCTGTTATAATATAACAAAATGCAGAATTTGGCCACGATCGTGTCTAGTGTATTGATATTATTACCCTATTTCTAAAGTGGGCGGAGTGGTACATTTGTATGGGAAGTACCAGAAGGGGCGTGTCTAGACTTCCAGATTTTTTCTCCGAAACTTTATCCTGCTTGAACTTTACCAAATACAGAATTTGGGCACGATCGCGTTAGGTCTTTTAATAATATTAATCGATTTCTAAAGTGGGCGGTACCAGATGTGTATAGGAGGTACCAGATGGGGCGTGGATAGACTTCCAATTTTTCCTCCAAAACTTTATCCCGTTATTGCTTTACTAAAAATAGAATTTGGGTACGATCACGTTTGATTTATTGATATTATTTCTCCATCTCCATAGTGGGCGGAAAGGTAGGTTTGTATGGGAGGTACCAGAAGGGGCGTGGCTATGCTTTCAAAATTTTTTCCAAAACTTTATCCTGTTATAGCTTTCCTAAATACAGAATTTGGGGACGATCCCGTAGGGTGTATTGATATTATTACTCGATTTCTAAAGTGGGCGGAATGATGTATTTGTATGGGAGGTACCAGAAGGGGCGGGGCCACGTAGCCCATTTTCAATACCGTAAGTAGTTTTGAGAAAATAATAACTCGTGCAAAATTTCGAAACATTTGGTTGCGTCTTTCGAGAGTTATCGTGCGAACCAGCCTGACAGCCACCAGACAGACAGACAGACAGACGGACACGGCTCAAACGACTTAAAAAGTCATGAATCGAATTTGGTTCAAAGAAACCTAGGGTCTGAAGTGACTCCTTCTATGTGTTACACTTTTGGGTCGTATCAAATGATATATACCCTCATCCCTAAGGGTGATGGTATAAATATTGGAAGTCTAGCCACGCCCCTTTTGGTACCTCCCATACAAATGTACTTTTCCGCCCACTTTAGAGATGGAGTAGTAATATCAATACACCCAACACCATCGTGCCCAAATTCTGTATTTAGTAAAGGTATAACATGATAAAGTTTTGGAGAGTTAATCTGGAAGTCTAGACAAGCCCCTTCTGGTACCTCCCATACAAATGTACCACTCCGCCCACTTTAGAAATAATATTAGTATAATAGAAAATTTTTTGTTGTACTGAGGGTGATGGTACATTTCAGTCGGCTTGCCCGACTGAAACTTTCTTACTGGTTTTTTCATATTTTTGTTTTTAAAAACAAATGTTTTTAATTGTAATATGAAATAGATTTTAAGTTTAAAGTATGTGTAATTTACTAAATGGCAAAATGTCTTGCATAATTTTAATTGCACGGTCTTCGCCGATGTTGCTCTGCTGAACTTCTTGAATATTTGATGGTTTTTTGACATTAATTTGCTTCTGTAAAGCCGGACTTTTGTAGCGTGTCGAAATTATTTTTGTTAAAAGTATGATCAGAAAACCAGACGTCGATCCAAGCGTGACAAACGTCAGAAAAAACTGGGCTGCCACCTCTATATCTCCTACAATTAGTTAATATAGTTAAGATTTCTAGTGGAAAATTTATGTATTGCAGCGATTTGGCAACCATGTAATTGAAATCACTTTGACAGATTTGTGAAGAAATAAAACAACAAAGCAAAACGTCAAAAACAGCTGATGGGATGACATAACATTTGCAGTAAAACCTTGAATGGCTTATGATCTCAAAACAAAGTAATTGCATTTGGTGCGGAAACTTTTTTGCAATTTCGAAAAAAATAAAATAATGGAAGCTCGTACTTTTTTAAGCTCTATTCGACTATGCTATGAAATTTTTCCTATTTGCAAAAATTTTAAAAAGTTATATGCCTATTCCGCACTTACTTTTCCCGGTACTCACGTCAACAGCGCGCATAAGATTTGTACACATATCTTTGTGTTTGGGAGTTGGCTTAAGTTAAAGTTTCACATTGCATTCCCACTGCTACACAAATATAAAGTTATTTTCTCTCTCGACATTAATCCCCAATTAAGAATGTAAAACAAACCAAGAAAATGTTTACCAACCCACACTTTTGCTCCACTGTAAAACGTTAAAAGCATTTTGCTGTTTTGCTACGAGTCCTACAGAGGTGGCAGCATTCGAACATAGCGTCGTTGTACGTCCCAGTCGCATGGTGAACCCACTTTTGGTTTCATTCATTGCGTCGTTCGAAATGACACCTTATTAACACCTCTGCACAAAATATTTGCAATTGAAGGACATTCATTGCACTCTTTTTGTTTTTGAATCATAAAACCACAAATATTTTCTTATTATTGCTACATACTGCGTTTTTCCAACGACGCGTGTGTGTGTGTGTACCACTAGCTCAGTTAGTTGATTTCGGTACCACCTTAACACCTCTTAGGGGGGCTACAGTTTCTAGCTGAGACGCTCGATACGCACACCTCTTTTTTTGTGTGTGCAACGCTCGTTAGAGGCGACACAAGCGCTGGGTTACCCAGCCATACAAGTACACTAGTTACTTTTGCCACAGGCGCCGACTTTCGTCAGACACGCGACTTGCCAACCTACGTACGGAGTGGAGCGTACGTGTTTTGGAAATGAAACATGTTTTGTTGATTCTGTATGAATTTCAGTTTAGTTACTATTTCTATTTGGCATTCGCAGTTTCTTATGAAGCTTTTTTTCCTTCTTTTCTTTTGTAAAATGCACAAAAAAAAACAACAACAAACAAACTTATGTGAAGAACGTGGGCTTAGCTTTAACATTTTTCTGATATGCAATTAATAATAAAAGTGTACATTATTGCAACAGTATTAAATAGATAATTATATAGGAACGTGGCGAAATATCGATTAAATGTGAAATGCAATTTATGTACAATAGGGTGACATAAAAATTTAAGGGGAGAAAAAAATTAATTATACACAGAAATGATTTCCAATTTTAGTTTACTGATCGTTATTCACTTGAAAATAACCAATATCTCTCTTTGGAGGTCCTCAATCAGCTCACAATGTCCAAAAAATCACGTGTTCCCCTGGCAATGTAAACGTGAGAAGACGCAATGTTCAGCAACCTAAGTGGCATGCTGTCACCGATGCGTCGTAGGCAGTAGGTAACAGAGGTAACCAAAGCTGTATACAAAGGCCTTAAGTCACTATCCTTAATAAAAAAACTGTTATAAAAACACGAAGAAGAAAAACAAGAACCCCTCAAAAGGACTATGATTTAAGGATATGTACCTGGAATGTCCTAACTCTTTACGGAGATGGTACCTTTATCCAATTTTGTGTTCTCCGGCTGACATCAACATATGTCATATAAGAAATACGAGTAAGTGACCACCCAATGGCCAAATATGCATTCTCTGAGCACCTGGGGGAAATATACGGTAGCTGCCACGTTCATGACATTAAAATTGTTTTTTGAGATTTTAATGCTAAAATAGGACCAGAGGATGATCTTGGATCAGCATTTGGTTAGCTTAGCGTTGGCAAGAAACATGGTAGTGAGTGAGACCAGATTTCAGTATAAATATATCCACAAGGTAACTTGGATATCTCATGAAACCAGATTGATCACATAGTAATTGATGGAAGGCATGTCTCAAGCGGTATGGACTTGCGTGTGATGCGCGGTCCAAGTATGGACTCGGTTCACCAATAATTTACAAAATTTGCATACTGTATACTAACTAGGTAGCCAATGCCTACTCCAACTAACACTCTCAATTACTGCAAACAAACTCCAAATCCAACAAACAAACAAACTCATCACTAATTGTGATGTTTCAGATACACAGTGGAAGCATATTGGCGCAACGACCATATTTGGTTATGACAAATAACGCTCAAACTAGCCCTGGCACGATAAGGAAAGTCTTAGGAAATGGATGCTGCATACAAGGCAAAATTGTAGCCAATGGTAACCCGTGATGTAACGTAACGATTCAAAAGAAGAAAAGGGGGATGAAAAGACTCTTCAGGCGTAAAACGCATCTATGGAAGAAAATAGAGAGACAGGGTATCGAAAACTAGAGGTATAGAGGTGAAGACCGAAAGTTTTACCAAAAGGTAAAAAGTATATTTTCGAAGAGGGATCCCACCCGTAGGAACAGAGACACTCAGAGTGTGCTGTAAATATGGAGGGAACACTTTCGTAATCTGCTTGTTCCCGAGTGAAGACGACGGAGTAGATTGACCACTACTGAGCCAAAAGAGATCAACAAGGCTTCAAACAATAAAGCCGCGAGAGCCGATATAATGCAGGAGAGCTTTTCAAGGCCGGTGGCCAAGAGCTGATAACGTGCATGCAGCATCTCATAAACACGATTTGCCTAATGGAATGCATGTCCGATGATTGGAATCTGAGTATTTATTCGCGGGATGGGCCTTTTACCCATCGCATATAAGGTCCTGTCGGTTGTGTTATATGAAAGACTAAAGTCTATACTGGCAAACCTAATTGGACCTTGTCAGAGTGGTTAATCCACGACCGACTAGATATTCACACTATCCTGGAGAAGACCCAAAAAATGCAGATCAATACGACAGAAATTATTATATGCTATGCTTGAGTTCGGAATCCCCGCGAAGCTGATACGATTTTGCGGGATGACATTGACCTACATAAAGACAATTGAAAATAGGCAAAAATCTTATGCAGCTATATTTTACCAATCGAGGCTTTAGACAAGTTGATAGTCTGTCATGTGATCTCTTTAACATTATAATGGAGATAATCATGCGGAAGGCTGTAGTAAACGCGACAGGTACCATCTTTAATAACAGCCATACTTGTTATAGATATCATTGGTCGAGGGCTGTAGGATGTTACTGCGGCCTTTTTATACCATCTATGAATGAGGGTATATATCAAAGATGTACCACATATAAGGAGTCACTTTAGACCCTAGGTTTCTTTGTACCAAATTCGATTTATGACTTTTTAAGTCATTTAAGCCATGTCCGTCTGTCTGTCTGTCTGGCTGGTGCGCACAATAAATTTCAAAAGGCGCAATCAAATGTTTTGAAATTTTGCACGAGTAAATATTTTCCCAAAACTACTTACGGTATTGCAAATGACCTACATGGCCCCGCCCCTTCAGCCCACTTTTGAAATCGGGTAATAATATGTATACACCCAACGGGATCGTACCCATATTCTGTACTTAGTAAAGCTTTAACAGGATAAAGTTTTGGAAAAAAATTTGAAGTCTAGCCACGCCCCTTCTGGTACTTCCCATACAAATGTACCTTTTCATCCACTCTAGAGATGGAGTAATAATATCAATAAATCCAACGCGATCGTACCCGAATTCGTTATTTAGTAAAGCTGTAGAAGGATACAGTTTTTGAGAAAAAAACTGGAAGTCTAGCCACGCCCCATCTGGTACATCCCATACACATCTGGTACCGCCCACTTTAGAAAGCGATTAATATTATTAATAGACTTAACGCGATCGTGCCCAAATTCTGTAGTTAGTAAAGTATAAGCAGGATAAAGCTTTGGAGAAAAAATCTGGAAGTCTAGACACGCCCCTTCTGGTACCACCCGTACAAATGTACCACTCCGCCCACTTTAGAGATGGAGTAATAATATCAATATAATATAAAATTTTTTGTTTTACTGAGAGTGAGGGTATATGTAAGTCGGGTTGCCCTACTGAAACTTTCTCACTGGTTTATCGTTGAGAAGCAGTGGGTAGATGTCAGGTTGGTGATTGATTAGGACAAATCCAAGTGATTGAAGATTTTGTCTACTTTGGGTCCGCCGTAAACAAAAACAATAATATCAGCACCTAAAAATCAAAAGACAAGTATTGATCGCAAACCTCTGCTACTATGCGCTAAGCTAGCGATTTAATGACAATACCCTCTTTCGACGAACATAGGTCCAACTCAGCCAGAAACTGATTTCTATCTGGTTGCTCTACATGAGCTCTATAACGACATCGACGTAGTCAAGCGTGTTCAAATAGACCGAATTTCATGAATATATAAAAATTCTCGTTAACTCGTTAAGTCTTTGACAATTAACTGCTATATGTTATGTGATGAACAATCTATATAATATTTACCTGTTAATTTGTCACAATATCTACGTAGATTTAACGCAATCTTGCCCATCCCCCAGTTACGATAAGTAATTCCTATACACAGCCCATGAATTACATTAACTAACTACTATTGTACCTAAATATATTAAACTACGTTAGCATATATGCCCATTGAACTTAAGCACCTTCCTAACTGTAATCCTCTTAATATTGAGTTTACCAATTGAAACATTCCCTCCTACAATTGTCATTGGGGTCGAACGAAGCGTTCTCGCACACACAAACTCTTGATTACAAGTACTTCAAGTTGTGTCATGCAATTTATATTGGATTATTGTCAATTGAATCAAATCTATGGGGGAAATGTTGACGTATCATCAGTTTTACCAATCAGTTATTCATTGGTTACATCAATTGCATTTGTGACACATATTTTATTAATTAAACACTCAACGTAAGCATTTGCTGTGGTTCCTACAGTGGCATGTAGGAAATTTTGTTGTAAAGTTTACAATTGCATATTGATGGCTATAATTTAGTAGCTATATTTGTAATTAAGGTTAATGGGGGCTGGCCGTGGTATGATGATAAGAACATGCGACTATCGTGCAAGAGATCCCGGGTTCGACTCCCGTCTCCAGTCCTCTACATTGTTTGTAATTGCCGGCCTCCTCGATGTTGTCGACGGCAACTTCGCAGTATAACTGTCGAGTCAATCGGCATGTCTGGTAAAAGCTTCGCAAAGAATGACGTTCGCATTCGTCGATAAACAAGTAAGTGCCGTTTGTTGTGAATCTAAAAACAGAAAGCGTGTTAATTTACATAGATTCGAGAAGCTCACTCATATGGTGTTAGAGGAAATTAATTTTGGTTAAGTTTCGATACTTGCATTTATTTCGATGTGTTGCAATTAAAATCCCGTTTTCGATACAATAAAATATCGATGCACAACTGCAGTTTGATAGGGCAAGCTCCAATTTCAGAATGATCATTTTGTGGAGCCACTTTGGGCGGCGCACAGTGGCATCGCCCCATACAAATTTTGCAGAAATTTTGACTAAATTAAGAAATTATGAAAAAATCTTGGAAAACCGCCTACTGCCACACCCAACTCCCATATAACTGCACTTGCCAATAATTTTATTTTTGGACCTAGGGACTCGAAATTCGGGACACTTCTTAATTGAGTTCTCCTTATGAAAAAAATTAAACATATTGGGGATGCCACCCCTACTTTAGATTTTACGCCCATTGAAAGTTGTAGATTTTAGGTGTTTTTCTTCCCTATCTAGAATCATATGAAAATTTAATATAAGTTAAAAAATGTTAATTTTTATTCAAAAGTTAAACATGTGTTGTCTCTACAAAAAAGAAGAGAATATCCCCAACAACTCTCCGCGAAAAATATTAGCCTTCAAATACACCGAAAATATCGCACAAATGCATACATTAAAATCGATGTTACTAAAAGGCACGGCATTTGGCGGTTATTTCTTTTTTCTTAATTGAAAGTACAGACTCGGACCTTTTATTTTCTTATAGTTAGAGGGCTAAGCAAGGCAAAGCACATAAAGTTTTTTTCCATCAAAAAGTGAAATGTTGATATTTTTTAGTATAATTTTTGATAAATTATAATAACACAGTAGCACAATTTCCAACTTCAAACTCTTGAACCAATTGAAACCTACAAAATCTGAAAGCTTATGATAGTAGAAGAAAAGCCCTAACTGGGTTCAGAATTATTAGCGAAAGTTTTCTTTTAATTGATTTTTGAAGTTTTTGACTGAGAGGAAGATTTTAGTAGTCTATATCTCGTGAACTATTCCAAATATAGCTTTTCTCTCTTCAGTAAATTTTTAGCTTTTAATCAGATCTAAAAATTTTGTCTTGAGATAAGATCAAGAAATCAACAACCACTTACTGAAATTAGCAAAACTGTAAAGAAATCATTTTCAATTGTAAGTATATCGAAATTAAAAATGTTATGCTTTTTAAAATGAAATAGATACAAAATAGAAATAAAAATCTATGATGAAATTTTACGATTTTTTACATTTTTGTTGTTTTGAGTGAGATTATGTTGTGTTTTTGATTTTATTTGAAGGTTTAATTTTTAGATCTGATTAAGAGCTAAAATTTTTCCAAAGAGATACATCAAAATTTTGTAGTTCACGAGATATAGCTTTAAGAATCAGTACATGATTTTTGAAAAATTAAAAAATGAATTATAAAAAAACCTTAGCTAATAATTCAAAACCCAGCTTTCAGATTTTGGCGGTCTCAATTGGTTCAAGTTTTTACTGCTGCACTGTGTTACCGATTCGCTCTTCTGAAAAGTAATTGAAAAATACATACCTGTAAAGTAAATTAAAAACACATCACTGTTTTAGTCTGCGCAGCTACTATGTGCATTTAACTGCCTGGTGTACGGAAATCAAATAAAATTCAAATAATGAAGTGCGAGGGCAGCGCCTCTGCATTTTTAACTTATTTAGTTCCAAATAGCCTGTTCATCAGGATGGATCAATTTGTTCACCCCGAAAAAAAAACGTGGTAATCGTATACCAGAATCGGAATCTATGATGAATTCTAAAAAATTTCACTTAGAAATTTTATGTCTAAAATCAATTCCTAGTTCGCGCTTCGAAGCATGAAGAATGAGCAATTATCGGAAATTTCAGACCTATGGGCTCGGCTCTAATTTTTACCAACCATTCCGATGTTTGGAGACTAAGACGAGGAGAATCGTATATTTTTGACATTGTTTGGGATCCCGCCCAATATTCTAAAAAATGAGGCCATAACTTTTGAACCAATACATAGATTTGCTTCTGCAGTACTTCATTTTGTTTGTTGGGAAGTCAGTTTTATGCAGAAGGTCTCAAAAAAAATATATTTTTTTTTGAAGTTTTCGGTTTGTGCTCATTTTAAAACAAAAAAAAAATCTCTATCTGGGAATTGATTTTAGACATAAAGTTTATTGGTAAAATTTTCCGATTTTGGTTACGATTTTTGAGAATAAAAAATTGGCCAACCTTACTGTTCATATTAGGGATGTAACGAACGTTCGCATCGTTTTGTACATTCGCTTTCGCATTCGCATTCGTATAAATATATATTTCAATATTCGCATTCCTATTCGCTTTCGCAAAATAAATATTCCAATATTCGCATTCATACAAGTAATAGTAATAGTGAGACTGATGACGGCATGCAAGAGATGACGTTTTCAGTCTCTCATGCAAAAAAAATTGTTAGCTAAATACAATAACGAGAAAAAAATTCATATTTCAGAAGATCCGTTATTGTGATGGAAACGAAACAGCTAGAAATACCAAAAGTTAGTACCTTTGGCACGCCAGTTCTTAGCTACGCCTCCGGTAAGTGTTCCCAGCGAACGGTTGTTTAGTGAAGCCGGACTTATCTATGATCCACTAAGAACTAGATTACATAGCGAAAAAGCAGCGAAGCTTCTTTTTGTTAAATACAACTTGGCACTACTAAACTATGAACTATTTTAAACTATTTTATATGAAAAGGCAGACAGTAGGAATGAAACTAAATTATTCGTTTACGTAAAACATTTTTTGACATTCGCTAAACAATTTTAGGATATTCGCATTCGCAAAAACCAATAATAAGTATTCGCATTCGCTTTCGCAAAAAAAATATTCCAATATTCGCATTCGCATTCGCTAAAGCACATTCGTTACATCCCTAGTTCATATCTCTAGGTGAACTGCAATATACAGTAGAATTTTGATAGTTATAACTGTTTATTTTAAAAGGGGTGTGCACAGCCCACTTCCACCCTTACTGTAATTCATACTGCAACAACAACATATGTAACATCTTCATACCTCTGATAGTTCATGAGATATAGCCTTTTTTACTTTCAAGTTGTATGGGCGGTGCCACGCTCCTTTATCGACTCACAACTAAGTACACCCAGAGACTTTCTAAAATTTTCGTATTAATCGGTCTATTAGAAAAGCCGTTAGAGCGATTTGTGAAAAGGGGACGTGGACCGCCCACTTCTACCTTGGCTGTAATTAATACTGCTCCAACAACATATATACCAAATCTCATCTTTTTACCTCTGATAGTTCATGAGATACAGGCCTTTTGATTTTCTAGTTGTATGGGAGGTGCTACGCTCCTTTGTCCAATTGGACCGAATTGTAAATCTAAACCACCCGGGGCGCCAACCAAACGCATACAACAAAGTTTATGCAAATCGGTCCAGCCGCTTAGGAGGAGTTCAGTCACAACACACGTACATTAGAATTTTATATACATCGATTTTTACTTAAATTTTAATTAATTTTTAATTTTCTCAAGGCTAAAACAATATAATTTATTAGGTGATGGTATTTATCAGTCAGTTTACCTGACTGAAATTTCTGTACTGGTTTAATTAGTCGATTTCAAAACTGGACGGAATGGTACATTTGTATCGGAGATACCAGAAGGGGCGTGGCAAGATCTTAAATTTTTTATTCAAAATATTATCTAGTTAAAGCTTTACAAAGTACAGAATTTTAACACGATCTAGTTGGGTGTTTTGATATTACTATTCGAGTTCTAAAGTGGGCAGAATGGTTTAATTATATGGGAGCTACTAGAAGGGGAGTAGATAGACTTTCAGTTTTTTGAATGGTTTATTTATATGGGAGCTACTAGAAGGGGAGTAGATAGACTTTCAGTTTTTTTTCTCCAAAACTTTACTTTATCCTGCTATAGCTTTACTAAATACAGAATTAGGGTACGGTCGCTTTGGGTGTATTGTTATTATTACTCGATTTCTAAAGTGTGATTGGTACATTTGTATGGAATGTACCAGAAGGAGCGTGGCCATGTTGCAATACCGTAAATAGTTTTGGGCAATATTAACCTATGCATAGTTAAAAACAAATAGATGCGTCTTTAGAATGACATCGTGCATACCAGCCGGGCAGACAGACAGACATGGCTCAAATGACTTAAAAAGTCATGAATCTAAATTGGTTCTTAGAAACCAAGGGTCTAAAGTGACTCCTCCTTATCTGTTACACTTTTGGGTCGTAACAAATGATATACACCCTCCTACCGGTAGGCTGAGGGTATAATTAATTCGAATTTTAGTATTTGTTTTGTGAGTTATACATTTCTGAAACGGAACTACCATGTTCCTTTAAGGTCTGGTTCATAACACATCACAAAATGTCGATCAGGCATCAATTGACATTTTAGTGGCCTTCCCCATACAAAAAGTACTAAATTTCTGGAATTAGGACAAGTCCAGGCAAACCTGTGACTGGTGTTGCACCAGTCCATTTTCCAAGAAAGTCACATTCACAAGAAATTATTATTTATTTTATCTTTTCAAAATATCTAGAAAACTCATTTAATCATAAATCTGAATATAATATCGACATTCAGCTCTTACACGATTAGCAACTGACGCTATTAAGCGAATCATATAATAATTTGGTGGAAATGGAATTAGTTTGAACATATTCGCATTTAATATCATATCGTGGACAATTAAGTCATGCTATGAATAAAAATTTAAAGAAATCGTCAGTGTAGTAAAGAATTTCAAAAATCTATTTAAATGGACTATTCTTACATTATATGGGCACGAATGATTGAGATTCGTACTACCTTTGCCCATGTCATAAACAAGTTTCCAAAATGCAAAACGCGAAGGATTTTTAATAAAATTGCACCAATTCAAGGTGGTATTATACATGTAAGGGCGATAGCCATTGCCTTTGACAAACAATGCGACATTAATCTAGAATAGAAATGCAGAAATTTTACACATGAAGCGTAAGACTATAAATGAAATTTGTTTAACATTACCGTTGCACTATCAATTGGCAGCTTGTGTATTTTCAGATGTGTGTTCAGGCTAACTGTATCACGTCTCAAAGCCTTCAAATCACAGCGTTTAAAAGTGCAAAAATCTGTATCATGTTCCTCACATATTAAATTAGTAAATTTAACCTTCATTGACGTTGAATGCCTGGGATATGTAAGTACTGACCACAACATTGCGATCAAAAAACTTCCGAAGAGATTCATGTTTAACTTGTGACTAGTGATACATTGTATAACAAATTCAATTTATATAGAAAATTCCATTATATTGACCAATGGGATTTTAATAGTCGTTAATTTGGCGGGTAAAGAAAAATGTTTTACATTTATCTGTATCATACATACAGGTATATGTTAAATAATTGACAAAGATACCAATCTTGAGTTCCGTTGAGTAACCAACATACCCATTTGGAAAATAGCAACGAGATACGCTGATATAAAAAATAACATATCGTGATATAGTCGATGTACCCAGCGGTAAATTAAACGAAGTATGTAATAAGTAATACATCAGTGTGGCGTTGTAAGCGTGCGATCTTAGAATTCAAAATGTCATCCGTGTGTAAAGTAAAAAATATCGTCCACACATTATAACTCCGACTACAATGCTAATAAAAGGTCACCTACTGAGATTATCACTTACTTCGTAATCAAATGTGTTGTCAAGCTCGCTTAAGACTCCGCTTATAACGTAATTGCAACTGAAATGACTCTTACTGACATCGTCGCTTACTTTGTAAGCAAAATCGCACCGATTAAACGGCATATGACACTCCTATGCTCAATTTAAGGAAGAATATAAGTGAGAGAATCATCACTGATTTCTACTCAATATAGCTGACATCAGCGATTACCATTACATTCGATCGTGCATGCGTCTCTCGCTGCAATGTATTCTCCCGTACACCACTTTGTTTATCGACTTATGAACAGAAATAAAGTCATATGGCTTTATGTCCCAATCGAATGAGAAATAAGGTCATATGGCATGCTACCACCGATCCGTCGTAGGAAGTAGGTAACAGAAGTTACTGAACCTCAACACAGAGTGTCTTTGGAAGCCCCAAGAAACTAGGGTCGAGCGCGGTGGCCTAATAAGCCGCTCTCCTGAAACAAAACAATTATGATGAAAACACGAAGAGAATAAAAACCAAAATCCCCCCCCCCAATGTTTATGATCCACGATTTAAGGATAGGTACCTGGAATGCCCGAACTTTATACAGAGATGGTGCCTCTATCCAACTGGCGGATGTCCTCGACAAATACAAGGCTCACATCAACGTCATACAGGAAATGACATGGGCGGGACAGGAATGTACACGACGAAAGAACTGTGACATCTTTTACAGCTGCTATGCAGAAAGACACGAATTTGGCTGTGGTTCAGTCGGTAAATTACTTCGACACCTGGTCTCGCGGTTTAACCCTGTAAGTGACCGAATAGCCACTATTCGCATCCGGGCGAAATATTTTTACATTACGCTGATTTGTGTACACGCCCCGACGGAAGATAAAGACGATGAGATTAAAGATGCGTTTTACGAGCGCCTAGAGGAAACATATGACCGCTGCCCTGCACATGACATTTAAATTGTCCTGGAGATTTTAATGCTAAAATAGGAAGGGAAGATGCTCTTGGTTCAGCAGTCGGAAAATTCAATCTACACAACAACAGCTCCGATAAAGGATTCAGATTGGTTAGTTGCGCGTCGGCAAGAAACATGGTTGTGAGAGGAACCAGATTCCTCCATAAAGATATCCACAAGGCAACCTGGATATCTCCCGATCGAAATACAAGAAATCAGATTGATCACGTGGTAATTGATGTAAGGCATGTCTCAAGCGTTATGGTCGTGCGTGTGTACGCGGTGCAAATATTGACTCGGATCACTGCCTAGTTGCAGCCAAGGTACGCACACGATTAAGTAGTGCTAAAAACACTCGTAATCAAACGCAAAGGAAGCTAGACATCACAAAGCTGCATACCACCGAGATAGCCAATGCCTACTCAACCAACTCTCTCAATTACTCAAAAAAACCCCTAGTTTTGATGTTCGCAACACACACGATAACGACCATACTGGGTCATGAGAAACCACGCTCAGACAATCCATGGTACGATGGTGAATGTCGCGAAATGTCTGAGGAAATGGATGCTGCATACAAGGCAAAACTGCAGCCAATGGTGACGGAGCGTTATAAAGAGAAAAGGAGGGAGATGAAACGCATGTTCAGGCGGAAAAAACCTCAGTGAAAGAAAAGAGAGATATCGAAAACTACAGGGAGAGAGGTGAGGCCCGAAAGTTCTACCAAATGGTAAAAATTAAAGGTTTTGGAACAGGGATCCCCACCTGTAAGGACAGCGACGGAAATCTGGTCACGGACACTTAGAGTGTGCTGCAAATATGGAGGGACCACTTTCAATCTCTACTCGTACCCGAAGGCAGCATAAGTGACAAAATTACACCTATCATCGACGATGGAGTATATTGTCCACCACCGAACAAAAACGAGATCAGCACGACAATTGCACGGCTTAAAAATAATAATGCTGCGGAAGCCGATGGACTGCCGGCAGAGCGTTTTAAAGCAGGCGTCGAAGACCTGATAACATGCATGCACCAGGTCATAAACACGATTTGGCTCAGGGAGAGCATGCCCGATGGTTGGAATCTGAGTGTCCTATGTCCCGTGTTTAAGAAAGGCGATCCAAGAGTGTGTACCAACTATCGCGGGATTAGCCTTTTACCCATCGTATACAAGATCCTGTCTAGTGTGTTATGTGAAAGACTAAAGCCCATTCTGGCGAACCTGATTGAACCTTCTCAGTGTGTCTTTAGAACTGGTAAATCCTCGAGCGAATAGATATTCACACTACGACAAATCCCGGAGAAGACCCAAGAAATGCAGATCGACACCTACCACTTGTTCATCGATTACAAAGCTGTTTTCGACTGTCCGATACGACAGAAATTGTTAGATGCTATGGCTGAATTTGGTATCACCGCGAAGCTAATACGACAGACTGACACGAAGTCTTCAGTGAAAATTCGCAAAAATCTGTCAGAGCCATTTTCTACCCAGCGAGGCTTTAGACAAGGCGATAGTCTGTCCTGCGATCTCTTTAACTTCGTAATGGAGATGATCATGCGGAAGGCTTCAGTAAACAGGAATGGTACCATCTTCAACAAAAGTCACATGTTGCTCGCGTATGCCGATAATATAGATATCATTGGCCGTGGATTGCGGAATGTTACTGCGGTTTCTGCGAGCATTGAAAATCAGTCGCCGGAAGTGGGTCTGGTGATAAATGAGGACAATACCAAGTTATTTGTTTCAACGAACAAAGAGTCCGCTTGTCTGGGACGCTGCGTGAATGTTGACTTTGAATGGGTAGATGATTTTGTCTACCTTGGCTCCGCCATAAACAAAAATAATAATGTCAGCCTGGAAATCAAAAGACGAGTATTGTTCGCAAACCGACATACTTTGATAAAACGAACTGACGCAGTGTAAAAAGTCTTTAAACGTTACTACCACAACTCTCAAAAACAACAAAAGTGTCAGAAAATAAAATTTAAAAATATTATGAACTTAAGAAAAAACTCTCCTCCTCTAGTTTGCTGAAAATTAGTACATTTAAAGTATTTTTTTGTCCCCGCGATTACTTAAAAAAAAAAACTTAATTTCCCTTTGCACCCCATGAATGAGGTATGGGATAGCTTTTCGCGTTGTTGTGAATTAACACGCTTTCTATTTTTAGATTCACAACTAACGGCACCTACTTGCTTATCGACGAATGCGAACGTCACTGTTTGAGAAGCTCTTACTAGACACGCCGATTGACTCGACACTTAATACTGCGAAGTTGCTGTCAACAACATTCGAGGGGAGCCGACAATGAAAGAACAATTTTTTTTTAAGATGACTGGAGCGATGTTTGAACCTGCGATCTCCCGCATGGTAGTCGCGTGTTCTAACCACTATGCCACGGCCGGTCCCCCCGCGATTACAGTCGCAGTTTAAGAGATATCAAGCTGAAATTTGCAATGCAAGCTACTATCCTCAAAGCGGAGGTTAAGTTCTAAGATGAGCCCGATCGATCAAAAACTACTCCCTCCTCCCATACAAACTCCCCCTTTTTGGGGTCTGTCCCTGCGATTTCAGCTGTAGTTTAAGGGAAATCAAGCTGAAATTTTGTATATTAGCTTTCCTACACTAAGCGGAGGTTGAGTAGTAAGATGAGAGCGATCGGTATAAAACTACTCCCACCTCCCATACAAAATCCCTCTTTTTGGGGGTGTCCGTATGTCCCCTCGATTACAGCAGTAATTTAAGAGCAATCAAGCTGAAATATTGTATGCAAGCTTTGTTGCCCTAAATGGAGGTTGAGTTCTAAGATGAGCCCGATGGGTCAAAAACTACTCCCACCTCCCATACCAACTCCCCTTTTTTTGGGTCTATCCCTACGATCACAGCTGTAGTTTAAGGGCAATCAAGCTGAAATTGTGTATGCAAGCTTCCCTACACTAAGCGGAGGTTGAGTAGTAAGCAGAGGTTAAGTTCTAAGATAAGCAAGATCGGATTTAAACTACTCCCATATCTCACACAAATTCCCATTTTTGGGGAGTTCCAAAAATATGCTTCAACTCACGATCTCATAAACTTATCGGTAAATCGAATAAAATCGATCAAAATTATTGACAAAATATGGATTTGTGAATCTAAAAGTAACGTCCACTTCTCACCAAATCCCCTGTTTTGTGGTACAAAGTTTAATAAAATATATTTGTAGTAGAAATAACCAGTTTTATCACCGTTTTTACAAATGGTGAAGGGTATCTGAGCTTCGGCATAGCCGAAGATGACCGCCTTACTAGTTTTGGTACAATAAATGTTTCTTTTTGTACAATAGATTCACTTTTTTGAACAATAAATTGTTCTTTTTGGTATCGAATATTATTTGGATATCAAATATTATCGCTCTAGGGCTAAAATACAGTTTTGCCACGCCCTCATCGGCCACTGATTGAGAATTACAATTTCGTCTGCAAATGTGAACCTGAAGTGCCGAATACTATTTGTGTACCAAATGTTATCTCTCTGGGGCTTAAATACAGTTTGGTCACGTCCACTGATCCAAAATTAAAACTTCGTCTGCATACTAATATTCCTGTAGCCGAGTACTATCGGTATACCAAATTTTATCTTTCTAGCTCTTAAAAAATTGTTGCCACTCCTATTTTACCCGTAGAGTCGGTAATTTTCATATATTACACTAAGTGCCTAGCAAATTTTATTGAAATCGGGTCAGTCGTTAAGGCGTGATTGATCCCCAAACAAACAAACTGACAGACATTCACATTTATAATAAATCTTAATACTATATGGGATAAGATTAATAGGACAGAATTGGTTTGAAAGATGATAAACCGTTAATGATCGACACCAGATTAGAATAAAAATCATTCATTGCGGTCTATAGGGTTAAAGACGAGATTGCCTCATTTATTGTTTTAATGGACTATTTATAATAAGTCAAATACATTGGTTTCGTTTAGTACAACTCCTGCTTGACATAAACCCATAAAAAAAAATCGGGTGCAGTCAGGTGACCTTGGAGGCCAGCGGAAAGTCTAGTTTCTTTGACATTAATTTGTTTGGGAATTTTCGTTGGAAATCCGCCATAACTGGTCTGGCTATGTGTGCAGTTACTCCAGCTTGCTAGATACGTCTTCGACACATTTATGGGTACAAAAACTCGATTAGTGTGACACCCTGTACCTAATAAGCATCTCCCTTCGCACAAATATCCTCCAGTTTTTTGTTTGAAATTTATGGGAGAAATATTAATCATTCAAAACTAGATCATTTGAAGACGACGTACTAGAAGTGATAGAACGATATAATCATACCTGAGTTAGATTTCTGTAACCGTTTTCCTTTCGTGAATTCTATGTACCCAATATGCACAGAAAAGGATGGGGATCCGATAAGAACCCGTTCCGTGTTTGTAAAGAAGTTACAAAAGGTAATTAGTGAAATCGGGATATGACTGATTCGTTTCGGACCCGTTTCTTTAGTGCCATGCCCTCTATTATCTTCGACTTCCACTACTTATACAACACACATTTTCGGGTGTCGTGTAAATGTTGACCTACGATATCAGAATTTTCTAGTTATCTGATAATAAAATTTATGAAACGTGCCACTCCCACTATTCCGATAACCAACAGTCACCAATGTCTCAAAACTCGCATTGCACGCTGATTTTATACACATCCGTGCACTATATATATTTCACTAAATTTTCCCTAAATTTATCGTTATTATTTTATTCGCATTCTGACTATGTACTTAGAATATAACATTTACAAAGTCAAGTTTATCATTCAAAATGAATCAAAGAGATCACTTGTTTGCCATCAAGTGAATAAATTCATGAAATAAATTACAGCCGTCGTTTGTTTCGAGCCTCTAAAGAGATTTCGTAAGCAAAATATAAAACATTTCACTTAATTCTCTGTATTATTGTGTACTTGACATTGACCTTTCTTTCCTACGGGCCTCTTATATAAAACAATAAAAATCATTGTATTATTACTTGAGTGTCGACAAAGTGGACCAGCTGCCAGCGATTGGACCCACAACAAAATGCACATTTTTACGTTGTGTAAATGTTAACGCTGCTGGTGATTTATTAAAGCTTCCGTCAATTAAGGAATCTGATGGACGGATTTTGTGGATCGAGTGGAAGCGCGGCAACTAAATGTGTGTTGCTTGATTTTATGATGGATGGATGGATGGATAGTTTACTCATTCATACAGCCTGAAAATGTTTTATTTCATTGATGAATAAAAAAAAATCTATGACAGAGATCATACACTCTAAAAAGTGGCATGAAAGGGTTTTCACGTCATTGGTGCAAACATCGGTGCATCAAAGACTGAAAGTATTCAAAATAATTAAAACATTAGAAAAATATTCACGTAATTTAAAATATGTAATTTTAAAATTAATAAACATTTTGAAAATATTGAAAATAATAATAATTTTAAAAATACTAAAACTTTTAATAATTACAAAATTTAAAAATCTGTCAAAAATATTATGAATATTAAAAATTTAAAAAAAAAATTAAAACATTAAAATTCTGACAGTAAAAATATTAAAAATAATTAAAACATTAAAAATATTAAAACTGTTAAAAATAATAGAAATATTAAAATATGTAAAATAAGAAAAACATTGAAAATAATAAAAATGTTACAATTAATAAAATATTTAATATATTAAAAATTTTAAAATATAAAAAAATTAGGTAATATAGAGTTAACTACCTAGGGCGCTGTACTAGTCTGCCATGCCCAAGATGTGTGGTAGTCTACCCACAACTTGTAGAAATTCCCGTGGGCCATAGTATTATATTGATACGGTAGTCAATAATGACTAGTATCGCCTAGCTATGTCCCATGCCGGTGGTTGAGGGTAATACTTTTCTGAGTCTACTTACGTCCACGTTATTTTTCCAGATGCAAGGTGCTCTTTATAGACATCCAATGTTACCAGTCGTTTGTTTAAGCTTTCTATCGGCATCGTAATTTGAGCAAATATTTAAATGATGCAAGGTGCTCTTTATAGACATCCAATGTTACCAGTCGTTTGTTTAAGCTTTCTATCGGCATCGTAATTTGAGCAAATATTTAAATGCACCTTACCTTAATAGATTTTGTATTTCTTATGGTTCATGTCACACACAGTTTTGGTTTATCCAGGCCTCCTGGTTTAAGTTTTCGTAGTAAGGTCGTTTTTTCAACTTCATATAAATTATTGTGAATAAGGCCTTTCAAATATTACAAACAAGAACATAAAAACCAGTGCAGAAATTTCAGTCAGGTGAACTGACTGATACCATCACTCGTACGACTTTCGGTCGCATGGCCTGACGTATTAGTTTCAATATCTCAGGGCACAAGGTCAAAGAAAACGACTCTTTTTAATTCGGACAAAAATCTAAAAAGAAATCATAATTTCTAATGGGTGGGGTAAGCGTGCCGGTTTCTTAGGTTTCACCTGATAATACAAACCAGTAAGAAAGTTTCATACGGGCAATCCGACAAACATATACCCTCACCCACAGTAAACCATAAAATTTTCTATTACTTACTTAATTTCCCTTTACACTCCATAAATGAGGTACGGGATAGCTTGTCGCATTGTTGTGTATTAACACGCATTTCTATTTTAGATTCACAATACAATGGCACCTACTTGTTTATCGGCGAATGCGAACGTCACCGTTTGAGAAGCTTTTTACAAGACATGCCGATAAACTCGACACTTGATACTGCGAAGTTGCTATCGACAACATCGAGGGGCCGGCAATGAAAGAATACTGTAGATGACTGGAGGTGGGAATCGAACCCGGGATCTCCCGCATGGTAGTCGCGTGTTCTAGCCACCATGCCACGGCCGGTCACAAAAGTTTCTATTATATTGATATTATTACTCGATTTATAAAGAGGTGGAGTGGTACATTTGTATGGGAGGTACCAAAAGGAGCGCAGCTAGACTTCCAGATTTCTTTCTCCAAATCTTTATCTGGTTATAGCTTTACTAAATACAGAATTTAGGCACGATCGCGTTGGGTGTATTGATATTATTACTCCATATCTAAAGTGGGCGGAATGGTACATCTGTATGGGAGGTACCATAAGGGCCTTCGTTAGACTTCCGTTTATTTCTCCAAAACTTTATTCTTTCATAGCTTAACAAAATACAGAATTTGGGCACGATCGTGTCGAGTGTATTGATATTATTACTTCATCTCCAAAATGAGCAGAGTGGTACTTTTCTATAGGAGCTACCAGAAGGGACGTGTGGAGACTTCCAGATTTGATCGCGTTGGGTGTATTGATATTATTACCCCATCTCTAAAGTGGGCGGAGTGGTACATTTGTATAGGAGGTACTAGAAAGGGCCTGTCTAGATTTCCAGATTTTTTCTCCTGCTTTTTTTATCCTCCAGCGTTATTAAATACAGAATTTGGGCACGATCGCGTTAGTTCTATTAATAAAATTAATCGATTTCTTAAGTGGGCGGTACCAGATTGGTATGAGAGGTACCAGATGGGGCGTGGCTGGACTTCCACTTTTTTTCATCAAAACTGTATTCTGCTATAGCTTTACTAGATAAAGAATTTGGTACGACCGCATTGGGTGTATTGATATTATTACTCCACCTCTAAAGTGGGCGGAAAGGTAAATTTTTATGGGAGGTACCAGAAGGGGCGTGGCTAGACTTCCAATTTTTTCCGAAACTTCATCCTGTTATAGCTTTATTAAACACAGAATTTGGATACGATCCCGTTAGGTGTATTGATATTATTACTCGATTTCTAAAAGTCATGAATCGAATTTGTGGCAAATGATTTATACCCTCCTACCCGTAGGTTATCAAAAGGGGTGTGTCAAAAGTTATGGTATTCTGAAGGTTTGTCTGTTATTATAATGACCGTTTTCTCAATGTATCGTCAAACTTCCTGATACTCAATCTCGACATAAATTTGTTAGAATGATAAACTGTCCGTTAACGATTTTGGTTGTCTCAATAATGCGACAAAAACTAAATAACCGGCAGATAAGGGCTGGTTAGCTTTGCGGTAGAACAAAGGCAAATGAGACATTGAGAAAACCAAATTTCTTTAATCTACAGTTTTTCGTTAAGAAAAAAGATAATCGACTAATGAGAAAACGGCCCTAAGGTTATGTTATTAAACTGTCGAAATTTTAATGTCCTCAATGTATCCGTTTGAGAGTTATTGAAGAAATATTATTTTTAGAAAAATAGGTAATTCTGTGTAGGAAGTACAAGAAGAGGCGTGGCAAAAATTTCGGTTTTGTAAGGATTTGTCTACTATAACATAACAGGATAATTAAACCTACCAAATTAAAATATCCTCCAGTTGTCAGTTTGGAAGTTAAGGAAGAGATCTTAGTTTTTTAAAAATAGGAATTTTTGTATGGGAGGTACCAGAACAAAAACCAGGGACGTAACAGTTATAAGAGATATGACGAAAAAGTCTTTTTTAACCATTAATATTGACTAATTGAAATAATGGTTATAAGAAACCATTATCGAAGAGAAATATTTAATTTTGGTTATCGTAACCAATATAAGTGAGAAAAATATTTTTTTGGTTATGAATAACCATTATAGCAACCGAAAAATTTTTTTGGTTACTAATAACCATTATCGAAAGTAATTTATTTTTTTTGGTTATCTCGACTCAATAATATATCGTATTTTTGATGTTATGTTTGTTTTTATACCCTCACCCTACTGATAGGTGGGTATATATCATTTGGTACGACCCAAAACTTGAACACGTAGAAGGAATCACTTTAGAACATAGGTTTTTTTGAAACAAATTCGGGTCATGTCTTTTTAAGTCGTTTGATCCATAGTCGTCAGTCCGTCTGTCTGTCTGTCTGTCTGTCTAACTGTCTGGCTGTCCGGCTGGTTCGCAGGAGAAGGTTTATGTGAATGAAAATTTTGGGCAAATTTTCCGGAGGTCGGAAAATTGCAAAAATTTAAAATTGAATTTTTGTATGGAATTAAGTGTGCAATTGTTACGGAATGCCTTTTAGAATAGAAAATGGAAAATTTTTGTTGACAATTTCGGGAAAATTCAAAAAAAATAATTTTTTTTTAAGAAATTTTGCATTTGTCGTATGATTTAATAATTTTAGACGATGCTAATGTGAAAACTTTCGGATAATTATTTCGAAATGACTTTTAGAGTGGAAATATAGAAAAATTCTTGGTGGAAAAATTTGGATTTTCCGACGAAATTTTGCATTGTATCGCTTGATTTAATGATTTCGTAAACGCGATAAACGCGAAAAGAGCGAACAATTGCAAAATGATCGGCATGAGCATCGTTCAAACCCACACTGGATACAATGCATTCTGACGACCACAAGATTATTATCAGAGCAGACAAAAGACCCTCTGGGGGCCTCCCACTGTAAATGAAGTCGCAGTGGTGATTGTTGGGGAGAATGTGGAATCACGCGATACTGTTCGCAAGCGTCGGGATGGTGAACAACTGCAGCACATAAAAGAGACTCATCGGTCATATGATGCACTTCAATACCCATTGAAGTTCGGTCGTGGAGAGGATGGCTATCACCTCAATTTAAAAACGGTCAGTAGAGCGAAAGGTTTGTTAACTAAGTCATCACTTCTTTTTCATTCTCGTTATTTCAGAAGAAGAAACGAGTAAAATTGTTAGGTCAATGAATTTTTATGTGTATCGATTGATGACTCGGCAAGATGTTGACAATCATCTGTTAAGATATCGTCGGTCGAAACGGCGCGTCTCAATTTTATTCGTTTTAATCAGAAACGGAGCGTCTCAATTTTATTCGTTTCAATCAGTCGCCACATTTCTAGAAGCTTGCCGACGTTTGCGTTTGCTCGAAAACGATACGGGGCAACTGTTTCTGCTCCACCGACTCAAATTCGTACATTGTTTGCGATCATCAAATACAAGGACGAGATGGCTCACGATGTTTTGCACGAAGTTCGCACGACAACATTGAATTTCGATCTTAAATTAACTTCTGATCGAAGACATGTGCGTGCCCATGTGCGGCAATCATTTGCGCCAAATCGTTCGATGCACGATGCATTCAATCGCGAATTGCAACGAGAGCAAGGCTCTGATCAAGATGAGCTGACTGCATCCTCTGGTATTGCTGCCACATGCACGATTACGCATAAACGACCTTTGGAGGCAGTTGACGATTTGGTGGGGATATGCGATTTTTTGAAATTGACAACGAACATGAGAATCACGTCGCAAAACGACCCATCGGATACTGAATTACTGAATTTTAAGACAGCTACTTGCCGAATTCCAGTTGATGTTTCAACTGGATTGATGACGTTCCCGGCAAATTTTTGCGAGCTTACATTGTCGAAGGAGGAACTCATCACCACATCCAAATTAAAATCCGTTGACAGCGCGACCGACGAGAATAAGGCGACCAACTATCCGACAAAATTTTTGAACTTTCTAGATTTGCCAGGAACTCCACTGTCTTCATTGATTGTTTTTTTTTGTGCCGGAAAACAAATCGAAAAACATTGTTTATCAGATCGCTCTTCACTGATTTCGATCAAATTCATATAAATCACACTAAATTTGAACTATCTGTGTTTACTACTGTCCTTATATGAAGACATTAGCTTAAGAACGACACGAAGTTCGTCGGGTCCGAGGTTGTATGGCAGAACAACGTTTGCCGGGTCAGCTAGTATTTTTCTAAAACTGCTTACGGGATTGGATATGATGGGCTTAAAAAAACTTAATTTCCCTTTACACCCCATGAATGAGGTATGGGGATAGCTTCTCGCGTTGTTGTGAATTACCACGCTTTCTATTTTTAGATTCACAACTAACGGCATCTACCTGTTTATCGACGAATGCAAACGTCTCTGTTTGAGAAGCTCTTACTAGACACGCCGATTGACTCGACACTAATACTGCTAAGTTGCCGTCGACAACATTCGAGGGGAGCCGACAATGAAAGAAAAATTTATTTATTATTTTTTTTTCTTTTAAGATGACTGGAGCCAGGAGTTGAACCTGTGATCTCCCGCATGGTAGTCGCGTGTTCTAACCACTATGCCACGGCCTGTGCTGATGGGATACATGTTTTAAATTTCAAAAGAATGCGAGAAAAACACGGGGATTTAAAATTCAATATAAAACTTAATTTATTAAGTTACAAAATTACCTTGCTTCACAATTGATCTGAATGTAACACTTTATACGGCACTGGAAGGGGGTATGTTATTAGAAAATCGTTAAAAAATTTAGGGAAAAAAAATTTATTCGTGGTATGTTTTAAACGTTCTTCACGGGTGGCAGGAAAAATTTGAACTAACTCTTTCGATCTTTCGTCTGCAGTTGGAGGTAGGTAACTCCTTGAGTTTAGCACTGCTAGAGCGCTAAAGTGAAAACTCTTTACCGAACAGTTATGCGCTGAATTGAGATGCGTTCTGTTGTGCGTAGCTTAAGTGCGTATGTCAGATATCGGTTATTTCGCGTAATCAATATCAATACGCCAAACGCGATTGTGCCCAAATTCTGTATTTAGTAAAGGATAAAGTTTTTGAGAAAAACAGGAGGTGTAGCCATGCCCCTTCTGGTACATTCCATACAAATTTACTCTTCCTTCTGTCCATTTTAGAGTAATAATATGTATTAACAAACCTTATTTTTAGACATTATAATACTGGTAAAATTTCGTACGGATCAGTTAAGGTCTACTTGAGTTATCGTGCCCACAAGCCAGCCAGACAGACGGATATAGCTTAATCGGCTTAAAAAGTCCTGAAACACATTTCGTCTTAGCATAACTCGGTTTAACTCGTCTCCTTTAATGCGTTACACTTTTTTCATTTCAATTTATGTATCAAATTGGTGACCGATAACCAAAAAAAAAATATTTTTTTCGATAATGGTTATTAGTAACCAAAAAAATTTTTTGGTTGCTATAATGGTTATTCATAACCAAAAAAAAATATTTCTCATTTATAATGGTTACGGTGTCTAAAATAATATATATCTTACTATAATGGTTAAATATTCCCTAAAACAAATAAAGCTTATTTTATCGTAACCTTTTCTTCCGGAACAAAAATAATAACAATTATTTTCAGTCCCTGACAAAAACCATATCCATACCTGAATCATATTTTCGTAAGCGTACATCTATCGCAAAATATGGCCAAATTCAGGGTACTTACAAAAAAGATATGTATGTAAAGCTATAAGGGCCGATTCGGTCATTTGTATAGGAGGTACCAGAAGGGGTGTGGCAAAGGTTGCGGTTTTCTTAGGTTTTGTCTACTATTACAAGATAATTAAACTGACCAAATTCAAATATCATCCAGTTGTCCGTTTAGAAGTAATGAAAAAAATATTAAATATCCAAAAATATGTAATTTTGTGTGGAAAGTACCAGAAGTACAATCCCATTACTTCATTTTGAAAAATAGTGATACTGGTAAATTTGCATACGGATCAGTTAAGGTTTACTCGAGTTATCGTGCCTACCAGCCAGCCTCCCAGCCAGACAAACGGACATAGATCAATTGTCTAAAAAAGTCCTGAAACGAAATTGGTCTTAAGATACTTGAGGTCGAACTCGTCTTCTTAAATGCGTTACACTTTTTCTCGTATCAAATGATATATACCCTTATCCCTAAGGGTGATGGTATAAATATTAAAAATAGCAAACAAAATGTTTCAAACATTGATGTTACTATTATGTACTGTGTAGTGTCTACCAGAGTCTGCTTTTACCCTCTTCTACCCTTACTAGCTTTATTTTGATTTATCGTTTACAGACGAATTGCTTTCCAAATCTACTTTCTGATGACAACAACTTACACAACAACTCATAATAAGAGCTTTCCTATAATCACAATTTGTGCCTGTTGGATTTCGTAATTTCGGTACTCACTCTTTAGTCTCTTGAATTGTTTCCTCGTCCTACGTTCGTGTTTACAAGTTCACTTGAAGAGGCCACTTAAACGAACAAAATTATTGTGTGAATGTATATGTGCTGACACTTGCACTTAGGCTAAGCAATATTTATGACACTTTGTAGGCCAGTGTTCTGGTAAGTGAAATTTTTCTTTAAATGTGACAAGTGATGTGTGATGAAATGTTCGTCTCCTCATATACGAAATGAATCCGTTCTCATCTAGATGATAAAACATCATCATTAGCATTAGCATCATTGTGCAACTCGACGGGTGAGATGACGAATGTAATGAGTTCTAAACATGTGACTTGATACTTAGATAAGCTTTCACAAGGGTTTCGACATACGTAATAGGAAAGCTATATTCTAGTGTAGATCTCAATATAGTTATCTATTAAAAGTAAACTTATTTTTAAATCTCCGTTTTTTAAGTAGACTGGTGCAATAATATCCCAAAACTGTTGTAGGTAATGTTTTGTCCCAGCTGCACTGTAAACCTGAATTAAGAATTCAATTTCAAATGTTCATGGATAAAAATAAAGAACGATGTTGTCTTTTTGAGTTATGTGTGAGATGTTGAAGCAATAAAATCAAGCAGAGAAGATGAGCATAGGGATCTATAAAAACATGAAATTGTATGGTTCAGTGTCCATATGGCTAGAAATTGACACAGTAAAGACTTGAATATTTTTCAAATATTCGGAAAATGTTGGTATGCTTGAATGTGAGATATACCAAAAAAAAAAAACGCATCCAGTTTTAGTAAAACTCTTTCATAACCCAAACAATATGTATTAAATTTTATTGTATAGATGGATAGCCAGAAGAATTTATTTTCAGCTAGACTAGACTTATCACAAGCTAAGCACAAGTGCTTTATTGGAACAGACGTAATTGATTTGGGACTCAATTCTGAGAAATGCACGTGAAAGGAGCCCCAAAAAGAAGAAGTTCTGCATCATTCGTTTTGTCAAGTTACATGCCAAAAGAATTTAATATTGATTTGAAGTTAGTAAGTATCGTATAGAGGAATTTGTCACATTTTAGGCTCTATTTTTGACATTACTCGAGAACCACTAGTCCGATTTAGCTGAAACAAATTTAAAAAATTAAGAATAACAATTCTTTTAACCGCATTTGAGCCTACCATCGGAAAATTGATTGGTTAATTTCTCTGCGGCAAGAAATATGGTAGTTAGCAGCACTAGATTTGACCATAAAAATATTCATAAGGCAACATGGTTATCTCCAGATCAATTGACGATTAATCAAATTGATCATGTGGTAGTCGATGGAAGACACGCATCGAGTGTTCTGGACGTACGAGTGATTAGGGGTGCGAACATTGACTCCGATCACTTCCTTACCGCAGTTAAGGTACGCACAAGGCTAAGCATGGCGAAAAACGTACGTAACCAGGCACAACGAAAGCTGGACATCGGTAAACTGCGGACCACAGAGGTAGCAAACGCCTACTACAACCACTTAACTCAACTGCTGCGGAATGCTCCAACCCCTGACAATATAACCTCGCAGTGGCAAAATATAGCCGACTCCTTAGAACGGGCTGCGAGAATCGTACTTGGGTACTCAAAGCCGTCTCAAGATGCCTGGTACGATGATGATTGTCGCAATGCCACGAGAGAGACGGTTGCTGCATACAGGGCGAAACTGCAGCCAATGGCAACGTGAGCTGTTCGTGAACGGCACAGGGAGAAAAGACGACAGGCAACTCGTCTTTTTAGAAGAAAAAAGAAGGAGCTGAAGAAGAGGCAGGATGAGTGCACTGAGTTGCTCCGAAGTAGAGGGGAAATCCCGAAAATTCTACAAGAGAGTTCAAGCTAGAATGCGTGGAACAGGGTTGCCCTCCTGCAAGGACAGCGATGGTCAGCTAGTGACGGACCCGGATAACGTTATGAAGATATGGAGAGATCACTTTAGTAATTTAATGGATACTGACACCACTCCAGAAGACCCCGCTCCAATCCAAGACGATGGTATTAACCGTCCACCTCCGAGCCAGAGCGAGATACGTATGACCATCTCCCGCCTTAAAAACAACAAAGCTGCTGGAGCCGATGGTCTCCCTGCTGAATTGTTTAAAGCTGGCGGGGAGGAGCTGATTAGGAGCATGCATCAGCTCATGGAGAACATCTGGCAAGAGGAGAGCATGCCCGGGGATTGGAGTCTCAGTCTGTTATGTTCCATATACAAGAAAGGAGATCGTAGTGAATGTAAGAACTACCGTGGAAGAAGCCTATTACCAATTGCGTACAAGGTCCTTTCAAGCATATTGTGTGAACGTCTAAAGCCAATTGTAGAAAAACTAATTGGACTATATCAGTGCGGCTTTAGACCTGGCAAATCTACGACGGATCAAATATTCACCTTACGACAAATCCTGGAAAAAACCCATGAAAAGCAGATCGACACCTACCACCTCTATGTCGACTACAAAGCTGCCTTCGACTCTCCGATAAGGAATAGACTTTATGAGACCATGTCTGAGTTTGGTATTCCTGCAAAGCTGATTCGACTTTGCAAATGTACCTTAGACAACACCAAATCCTCGGTTAAGATTGGTAAGGATCAGTCTGAACCATTCAACACGGAAAGAGGTCTCAGGCAGGGCGATAGCCTGTCCTGTACACTTTTTAATATAGTTATGGAGAAGGTGATCAGAAAGACTGGTGTCAACATTACTGGCACCATATTCCACAAGAGCCACATGCCGATGATATAAACATCATTGGCCGAAATCTGCGGGATGTTACTGCAATTTTCTCATCACTTGAAAAGGAGTCAGCAAAAATTGGTTTAGCGGTCAACGAGGACAAAACAAAAATAATGATTTCGACGAACAAAGAGTCCTCTCGATGGGGACGCACCGTGAACGTTGACAATTATTGTTTTGAGGTAGTCGACGAATTTACCTACCTAGGATCTTCCGTCAACAAGAAAAATAATGTCAGTCAAGAAATTAAACGGAGAATAGTGCTAGCCAATAGATGTTTCTACGGACTTCGGCAGCACTTTAGTAACACCACCTTCTCTCGGAATACTAAGAAACAGCTATACCAGGTGCTTATCTTACATGTTCTGTTGTATGCTGCCGAATCATGGGTGCTTACTACAACGGACATACAAAACCTGGGAGTATTCGAGAGAAAAGTACTCCGAAAAATATATGGACCTATCTGTGTCGAAGGCCAGTTTCGCCATCGGATGAACCATGAGCTGTATGAGCTTAAAGAGTCAGAATCCAACGACTTCGATGGCTGGGACATGTTGCCAGGATGGATGTAAATGCTCCAGCGAGAAAGGTGTTTGAAGGCGAACCTGACGGACGGCGCAGAGCAGGGAGACCCAAACTCCGTTGGAAGGACCAAGTGGTAGGTGATGTGCCATCATCTGGTAGGACTAACTGGAGAACATACATTATTTACATTCAACTTTTTATCTCCTACCAAATTCACCTAATTAGTTGCAAATATTTACTTTGTAAGGATATGCTTGAAATATTTTCTGAAGTATGTATATATTTGCATTCAAAAGTATTGCCCGTATAAAAAAAAATCACTTCAAATTAATTACAGCAATAGGGGAATTTGGAAACAAAGACAACTCATTCCTAACCTATGAACACAATGACTCTGAACTATACATTTTATTAAATCTCATCCTGTTGACATTTAAATAAGGATACAAATTTACATAAAACATGGGCACAAGCACCCACACAAACACACATAAACTTGGAACTAAAGAACAAACTCATGCATTTATATCCTTACTATACACTTATCGGCCACATATTTCCCCAGCGGCGGAAAATTTGGGGCCTTTGTTGGCTAGTGCAATAGTTTGGAAACATTTTTTTGTTTCATTTAGTGAAACATTTTTTTGGTTCCCAAGATTTTGTAAAAACTGTATGACCCGACCAAAATTATGAGCAGAAATATAACCGCCGCCACTAAAAATTCTCTTTGGGTCGGCTTCGTTGTAAATGGGAAAGTTAAATATGAAATCTCGTAGAGAGGGCGCCAACACTTGATCATGGAGTCCAGTCTGATGGCTACGCTGCCAGCCCCAGTATCAGTCTACGATGCAATCACGTATTTAACCAAAGAAAAATATGGTCTTTCCAACGGAGTTTTGGTCGCCCTTTTCTGCGCTGTCCATCGAGTTCATTGTCGAAGACTTTTCGAGCTGGAGCATTTTCGTCCATCCGTACAACATGACCTAGCCAACGCAACCGCTGAACCTTAATGCGCCTGAACACGTCAATGTCAGAGTACAGCTCATGATTCATACAACGCCGATACTGCTCGTTAACGATGATGAGCCCATATATCTGACGGAGTATTTTTCTTTCGAATACTGCCAGAACCGATTCATCCGCTTGTATCATAACCCAGGATACTAAACCATACATTACGAAAGGTAGAACCAGTATCTGGTATAGCTGATTTTTTGTTCTTCGAGAGAGCGCACATCCCACAGATTTCGACAGATGTCTACGTCATCAGCGTATGCGAATAGCATGTGGCTTTTGTTGAATATAGTGCCACTCGTGTTTACTGCAGCTTTTCTCATTATCATCTCCATCACTATGTTGAAGAGATCATACGATAGGCCGTCGCCTTGTTTTATGCCTCGTCTGGTACAGAATGGCTCCGTAAGGGCCTTGCCAATCTACACTGAAGACTTCGTGTCAGTCAGCGTCATTCCGCACAGGCGTATCAGCTTCGCTGGAATACCAAACTCAGCCATGGCTTCGAGTAATTTCTGCCGTATCGGGCTGTCGAGGGCAGTGTTATAGTCGACGAAAAGATGGGACGTGTCGATCTGTTACTCTTGGGTCAGAAGTTGGAGCACACACTTTGGCCACCGTTTTTCAGCACAGGACATAATACGCTTAAATTCTAATCGTCGGGCATGCACTCTTTCAACCAAACCATGCGCAGGAGCTCGTGGCTCGTTATCAGCTCCTCGCCACCGGACTTGAAGAGCTCTGCCGGAAGACCGTCGGCACCGGCTGCTTTGTCGTTTTTCAGCCGCGATATTGCTCTTCTTACCTCGGCTTGACTTAGTAGTGGGCAATCTAAGCTGTCGTCGACAATTGGCGTGATACCTTCACGTGCACTGCCTTCTGGAACCAGCAGATGCTGGAAGTGTTCTCTCCATATATGCAGCACACTCTGCGTATCTGTAACCAGTATTCCATCCTTGTCCTTGAAGGAGGGGAGCCCGTTACCGTAGCCTTTTGCTCTTACTTTCTGGTAAAATTTCGGGCCTCACCTCTATCCCTGTATCGCTCTATATCCTCGTTTTCCCGTTCCTTCATTTGCTTCATTCGCTTAAATAGCTGTCTCGCCCGTCTTACTGTCTCCTTGTGCCGTTCCCTAACAGCCCGGGTTACAATTGGCTGCGGCGTTGCCCTATAAGCGGCATGCTGTTCCTCAGACGCTATGCGACATTCTTCATCGTACCAGGATTCGTCTGAGCGCCGCTTTTCATATCCTAGCACGATTGTTGCGGCGGTTGCCATGGAATGCGCAATATGCTGCCACTGCATATCGGGAACGTCAGAAGTAGAGGCGTTGTGTCGTAGTACTTGGGAGAGCTGGTTGGAGAAGGCAGTAGCTATCTCCGGGGTTTGCAGCTTCGCGATGTCCAGCTTTCATTGTGTTTGGTTACGTACGTTTTTCGCTCTGCTCAATCTTGTGAGCAACCTGGCTGCAATAATAATCCGAGCCAATATTTGCACCTCGGATCACACACACGTCCATGACACTAGGTGCATGCCTGCCATTTTGATCGGGAGGTAGCCGAGTAGCCTTGTGGATATCTTTTTGCTGGAATCTGGTTCCGCTCACTACCATGAAGGCTGAATTTACCCATCGATAGACCAACAACATCTTCCCTTCCTATTTTTGCATTTAAGTCTCTCAGAACAATTTTAATGTCGTGGCTAGGACAGCGGTCGTATGTTTACTCTAAGCGCTCGTAAAAAGCATCTTTAATCTCATCGTCTTAATCTTCCGTTGGGGCATGAGTACAAATCAGCATGATGTAGAAATATTTCGCCTTGATTCGGATTGCGGCTTGAATTGCGAGACAAGATATCTGAGTCTATCGCCAACTACAAATCCACACCCAAATTCGTGCTTTTCGACATGGCAGCTGTAATAGATGTCGCAATTTTTACGTCGCGAGCATCCTTGTCCTGTCCATCTCATCTCCTGGATGGCTGTGATGTCAGCCCTATAATTTTTGAGGACATCCGCCAATCGAATAGTGGCGCCTTCTCTATAGACAGTCCGGACGTTCCAGGTGCATATCCTTAAATCATGGTCCTTATTTCGTTTGCGGTGGTCGTCAACATTTGGGGGGTTCCGTTTGTTACTTTTTCTTTGTCTTCATCATCTTTGTCAGTCATCTACATTTTTTTTGCATAGGCGGCCCCCTCATTGTTATCTACAGCAACTTCGCAATATAGTGTTGAGTCAATCGAAATGTCTAGTAAAAGCTTTGCTTTGTTGTGAGTCTAAAAATAGAACAACCCTGGAAGGAGATATAGGTTCTACCTTGATAAGCTCAGAAGCCTGAGCATACACAGTCGCTACCGAAATGCCTTGTAATTCCGCCAAATTGCAATCGAGGCGCAGCAACGAAGTGCATTAGTGCACCTAGAAAAGTGGGAAACCTTAAATTTCTGTCTAAACTTGGCAACTAATTAAGGGCCATTGCACATTAAAATCTGCAATTAACAATGCATGGACGAGACAGACCGCCCAACAACTACAAGCACAGGATCGAGGCGTAAATGCAGTGCAAGAAGAGAAAAATTCATCATGGGTGAAAAGCCTAGCTAAAGAAGCGCAAGCAGCAGCAGCTACAAACAAAACCTGGTACCTTCTTATTATCACCAACAGGGACCTTCATATTATCACCAAAGTCGCCCTACGTAGCGAGCATGTTGATTTTAGACCGATCAAGTCAAGCACTTATCATACGAACTCCCTACGCATCATAGTCGAGCAATACGTTGATTTAACGTCGAGCCTCTATCTAGTCTTCATCAACTTTAAACGAGACATAAATAGCAATAACGTGTCAGAATTTAAGCATTTGGGCCACGAGCGTATCGGAGACGTGGAAAATTTCTATTAAGAATTAATCAAACATTATATTGAGTACCATATTCAGTAGTAGCGTAAAAGCGTCGTATTGTACGGCAGCTAATCATGGCGAATCATCATATGAGGTCAATTCAATTCATGCCGTTATTAACAAAAATCCGAGCATTATACGTACCATCAGAAATGTTGAACTATCTACGCTATAGATGGCTCAGGAGACGACATAGCACAAATAGCACTTGGCTACAACCCACAAGGAAGCAGATGCAGGGGCCGCCAGTAAAACACCTAGAAGCGGCAACTTAAAAATGACCTTAGAGCAGCCTGAAAAACGTTCAGTGAAATTAAACTATTATCCCAAAACAGAACTGAGTTCAAACCAATCCTATGTTCCACTTAGGAATCTAACGAAATAATAATAATATAATTTCGTTTTGCTTAAAATGTTAGTATGCTCCTTAATGAAGTTTATTCATAAAGCTAAGAAAATAAAATTTAACCAAAATTATTGTTTGACACGCCAAATATATTCTTAAAAGTCATGTTAGAAGGCATTTCAACTAAAGCGTTCCGCCTCTGTGTCATTACTCCTATTGATGGTGTGGTTGCTCGGTAGTCTTGGTGTTGGTGTTATTCGATTTTTATTGAAAGCAATTGAGGAATTTGTATTGAATGTTTATTCTTCGTTTTATACCTCTTAGCTTCCGGCAAATTGTTTATATAGAATACAAATGTAGATAAGGCAATAAGAGATTGAAATCAAAGCCACATGAATGAACAGTAGTAGAGCTTTTGAGTTTTAATGAATATTTTTTCGTAATTTAGAGAAGTGCTGGGTAGGACTATTTGATAACAGGTACGAAACTTCAATGTTAGAAATTTGAATAAAATGTAATTTCGTAACAAAAAACTAAGTATTTCTAATTTCAGGGAGAGCATATCGAGATTTTGTGACAAATTTAAGTCAAGGTAATAAAATCGTATAGGTGCCGCTGGGGATGTAAAGTAAATCTTGCATCTCAAGCCGACTCACAACCTCCTTCGTGGTGGCACCTGGGCAACGGTGTTCGTGATATTTTTTTTTATCACGAATAGCGGCTGATAGTGAGCGACGAACCCTAATGGTTAGGCTAGCCACCCACCTTCATGTCCTTTACTGGCTAAAGTAAAAGTAAAAGTCGACGTAAAAATGACGACATCTATTACAGCTGCCAAGCAGAAAAGCACGAATTTGGATGTGGATTGTAGTTGGCGAGAGACTCAGACGTCTTGTCTCGCGATTCAATCCTGTTAGTGATCGAATAGCCACAATCAGCATCAAGGCGAAATACTTCTACATCACGCTGATGGGGTAATAATATCAATACACTAAACAGGATCGTCGCCAAATTGTGTATTTTGTTAAGCTATAACAGGATAAAGTTTTCGAAACAAATTAGAAGTTTAGCCACGGCCCTTCTGGTAGCTCCCATACAAATGTACCTTTTCGCCCACTATAGATATGGAGTAATAATATATCTATAACAATATATCTATATCATTAGTAAAGCTATAACAGGGTAAAGTTTTGGAGAAAAATCTGGAAGTCTAGCGACGCCCCTTATGGTACCTCCATAACAATGTATCATTCCGCCCACTTTAGAGATGGTGTAATAATATGAATAAATCCAACGCGATCGTACATAAATTCTGTATTTAGTAAAGCTATAACAGGATAAAGTTTTGGAGAAAAAAATTGGAATTCTGGCTACGCCCCTTCTGGTACCTCCCATACAAATGTACCACTCCGCCCACTTTAGAAATTGAGTAATAATATTAATACAATAGAAAATTTTATGTTTTATATGTAACTCGGGTTGAAACTTTCTTACTGGTTTTAGGATATATGCATATAATTTAATCATGGTCCTTATTAATTGTGCGGGGGTGGTCAACATTTGGGGGTAACAAGTAACAAACGTAACTTTTTCTTTTTGAGTTTTTATAACCAGTAACGGACCAGAAGGCGGGTGGCTGGCCTAACCATCAGGGTTCGTCGCTCACTACTTTATTTTCCTTTACACCCCATGAATGAGGTATGGGATACTTCTCGCGTTGTTGTGATTAACACGCTTTCTATTTTTAGATTCACAACTAACGGCACCTACTTGTTTATCGACGAATGCGAACGTCACTGTTTGAGAAGCTCTTACTAGACATGCCTATTGACTCGACACTTATATTGCTGTCAACAACATTCGAGGGGAGCCGACAATGAAAGTAAATTTTTATTTTTTTAAGATGACTGGAGCCTGTGATCTTCCGCATGGTAGTCGTGTGTTCTAATCACTATGCCACGGCTGGTCGTCGCTCACTATTTGCCGCTATTCATGATAAAAAATATCACAAACAACGTTGCCCAGATGCCACCACGAAGTAAGTTGTGAGTCGGCCTGAGATGCAAGATTCACTTTACATTCCCAACGGCACTAATTAGAGAGCTGATCCGGCGGTAGTTGATGCATTCAATTGGATTGTCATTCTTAAACACAGAACATTCAGAAAACTCAGACCCCAATCATCGGGCATGCATTTCTGTAGCCAAATCATGGTTCCATAAACTCAGTTGATACACGTAAATGTCTGTATGCCTCTCTTTCTACGCGAAAACGTTGATGGCCATCCCTGGTATGAAAGAAAGAAAACAATAATAAAATTGAATAAAACAAAAGTCAGTTTCCTTGCAACAAAATACTTCCGCCCATAAATCAAAAAAAAATATTCTAAATGTTTTCATAAAAATATTGCAATTGTCTTTAGTTTATGTTTCATGCTGTCTTTACAAAAAAAAAAAACACAAATACAACTTATTGAAATGTCCGATTTTTTTTATTGCATCCTTCAACTGCCACCCACACAGACTGTAAAAAATGTTTCTATCTTTCTTGGCCTTTTTCTAACTATTCTTACCATATGCTGGATTGGATATTTATCGGCCAAAAACTTTATTCTATAACAAATATTTGATAATATCTTTGGCTATGACTTTGATTGTTCTATTTCTCTCTTCTTGTGTTCAGCTTCCGTTCTGTATAAGTAAATTCTAGTCCTTTTCATTGGTTCTTGTGTATGCGTGTGTGTGTTTGTGTGTCTCTAGCATTTTGACCAAAAGGATAACAATAAAAATCATTCAATTACATTTAATAAAACTCACAATAACAAAATAACGATAAATGTTTGCGCCAGAAGAAAGGGGGAAGTGGATTCAAATAAAAAGAGTTTAGAGTACAAAAGCGACAGTAGTTGGTTGTGTACTGTTGCTGGAGGGTTAGAGAGTTTGTAACTAACCATTTATATATGTAGTACTACTTATTTATTCAGGTTTGAAAAAGTTATTTTATTCGTATGTATTAATTTGCGTTAAGAAAAGTTTTTTAAAGGAATGAATGTATAAATGATTATGTTTATCGATACTTTATGTGGGAAAACATTTAAACTAAAAACTAATGAAAATACAATTGGAACAAATTTTATGAATATGTATGGGAATGAATGAATAAGAGTTCAATTAACATACCAACATTTTATACCGGAGGCTTTTGTATTGTAAAAATAAGTTATGTTACATATAATTTATAAGTTACATATTCCCTCATCCTCAGTAAAACAAAAAAATTTGTATTATATTGATATTATTACTCGATTTCTAAAGTGGGCGGAGTGGTACATTTGTATGGGAGGTACCAGAAGGGGCGTGTCTAGACTCCAGATTTTTTCTCCAAAACTTTATCCTGTTATAGCTTTACAAAATACAGAATTTGGACACGATCGCGTTGGGTGTATTGATATTATTACTCCATCTCTACAGTGGGCGGAAAGGTACATTTATATGGGAGGTACCAGAAGGTACGTGGCTAGACTTTAAATTTTTTTCCAAAACTTTATCCTTTTATAGTTTTACTAAGTACAAAATTTGGGTACGATTCCGTTGGGTGCGTTAATATTATTACTCGATTTCTAAAGTGGGAGGAATGAATGATGCAAAATTTCAAAACATTTGGTTCCGTCTTTCGAAAGTTATCGTGCGTACCAGCCGGGCAGACAGACAGACGGACATGGCTCAAACGACTTAAAAAGTCATGAATCGAATTTGGTTCAAAGAAACCTAGGGTCTAAAGTGACTCCTTCTAAGTGTTACACATTTGGGTTGTACCAAATGATATATACCCTCATCCCTATGGGTGATGGTATAAAAAGTCGTGGCTCATCCAGAAATGTATAGTTTTTAGAAAGTTGAATAACAACAGAACAATGTACTTAGTTTTCCATTCTTTGGCCAGTTTTTCGTTAAATATCGTGGATAAAGAAAAGGTGGAGTAGGCTATAAACACTTTTGAGCCCCACAAATTTTCTGGTCCGGATGATATAATACCTATAATGCTGCAGACCTCTGTGCATGATATAACTCCTATTTTGGTGGACATTTTCAGGGATTGTAGCAGGCTATGTGGTGTTCCAGAGAAATGGATGGAGGTTAAGGTTAGTGAACCCGCTCATACCAAAGAACTTCCCAAAGGACTACAGACCAATTAGCCGCTCACCGGTGCTGCTGAAAGTTAGAGAGAGGCTATTTAATATTTAAGCCCTCACATCATGCGTACATCGCAGGGAGATCAGTTAAGAGAGCTCTCCATGACGTGGTTGGCTTTACGAAACTAAACCTAAATTTAGGTAACCACACTTTAGCTGCCTTCCTGGATATAGAAGGGACTTTCAATAATGTGTCGTCACGCGCAATAAGGAAATCTTGGGAGAACATTAAAGTGTCACATTTGCTTGTAAATTAGATGGACTGTATGCTGGGAAATCGTGTCGTCTACTTAGAACTTGGTGGAAGCTACATGAATACGCTAGCACAGAGGGGGATTCCTGTCTCCTCTTCTTCTTGTGCTAAAAGGAGTACTTGACTCATTTAATTAGGATGATATGAAAATTTTGGCATGTGCAGACGATGTTCTCATCGTAAAAGATAGAAAATTTCTACAAACCCTGTGTGACCTTATCCAAACTGCCCTTGGAAAGCTGCTACTATGGGCCAAGACCTGTGGTCTGGCGATGAACCTATCTGATGCCATTGTTCGACGTTTCGATGTGCAAAGTGAATTTTCCGATTAGATATACCTATTTTAGCATTAAAATCCCCTAGTACATTCTGAGTCAGTCGCTGACCAGGGTACCGCTCACTTTCAGTTTCGTCGCTCGCTGTTAGCTATGCCCTGACGGGTTTCAAAGGCTATGTTTCTAGGTGTCACCACTAGGAGGTACAACGTACACAGTAGTACCACGACTCAGAGTTCTGTGAGTTCACTCTGGGTTTGTCAAGTCTCTAAAACCCATGTTTTAAACAATGGGATGGGAGCCAAAATTACTTGCGTAATTCGCGAGATACCGGCGTCGTTGGTGAAAAGTGTGATCGAAATTTGGAACTTTCGAATTGTCTATCCACAGTTCAGTCGAGGCCATAAATAAAATAAAATTTGAAAATAAAATTTTGTGTCATAATTAAGCTTAAGACATCCATTTCCATTTTAAGAGTTTTATTTATTGTGAAAAAGGTTAGAGATGAATCAATCATAGAAGCGTATTAAATCACTGAGTGGGAGAATCTCTCCTTTTTTGTCTCCTCATAGTTTTGGGACGACTCCAGCCTCTTCTCCATCTCAAATTCCCCACTGTGCTGATATGGTTATAAGCAGCCATGTGTGTAACTTCACACTACACACTATTGTTATTTAAAAACAAAACGAAAACAAATTTAAGTCATAAGGTAAGAAATTCAATATCGTTTTGTTAATTGCAACTTTGCCCAGAAACAGTATTTGCACGACTCCACCAAAAACAGTTGTTGGTCAATGCTTTTAATACCCATTAAAATAAACACAAATTTTTTATATATATTTTTGTCTCGACTTTTTGTGTTACAATTTCCAACAGGGCAATTAATGTTCTTCTAAATCCAGCACGCCTTTTCTATCATTCGCAATAACGCTCATGACCGAGAAAAATTATCTAAAACGCAGTTTGTCGACCTAGTAATTATTTAACAATGATTTGCATTTCTATGTCAAAGTAAAACGACAACAACACCAACTATAAAAAATTAAATAAATACTCGTACTCGTGGTACAATAATTACGTATTGATTTCGTTATTAATTCAAAAATCATTTGTTAAGACGACTACTGACTCTGATTCTGACTTGATTGTTTGCTCACACAATGCAAAAAGCTTGTAATTAATTTGTATTGCCAACACTACATCCCCGGGCATTAGATGCCAATCGCGTACCATTGCCGCTGCTGTTCAGTGTCATTCAATCAATCAATCAATACTCTCACACCCATAGCGAATGATTTATATCGTATGAATACGATAAACTTTTTACTTGTAAAACTCATAAGTTTTCTTCGTCTCGTAGCTAGAGAACACAGATTCGCCATCGCAACATCCATGCGACGCGTTTCTATAACAACAGATGTAACAATGAGCGACATTTGTATAAGAAGTGCATACAAAATCGATTGCTAATAAATCTACTTCTACATTTGAATGCATGAATCCTAATAGAAATAGGTGGGGGTGGTATGTATCAATACGATTTCAATCGGAGGGGAAATTAAACTTTACAAAAGATCTAAATTAGAGAGATTAGAATTTCACAAGGTAAAGTTGAACTTAACAAGGAGATTAAGTTAAGTAGCTTTGCCAAACTGTTGAGAAATTGGTGCGTCCTGGCATATTAGATAGTTTCTTACCACGAAATTTAGACAGATATAAGTTTAAACTGGTAGTCTTCCCAAAGTTTGCAGGAGATATCTTAAATCCTGAAAATTTATAAAGTCCCAAAACATGCAGCAAACCCCAAAAAAGAAAAGATAATATCGAGGAAGATGCCATTTACATTAAACCATAGTGAAATTTATCTCACAGTTTGAGATCCTTTTCGTAATGAAACAGTTTACAGGTAGTAATAGTTTGCACTAAAAATTATCTTTGAAGGATAATATAAAACTACATATACATATTTTAAGAAAAGTATTGAATTTTATAGCGCATTTTTTAGACCATCACCCTTAGGGATGAGGGTATATATCATTTGATATGAGAAAAAGTGTAACGCATTAAAGGAGACGAGTTAGACTCCAAGTATCTTATGATCAAATTCGTTTTAGGACTTTTTAAGACAATTGAGCTATTTCCGTCTGTCTGGCTGGTGAGCAGGATAACTCGAGTAATCTTTAACGGATCTTTATAAAAATTTACCAGTATTAACAGTTTTGGAAACGAACTAATGGGATTGTAAATGGGCAGAATAGTCCACCCCTTCTGGTACCTCCCATACAAAATTACATATTTTTGGATAATTAATATTTCTTTTATAACTTCCAAACGAATAACCGGAGGATATTTAAATTTAGTCAGTTTATTTATCTTGCAAAAGTGGACAAACCGTAGGAAAATCGAAACCTTTGCCACACCCCTTCTGGTACCTCCTTCATAGCCTAACATACATATCTTTTTTGCAAGTACACTGAATTCACTCAAAAGTTGTACGGTTATGAAAATTGGAATCAGAAATAAATATGGACTTTATCGGTTCACCCCTTCTGGTACCTCCTATACAAAATTACCTTTTTATACCATTACTCTTAGGGATGACGGGTATATATCATTTGATACGACCCAAAATTGTAACACATAGACCCTAGGTTTCTTTGAACCAAATTCTATTCATGACCTTTTGATTCGTTTGAGCCATGTCCGTCTGTCCGTTTGTCTGGCTGTCCGGCTGGTGCGCACGATAACTTTCGAAAGACGCAACCAAATGTTTTGAAATTTTGCACGAGTTAATATTTTCCCAAAACTACTTACGGTATTGCAAATGGGCTACGGGCTGCACTTTAGAAATCGAGTAATAATATCAATACACCCGACGGGATCGTACCCAAACTCTATATGTAGTAAAGCTATAACAGGATAAAGTTTTGGAAAAAAATAATTGGAAGTCTAGCCGCGCCGCTTCTGCTACCTCCCATACAAATGTACCACTCCGCCCACTTTAGAAATCGAGCAATATAGTAAAAATTTTATTTTTTTACTTCGGGTGAGATTATATGTAAGTCGGGTTGCCCGACTAAAACTTTTTTACTGGTTTTTTTTCTCATTTTGTAGTTTTCTCGAAAAGTTGAAATATTTTGTAGATAATGTTCATATTAAAAAAATTTAGATATTGGACAGTACTATAAAGTTCCATTAATGAAACTCTAATTAAAATATTGTATTCAAAATTATGACTAACACAGACGTTACGGATACACACAATTTTCCATAGCCACTTTAAGTGTCTATGAAAATTTGTGAAATTAAAAGAAATTTCTTATGTGACCTGTGTATTCTTTTTTACAAAATAAAGAAGACATGTTATACAATCCAACAACTTACTTCACATTTACAATACTTTTATCTTTTATACTTCTTACTTACTTATTTTCCCTTTGCACCCCATGAATGAGGTATGAATTAACACGCTTTCTATTTTTAGATTCACAATTACGGCACCTACTTGTTTATCGACGAATGCGAACGTCACTGTTTGAAAAACTCTTACTAGACACACCGATTGAAAAGAGACACTTAATACTGCGAAGTTGCTGTCAACAACATTCGAGGGGAGCCGACAATGAGAGTACAATTTTTTTTTTTAAGATGACTGGAGCCAGGTTTGAACCTGCGATCTCCCGCATGGTACTTCAATCTAATTGGCTTTGCGAACACAAGCATTATTGTATGGATAACACAGAGCGGCAATGAAAACAATACCTGGGGGATTAGACTATTTTTATTGTAGGTGCTATTGAGCACAACAACAATCTGTTTTTCAAATTTCCCAAAATCTTGAGTTATGAATAAAAAAAAACGGGTTTTCGTACTTTAACGCACTTATAAGCCAGTAACGCGGATAAATATAAACCGATTTCAAGTTTCTCATCAGATTCGAAAAGAAGAGACTTTCCAACGATATACAGTGAAATTCCTCATAACCGGACACTCACTGTCGCAGTGTTTTTGTCCGGTTATGGGAGCTGTATGGGGAGAGCACAAAAGATTATATTGAAAATGCATCGAAATGATTAGAAGTTGCCGTTTATATTATATTTTGTACAAATTTATGAATATTTTTCCTTTAATGGGCAGTACGTTTTTTTGGGTGCCCTGTTGTTACGAGTTTATAAAAAATACGATTCACATGCAACTTATTTAACAAACTGAATGGTGTGTCTCTTTGACACACACGGTATCAATATGGGCATTAGGGCGTTTCACCAAATGGGTTTTTTGCGATTTTTGCAACTCTTGAAGCGGAATATTAAGGCTTGTGATCTAAAAGAATTTCGAAAAAATTTTTGGATTTTTTGAAGATGGGTATGGGGTCGCTGAAATCGATTTTATCAAAAAAATTAGGTTATGGAGAAAAAATTTTTATATTATTTTTTTCTGTTGCTTTTTGTTCATACAACTAAACAATTCTCTTAGTAAGCATCCGATCCCACTACAAAAAAATTATTGGTGTGAAAAATTATTATATTATGGACCACTTTGATAGTCTTAAAAGTGAAAAATTATTTTTCCTAGATTTCAAACCTCGATAACTTGAAAACTTTTCAACATTTTTTCAAGATGTAAAATGCGTTGGAAAGGTCTTTAAATTACCTTTCATTCGGTACATTGATTTATTTTTACTTATTTGAAAAATGTAAGAAAAAAAATTAAAGTTTGAGAAATTTTTTTTTATTTATCAAATTTTATGAAAATTAAAAGAATTTCATTATGTTTCGTTCTTGGTTAAGTAAAAAAAATCCTCTAAAATACATTGCTTTAATAAAAATATCAAAAACTCAATTCATCAATATATTTGTATTCCCATACAAAATCAAAATATATTAAATAAACAAAATCAACATATTTAATGAACAAATTAAAATTAAAAAGTAAATTTGTATCTAAAATTACAATACATTAACCATTAAATGTGGAACAACTGTGGAAGTATTTTCAAATTCGTTTCTTAAGAGCTTTTTCAATGACATTTTTGTTAACATTAGATATAATTTTTTGATTGTTATCAACTCTAATCAATAAGTTTTGAAAATCATCCTCATTCTTTGTAATTTTTTTGTTATATATTGTAGCCGACGCCACGCCTCTTTCTGATAAATCATTCACAACACATAGTTTTTCTAGCTTTTTCTTCGAAGAAACAAAATCATCATCATTTTCCCATAAAAGTGTATCTTTCGAAAAAAAGGAAGTGGGCAACTTTAATTCATCAAAAACCCTTTTACTGTTTGAGGTTACAAAATTATGCATTATGAATTTTGTTACATTTTAAAAAGGGCCTATTTCAAATATTTTAAAATTCAAATAGTGTGAATTTAAAAATAAAAAATAATTTTTTTTTGTCTATTTTTTATTTTTTGCAACATTTTTCACAAGTAAGATATAAACTTGTATATACCAAAATAAAGGTATCTAAATTATCTTTCTAACGCATTTTACATCTTGAAAAAATTTTGAAAACTTTTCAAGTTATCGAGGTTTGAAATCTAGGAAAAATAATTTTTCACTTTTAAGACTATCAAAGTGGTCCATAATATAATAATTTTTCACACCAATAATTTTTTTGTCGTGGGATCGGATGCTTACTAAGAGAATTGATTAGTTGTATGAACAAAAAGCACCAGAAAAAAATAATATAAAAATTTTTTCTCCATAACCTCATTTTTTTGATAAAATCGATTTCAGCGACCCCGTACCCATCTTCAAAAAATCCCAAAAAATTTTCGAAATTCTTTTAGATCACAAGCTTTAATATTCCGCTTCAAGAGTTGCAAAATTTTTTTAGTGAAACGCCCTAATGGGCATATATACATGATAAACGGGGATACACCAATTTTATTGTTATCAACACAAATACATAACAAGATTTATGTATCAGGTTATACCAGGGCGTTTGTTGTACTTGGAGGCACAGAACAACAGGTCAGAATGGAACCGAAACATTGAAATCAGCTGTGCTAGTGCTACCATTTGCTAAAAATGCATTTTGACAAATACGAAAGGAATTTGTTGAATGGGGAACTTCCATTCTGGCCGTTTATGATAGACTTTTTCATGAAAATGGTTTGAGAAATTGTGTCCGCGTCCGATTATTGGATTGATATTTGTATGGAAACATTAATGCAACAGCTGTGTCCGTAATTTTTGTCCGGCTATTGCAGCTGTCCGGATATAAGGACTGTCCGTAATGAGGAATTTCACTGTATATAGTTTGTTTTGTTAAAGTTCAATAAATTCATAAAATATTATTACAAAAACAAAAAGTTAAAAATATAGCAATTTTTTACTATGATTAATACAAATATTCCTGAAAAGAATGTCCTTCCAAATGACCAATGAAGTAGCATGTCGATTCTAAGAAGAGTTACAGTTTTTCTCTTAAAAAATCTACGAGCAAAAAAGCGGTATTTTTAAAATTATGTTGTACTATTTTTGATTATTTTTTTATGTTTATTTCTATTGGATATTATTAATATATATGGGATGAATCTAATCATGAAATAAGCTCCAAATTTTTGGGATTTATTTCAGTCTGGTCTTAAGATATATTTATTTTTAGGCTTTTATTACGTTATTAATTTTTTGACTTTTTTCTTAGAGCTTATTACTTGGATAAATTCACATTCGAGCTTGGCATTACATTTAATATCAATCCAAAATGTTCCCCTTATAAAAAAACGTTTAGTAATAAGTTTATTTAAAGCTGAGAATGTAATTAATTCCTCATCTCGAACTCAGCGATATCGTTGCATTTTTTGTACAAACAATTTGTAATTCATACCGTATGACGCGTCCATGTAATTTGTTCAAATCACATAAAGATCTCGACGAGAGATAAACTTCAATCAGTTCAATGTACGGCCGGCCTACAGCAGAAATCTGATAATATCTTTTTCCCCTCTCTCTCTCTCTCTCGTTGTCGCTGGTGTAAATAAAATTAAAATTATGCAGTAAAACATGAAAAACCATATACACACTGAGATATATCATAGAGCACAAATCAAATATTTTCTATAAAATGAACAACAACAACGAGTAAAACGAACAAATAAACAATATTGTTATCGTAATTTCATGAGTTTGTTTTTCTTTATTCCGCTTTTGTTAGTTTGTCAGCTAGCTAACTAGTGTGATTGTAAATCGTGTACAATTTTTATTTATTTTGTGGAAAATAAACAAAACTGAGTATGAATGAACTAATTGTCATGTGTAACATATCACATTTACGGTCATATGCTGGTGTTACTGCTGTTGCTGCTGCTGCATATAGTTGCAGTTTGAAACTGAATGAAACCATAATTTTACGAGGAAAGCAGATAAGTTCGCTCATTGCTTGTCACGGACCGAGTTGACGAATTAAAATAGAAAAACTGTGTTATATTTAATAAGGGATTATCATGTCACTAACGTGTAAAGAGTCCGTCTGTCAGTTTGCAGTGGCTTTACCTATAGGTTCATAAAAGACCAACGAATGTCAGTTGTATTTAGATTAGTATGTTTTTACTTGTTGCACTATTGTGTTGAAACAAAAATATTTGTTTATGGCTAAAGATTATCGTAGTGATAAAGGTGATGGTTTTTTTTAACAATGAAAAAGATTTAGATTAATGCGTCTCTTAACATGGGGACTAAAATATAAACATACCCAGCTTTTCATAAAATTTGGTTAATTTATTATTCCAAATATAATTTTTTTAATGTTTAACGGTATTTCAAAATTTTGTTAAAATTTACTTTTTTAAAAATGATGTTTCTCATATTTAAGAATAACTCAAAAACTATTTACCCAATTGTATCAGTATATGGTCTAAATATTTTCGATCAATGGCCTTATCAACGGCTTAACTCAAATCAAACAACGATTACAGAAACCAAGCAAAATTTTTATCACGATGCGCTCCTTTTCATCACCATCACCCTACGGGTAGGAGGGTATATATCATTTGATACGACCCAAAAGTGTAACACATAGAAGCAGACACTTTAGACCTTAGGTTCCTTTGAACCAAATTCGATTCATGACTTTTTAAGTCGTTTGAGTCATGTCCGTCTGTCAGGCTGTCCGGCTGGTACGCACGATAACTTTCAAAATGAACCTAACGTGAACCCTAATTCTTTATTAAGTAAAGCTAAATCAGAATAAAATTTTGGGGAAAAACTGTAAGTGTAGCAACGCCCCTTTTGGTTCCTCCCATAAAAATGTATAATCCCGCTCACTTTAGAAATCGAGTAATAATATCGATATATGTACTAAAAAACTGTATGGTTTACTGAGGGTGAGGGTATATGTAAGTCGGTTTTCCCGACTTAAACTTTCTTACCGGTTTTTTTAACAACACAATATAATGTTGGGGGGTGTTCGTTTCGTATTAGAAAACTCGTACACTATACCAACCCTAGCAAAAATTACTTCGACAGAATGAGGGATAACGGAAGACTTTTGCTGGATACATGAAGTACCAACAACCTCATTGTTGGTGGTACAGTTTTCCCTCACCCAAGAAAATATAAGGCGGCATGGGTATCACCCGACGGATATACTGTGAATCAGATAGACCATACTACTATTAGTAAAAAATGGCGCTTTTCACTTTCAATAGTCCATTGTAAAAGAGAAGCCGATATCATCAGCGACCATCATCTGGTAATCGCTCCTCTCCGTTTCTCCTTGGGTTTAAAAAGTACATCAAGGAAAAATAAATCATCTGAATCAGGTGGCCAAAAAGAGTGCACGCCGTGATTAACGTAAATGGACGGATAACATTGCCAATGAAGCAAAGGCAGCTGCAGAAACACACAGAAGCAGAGATCTCCATCGTGCAGCTAAACTTTTGAATGACAATATCAGGAGAAGCAGAAAATCCCTAAAAAATGGTACACGACGAGCTACTTTCTTCTTCAAAGAAAAAACAACTCCAACAACTATGGTCATAATTTTACCCATCCATGCTAATTTTGGATAACGGCATTGACAAAAGTTTGTGTTCATACGCTGTCCACACAACAGACCCTACATCTTATAAGGATACAACTGAAGTGTTCGCGACAATTAAGACACTTAAGCGTAATAAATCGCCTGGGCTTGACATCATTTCCCCAGAAATGCTCTTAACTGACACTCAATCTAACGCAGAAATTCTTATGCTCACTTTCAGACTATTCCGGTAACGTGAAATTTTGCCACCGGAATTATCAGAGAGGTTGATTGTAAACATTTACAAAAAAGGCGATTAAACCGATTGCAAAAACTGGAGAGGAATAACGCTACATAATTGGCAAACAAAGTTATTGCTCACAATCTGTGTAAGTGAAAAGCTGAATACACTCAACCGGACATACGGAAAGGACAAGCTGGCGTACTTCACAACGACCTACTGAGCGATCGAATAACTATTAGCTCTGGAGTGAAGCATGAATTTGTGTAATTTTCATTTTCATTTTCATTTCCCTCTTATTATACAATCCCTCTTATTATATAATCCCTCTTATTATACAATTGTGATCTCGATCTGGTGATGCGAAAATTTCCTGCACATGTGCGAGGCATAACCTGTGTACAGCAAAGGGGAATTCGATTACGCAGACGATATTTGTCTTCTTTCCCACACCTATGGAGACATGCAACCGAAGCTGAAAGATCTTCTAGAAGCGGCGAAATGTACCGGTCTAAAAATAAACATTAGAAACATAAGTCTATGAAACACAGACAAATTTCAAGTCGATGCGTCATTTTCTTGTCGCTTTCAAATTTTTACCGAATTTAAAAAAAAAATATTTTTTCCGATATGCATAATTATACCTTCACCCTTAGGGATGAGGATACATATCATTTGATACGACCCAAGAGTGTAACACATAGAAGGAGTCACTTTAGATCCTATGTTTCTTTGAACCAAATTCGACTCATGACTTTTTAAGTCGTTTGAGCCATGTCCGTCTGTCTGGCTTTCCGGCTGGTTCGCACGATAACTTTCGAAAGACGCAACCAAATGATTTGAAATTTTGCACGAGTTAATATTTCCCCAAAACTACTTAGGGTATTGCACTTTAGATTTCGAGTAATAATATCAATACACCCAACGGAATCGTACCCAAACTCTGTACTTAGTAAAGCTATTACAGGATAAAGTTATGAAAAAAAAAAATTGGAATTCTAGCCACTCCCCTTCTGGTACCTCCCATACAAATGTACCTTTCCACCCACTATAGAGATGGAGTAATAATATCAATAAATCCAACGCGATCGTAACCAAATTCTTCATTTAGTAAAGCCATAGCAGGATACAGTTTTTAGAGAAAAAAACTGGAAGTCTAGCCACGCCCCATCTGGTACCTCCCATATACATCTGGTACAGCCCACTTTAGAAATCGATTAATACTATTAATAAACCTAACGCGATCGAGCCCAAATTCTGTATTTATTAAAGCTCAGGCAGGATAAAGTTTTAGGGAAAAAAAATGGAAGACTAGACACGCCCCTTCTGGTACCTCCCATACAAATGTACCACTCCGCCCACTTTAGAGATGTAGTAATAAAGCAATATACTCGACACGATCGTGCCCAAATTCTGTATTTCATTAATTTACTTACTTACTTACTTAGCTGGTACTTCTATGCAATCCCAGTGGATTATATACCGCACGTAGAAAAATATTATAAGCGCCTCGATCTTCTGCGCTTCTTCTCCAGTTAGTCACACCGAGTTCTGCAAGGTTCTCAGTAACCTGGTCTTTCCAACGGAGTTTTGGTCGCCCTCTTCTGCGCCGTCCATCGAGTTCATTGTCGAAGACTTTTCGAGCTGGAGCATTTTCATCCATGCGTACAACATGACCTAGCCAGCGCAGCCGTTGCACCTTAATGCGTTTGACCACGTCAATGTCAGTGTACAGCTCGTACAGCTCATGATTCATACGACGCCGATACTCTCCGTTAACGATGATGGGCCCATATATTTTACGGAGTATTTTTCTCTCGAATACCGCCAGAACCGATTCATCCGCTTGTGTCATAACCCAGGATTCTGAGCCATACATTAAGACAGGTAGAACCAGTATCTGGTATAGCTGGAGTTTTGTTCGTCGAGAGAGGGCTCTGTCATTGAATCGCTTGCTTAGTCCGTAGTAGCATTTATTTGCAAGCAGGATTCTTCTCCGGATTTCTAGGCTGACATTATTTGCTTTATTGATGGCGGATCCTAGGTAGACAAAGTTATCTACCACCTCGAAATTATAGTTGTCAACGTTCACGCAGTTTCCCAAACGAGTAGATTCTTTGTTCGTTGAAACTAATAACTTCGTTTTGTCCTCGTTCACCGTTAGGCCCATTTTCGCTGATTCCTTCTGTATACCTGAGAAGGCTGCAGTCACATCCCGCAGTTTTCGACCGATGATGTCTACGTCATCAGCGTACGCGAGTAGCATGTGGCTTTTGTTGAATATAGTGCCACTCGTGTTTACTGCAGCTTTTCTCATTATCATCTCCATCACAATGTTGAAGAGATCGCACGATAGGCCGTCGCCTTGTTTTAGGCCTCGTCTGGTATCGAATGGCTCCGTAAGGTCCTTGCCAATCTTCACTGAAGACTTCGTGTCAGTCAGCGTCATTCCGCAAAGACGTATCAGCTTCGCTGGAATACCAAACTCAGCCATGGCATCGAGTAATTTCTGCCGTATCGGGCTGTCGAAGGCAGCTTTATAGTCGACAAAAAGATGGTACGTGTCGATCTGCTTCTCTTGGGTCTTTTCCAGGATTTGCCGAAGTGTGAAAATCTGGTCAGTTGTTGATTTTCCGGGTCTAAAGCCACACTGATAAGGCCCGATCAGGTTGGATAACACTGGTTTTAGTCTTTCACATAGCACACTCGACAGTACCTTATATGCGATGGGTAGAAGGCTGATCCCGCGGTAGTTGGAGCACACACTTGGATCACCTTTTTTCAGCACAGGACATAATACGCTTACATTCCAATCGTCGGGCATGCACTCTTTAAGCCAAACCGTGCGCAGGAGGTGGTGCATGCTCGTTATCAGCTCCTCGCCACCGGACTTGAAGAGCTCTGCGGGCAGACCGTCGGCACCGGCTGCTTTGTTGTTTTTCAGCCGCGATATTGCTCTTCTTACCTCGGCTTGACTTGGTGGTGGGCAATCTAAGCCGTCGTCGACAATTGGCGTGATAACTTCACGTGCGCTGCCTTCTGGAACCAGCAGTTGCTGGAAGTGTTCTCTCCATATGTGCAGCACACTCTGCGTATCCGTGACCAGATTTCCATCACTGTCCTTACAGGTGGGGAGGCCATTACCGTATCCATTTGTTCTTATTTTCTGGTAAAATTTTCGGGCCTCACCTCTATCCCTGTATCGCTCTATATCCTCGTTCTCCCGTTCCTTCATCTGACGTTTTTTTCGCCTAAATAGCTGTCTCGCCCGTTTTGCTTTCTCCTTATGCCGTTCCCTAACAGCACGGGTTGCAATTGGCTGTAGCGTTGCCCTATAAGCAGCATCCAGTTCCTCAGACGCTATGCGACATTCTTCATCGTACCAGGATTCGTCTGAGCTCCGCTTTTCATATCCTAGCACGGTTGTTGCGGCGGTTGCCATGGAATGCGCAATATGCTGCCACTGTGTATCGGGAACGTCAGAAGTAGAGGCGTTGTGTCGTAAAAGTTGGGAGAGCTGGTTGGAGTAGGCAGTAGCTATCTCTGGGGTTTGCAGCTTCGCGATGTCCAGCTTTCTTTGTGTTTGGTTACGTGCGTTTTTCGCTCTGCTCAATCTTGTGCGCACCTTGGCTGCAACGAGGTAATGATCCGAGCCAATATTAGCACCACGAATCACACGCACGTCCATAACACTAGATGCATGTCTGCCATCGATTACTACATGATCAATTTGATTTTTGGTGTTTTGATCGGGGGATAGCCAAGTTGCCTTGTGGATGTCTTTGTGCTGGAATCTGGTTCCACTCACTACCATGTTCCTTCCCGCTGCGAAGCTAACCAGCCTAAACCCGTTGTCTGACGTGTCGGTATGCAGGCTGAATTTGCCGATCGATGGACCAAGAACATCTTCCCTTCCTACTTTTGCATTAAAGTCTCCTAGAACAATTTTAATGTCGTGGCCAGGGCAGCGGTCGTATGTTTCCTCTAGGCGCTCGTAAAATGCATCTTTAATCTCATCGTCTTTATCTTCCGTCGGGGCGTGTACACAAATTAGCGTGATGTAAAAATATTTCGCCCGGATGCGAATGGTGGCTATTCGGTCACTTACAGGGTTAAACCGCGAGACCAGGTGTCGAAGTCTCTTGCCGACTATGAAACCACATCCAAATTCGTGTCTTTCTGCATGGCAGCTGTAGAAGATGTCACAGTTCTTTCGTCGTGTGCATCCCTGTCCCGTCCATCTCATTTCCTGTATGGCGGTGATGTCAGCCTTGTATTTGTCGAGGACATCCGCCAGTTGGATAGAGGCACCATCTCTGTATAGAGTTCGGACATTCCAGGTGCATATCCTTAAATCATGGTCCTTATATCGTTTGCGGGGGTCGTCAACATTTGGGGGGGTTCTTGTTTGTTCTTTTCTTCGTGTTTTCATAATAAATTTTGTTTAAGGAGAGTGGCTTATTAGGCCACCGCTCCCGATCCTAGCTTCTTGGGGCTGCCAAGGCCACTAGGAGAGCCTGTGTTGAGCTTCAGTAACTTTTGTTACCTACTTCCTAAGACGCATCGGTGGTAGCATGCCGATTAGGTTACTCAACGTTTCGCCTTCTAACTCTAGCTAACTTCTAAGCGGTTGCTTTGAAGTCATTGCCCAGGGAATACTTGGTCTAGGACCGGAAGTAGTTAGCTGCTTGGACAGTGCCACAAAGGAATCGCTTCTGGTCACTCCCAAGTGAGTGACAGTCAGTAGTTTTCAGCCTCTGGGCAAAGTCCCATTCCCATTAATTTATAACAAGATAAAGTTTTGGAGAGCAAATTGGAAGTCTAGCGACGCCCCTTATGGAACCTCCCATACAAATGTACCTTTCGGTCCACTTCAGAGATGGAGTAATAATATCAATACATCCAACGCGATCGTGCCCAAATTCTGTATTTAGTAAAGCTATAACAGGATGAAGTTTTGGAGGATAAATCTAGAAGTCTAGACACGCCCCTTCTGGTACCTCCCAGACAAATGTAGCACTCCGCCCACTTTAGAAATCGAGTAATAATATCAATTTAATAGGAATTTTTTGATTTTACTGAGGGTGATGGTGTATGTAAGTCGGGTCGCCCGACTGAAACTTTCTTACTGGTTGTTTGGTTCAACTTGTTAGATAACTTTCAAAGAATTGATAAGGAAAAATAAATATGTTACATAGACTTCGACGTCAGTTAACTCTTACAACATTTTCGCACCACTGTGCACTGTGAAAAGTTATTGTCTACCAGTTATTTACACCCCAATAAGTTTTTCTTCCAAAAAAAAATCCATAAAACTAAGTGCGTGCTAATATTCGTTGTAAATTGATTGGCTAACAATTTGTTTTGGTTAAGCATTTTAATTTATTTCAAAACTCAATTTGTAATAATGAAATTAGACAACTCCAATATAACGTTCATGGTTTAATAATGTTTGAGCAGAGTGTCACGTAAATGTCTATGTAGAAAACTTTAAACCAACACACAGTTTAAAGTTCAAACAGTATAAGGTTACAAGTAAATCGATAAGGGGAAAATCGTTATAAATTCCTCCCCTCCCTAACCCGCACTGTTCTATGAAAATCGAAACTTGTGCCCTTATTTCAAACTTTTGTGGAATAAAATATCTAGAGAGAAAAAACAAGCAAGAAGAAACGGAATACAGATATAAACTGTTGCATTTGTTGCTGAACGGAAATAATGTCATCTTTGAAATTTAAATTGATGACATTACTTTGACCAACTTTTTCCCTGTTCCATGCCACTACCACTTTCGCCTGTCACTCACGAACAGCATTTATGCTTGCATTCATCTCCATAGACCACCGACCACCTCCTGGTGCCTCGCCCTCAAGATGAGGACCGAACTATTCGAAAATGGAGCACAGCATGACGACGTATGAACTTTGTATGTGACTTCTATTCCATTATCGTAGTGCACAGAGAGAAGAACAAACGTGAAAGAAGCAGCAGCATCAGAAACCTTAAACCACTAAACAACTTTGTTAACAACTTGTGGGGGGGCACAGCGAACGAACATACGACAAAAGGACGTGAAAAGTGAGAATATGTGCCCTGACAGAGGATGGAGATGGCCTGACACACTATTCCACCGGAGCAGCTGACAAAAAACGTACGCGAACATTTTGAGCATTAAAAATCAGACAAAAGTTAAGACAGAAAGTGTGAGTAAGTGTTTTGGGGCGAGGAGGTGAGAAAGTTAGAAATAGTTAGGTCATGAGAGAACACCTTAAAGCAGGGCTTCTATTTAAGGAAGTTGGGAATTATTAAGAGATTTGTTGAAGGAAAATCGATTAAAAATGGCTTTCTAATTACAATGCTTTTGACAAACGGTTTGGTCCTATTTCGGCTACGAGGAATCGAACTGAATCCTTAGTTCTTGAATTAAAACTACCGTTTTATATTTTTGCATTTTTAGATTTCGATTCACTTTCCTTTAAAGTCACTAAGTCCTTTAAAAAATGTTTCTTTAAATATATTTAAAAATTTCAACAAAAAAAAAAACAATTATGGAAAAATCAATTTAGAGGCTAATACCACTGTATTTGGTCATTGTATGTGTGAGACCGGCTGTGGCATAGTGGTAAGAACACGCGACTACCATGCGCGATAGTCACCTACATTTTTCTTTCATTGCCGGGCCCATCGATGTTGTCGCCAGCAACTTGGCAGTATAAATGTCGAGATAATCGGCATGTCTAGTAAAGTTCTCAAACGGTGACGTTCGGATTCGTCGATAAACAAGGAGGTGCCGTAATTTGTGAAATTCACAACAACGCAAGAAGCATTCCATAACTCATTTATGGGCTGTAAAGGAAAAATAAGTTTTAGTATGTGTGAGATGAAAATATCCTTCCCTCTATGCGCCGCAAAAAATTTTGTGTTCGTTTAAGAAATCCACGAGGCGGCGTTTTTTGTCACATTGAATAACAAAAATCTATCAAAATCTATTCTCGCTTGATTAGAATTTGTACATCCTCCAGATGTTGGGTATTTGTACTTAACGGTAGACAAAAAATCATATGTCATGCATTTTTTCTTTTAGTGAAAAACAACCGCCACGATCAACTGCTAAATTAAATTATTTTGTTTCCTCTTCTTCAATATGTGAGCGCAATATGTGTGAGCAAAAACGCCGCGTATTGCATTTGCCTGTCCATGTTCTAAATACACTTATTCTTCTTCTTATTTGGCAGGAACAACAGAAATGCATGCAGCATTTCCGCATGTGGACCGGCCGTGGCATAGTGGTTAGAACACGCGACTACCATGCGGGAGATCGCAGGTTCAAACCTGGCTCCAGTCATCTTAAAAAAAAATTGTTTCTTTCATTGTCGGCTCCCCTCGAATGTTGTTGACAACAACTTCGCAGTATTAAGTGTCGAGTCAATCGGCGTGTCTAGTAAGAGCTTCTCAAACAGTGACGTTCGCATTCGTCGATAAACAAGTAGGTGCCGTTAGTTGTGAATCTAAAAATAGAAAGCGTGTTAATTCACAACATCGCGAGAAGTTATCCCATACCTCATTCATGGGGTGGTGCAAAGGGAAATTAAGTAAATTTCCGCATGTAGTAAAAAATTCCAACTTTTTGTCCTCTTCCATCAATGTAGTTTTGGTCAAGTTTATTACCAACGACTTTTTGAGCTGACGCATTTTCATATATTCGTATTACGCTGGAAGACGCATTCTGTCCATCTGTCATCCCGCAAAGCAATATCAGTTTCGCAGGGATACCAAACTCTGTCAGAGCATCCTATTAATTTTTTTCATATAGAGCTTGCGAATCTAACTTTATAGCCGATAAAAAGATGGAAAGTGCAGATCTGCGTTTACATATGTTCGGTGGATTTGCCGGATCTAAAACCACCCAGATAATGTCCAATCAGGTTTGTTACGATGGCCTTTAGTCTTTCACATAACACAACTCGCCACGATACGGTGTATGCGGTGGGTTTAAATCCACAATAGTATTCCGTTTATTCTCAGTGGTGGACAATCTACTCCGTCGTCGATGACTGGCGTATTTCGTTATTTGGATGCCTTCGGGACAAGCAGGGTACGACAGTGCTCGCTCCATACCGTAGGCATTGGCTATTTTGGTGGTATGCAGCTCTGTGATGTCTAGCTTCATTTGCGTTCGGCGACTTCCGTTGTTAGCACTACTTAACACGTGCGTACCTTGGCTGCAGCAAGGTGGTGGTTCGTGTCCGCATTTGTACCGCGCATCACACGCACGTCCATTACGCTTGACACATGCCTTCAATAATTTATCTGGTTTCATATCTTTTGATAAAGGGATATCCAAGTTGCCTTTGTGGCTATCTTTGTGTTAAAATTTTGCTACACTAACTACCATGTTCTATGCCGACGAAAAGCAAACCCACCTGAAGTCATAATCGAACATAATATTGAGTAGAATTAATTTTCCGACTGCTACACCAAGTTCATCTTCCCTTCCTATTTTAGATTTAAAATCACCCTGAATAATTTAAGTGTCATGGCCCGTTAGTGGTTAATATTCCTTCACTCATTCTTGTAGACTGCACCTTTAGTTTCATCTTCTTTGTTTTCCGTCGTGACGCGTCGGGGCGATTTCATAAAATAGCGTAACTTACAAAAATTTCGTATTTGTAAAGGACATCTACCAATTGGAAAGATGCACCATTTTTATAGGGAGTTCGGACATTCCAGGTTCATATAACTGAATTCACAGAATATGATGTCTAGAAAGAATTCGCTATTCGCCACCTGCCACCTCTAGGGATTACAGCCACACTCGGGCAAACTTCAATTTGGTTAAGAAAGAGAATAGGTTATTCATTTCCACTATTTCATTACGAATTGTCAAAACAAAAATTTGAACAGAGACAGATGTCCATGGTTTAACGTGAATGCCTGTCCATTAGGGCTTAATTCCACGGTGCTCTTCGCACTCGGGTCCCTACGATACGGAGACCAGCGCCGCTGGTAAACCAGGTACCAGATTTCGAAGTTATGCATTTGGGCATAACTTCCCCCTTTGGTTTAGGGTCGGATAATATCTAACACTCCTGTCGTTCTATGGGTCACGACACCCGGTTGTTGTATACCCACGCAACTCCATGCCGGGCCCAAGCCCTACCCGCGATTTGAGTATAAATCACAGCCACCACGATACTCGCCGAAGGGCCAGCCAATCGGCCTGAAATAAATCCCTACCCGATCTTCCCGTGGTACCGGAATTAAGTCTCCGGTCAGACCTCATGACCAAAGCCACTACCAGTTTAGCCCCAAACTGCTCCGGACTGGTCACCAATGGCATTAGAACAGAGACAATAGTATAAAACAAAGATTTAGAACAGAAGATCTGCTTTTCTTTTTCTTAATTGGCACCAGCAACAGAAATTCATGTATAAGTAAAATTATACAAGCGCTTCGGTCTTTTGCGCTCCGTAGTTAGTTAATCACACCTTCACCTTGTCCATCCAACGCAGACCATCCCTCTGGAGCCGCCCATCGAGTTTATTGAAGAAGACCTTTTGAGCAGAAACATTTTTATCCATTCGTACAACGTGTCCAAGCCATCGCCTTCGGTCTATTTCATCGCGCTTGACTACGTCGTTAACGTCTTACAGTTAATACAGCCTGTAGTTATTCGACGAAGATACTCGCCATTAACGATGATAGGTCCAAATATTTTCTCTCGAAGACTCCCAAAATATATGGATCAGCTTGTGTCATTATCCAGGATTCTGCGCTGTAGGACAATATAGGTAGGGTCAGTGTCTGGTAGAGATGGATCTTTGTTTGTCGAGAGAGGGCTTTCTCATTTAATCGCTTGTTTAGTGCATATTAGCAGTGGTTTGCAATCACTACTTGTCTCTTGATTTTCAGGCTGACATTATTATTTTTGTTTATAGCGGAGCCAAGGTAGACAAAATCGTATACCACTTCAATGTTATAGTTCCCAACTTTCACGCAGCGTCCCAGACGGGTAAACTCGTTGTTCGTTGAAACAAATAATTTGGTTTTGTACTTATTTATAACCAGACCCACTTTCGTCAACTGCTTTTCAATGATCGAAAAGGCTGCAGTAACATCCCGCAATCCACGGCTAATGATATCTATATCTTCGGCGTACGCGAGCAGCATGTGACTTTTGTTAAAGATAGGGCTGAAGTGCAGAACATGGGGCGGGAGCCCGATTGTAAAAAAAAAAAAAATATGCCAATGTCTTCGTCTTGGTCCCCAAACATCGGAATGGTAGGTCAAAGTTGGCGCTCAGGCCCATGGGGCCCGGGGTGGGTCAAAAAAGGGGCCCCTTTCGGTTCTATGATGACCCCCCATGGTCTCCTAGAGTTAGAGCCATTTAAATTTCCGGGATATACCAAAAAAAAATATTTTTAAAAAAATCGCGTAATCAAGTAATAGTAAAGCATGATGCAGTTGATGGAAAAGAATGGTCGCCCCCGGGGGCGTGCCCCCCACCGCATTCGTCTTGGACCATAATGTGTTCAAGTCAAGGAAACTAATTAACTAATAAATTCGTCTTGGACCCTAATGTGTTCAAATTTTTTTTGGTTCAAATTTCTCCTGTATATCCAGGAGACCCGTAGGAACTTCAAAATACCGCCGTTGGATTCGTCTCGAAAGTATCTTTCATTTGGGTATCCACACAAGGGGGGTTATCATAGAACCCAGGGGGCCCCTTTTTTTGGGCCCCTAGGGCACCGTGGGCCTTAGCGCCAACTTTGACCTTGATTTTCGTGTTTTAAGGCGTATTTGGGGTTGAGTGGCATTTTTTTTTTGGCTCCCGCCCCATATTCTGCACTTTTGCCAAAGATAGTACCAGTCGTGTTTACTGCAGCCTGTCGCATGATCATCTCCATTACGATGTTTAAAAGATCGCATGACAGACTATCGCCTTGTCGAAAACCTCGCTTGGTACACAAAGGCTAAGTCAGATTTTTGCCTAGTTTCACTGAAGACCGTGTCAGTCACTGTAATCTCGCAAAATCGTATTATCATCGCTGCGTATCCAAACTCAGCCACACCATCTAACAATTTCTGTTGCATAGGACTGTCAAATGCAGCTTTGTTATCGATGAACAGATGTTTAGGTCTTCTCCTGGATTTGTCATAGTGTGAATATCTAATCGGACGTGGATTTACCAGAGCTTTAGTCTTTCACATAACACACTAGACAGGACCTTGTATGCGATGGGTAAGAGGCTGATCCCGCGATAGTTGGTACAAACTCTTGGATCGCCTTTCATAAGCACAGGACAGCCAGATTCCAATCATAGGACATGCATTCCTTGAGCCAAATCGTATATATAAGCTGGTGGATGGATGTTGCCAGCTCATCGCCGCCAGCATTAAAAAGCTCTGCCGGCAGTTAATCGGCTCCCCCAGCTTTATTATTTTTAAGCCGTGCAATAACATTAAAAAAGCATGAGATAAGGGAAGATAACTGGAGTGTTTGATGTCACAAACTCTGCTTCTAAGCTAGAGGTCTTCTTCTTGTATGCCTTACCTCAAGGTCTTGTTCATTTACATTTCGTGCATAAGTTTATCCATCTATCCTTACAACATGGCCTATCCAGCACTATCGTTGTATGTATCTGATATCGCTTGACCATATCAATATCGTTTTATAACTTGTATAATTGGTTCATCCGTGTGTTCCAAATTTCAGTGACTCTGCCGCATAGATCCGGCTGATCTATGCGAACGATCGCACGATCGTGGTAGCCAATTCACGTTAACTCTGCGGGAGATAACCATTCCCTCAAAGCGTTCGTTCAAACTGTCCATTGCGGCGTCCGATGTGTGGCACATAGCGCTGTCCTGCTGGAAACACACATAGTTCGTGTCAATATTGTTAAATTTTGGATACAAGATATTGGTTATCGTAGGTGTATGATCCCAATCAGATGCATACAGACCGATACACTACAGAAGGTGGTAAGTTGGTCCTCGTTTGGCTGACCTCAATGAATTGCAATAACATAAGGAATACAAAATCTAGAATCATTTGCCTGTAGCGTTTGCCATTCACGGTTATGTTGGCATCGGTTTCGGATTTTAAGACTAATGGGTCGATGACGCCTTCGGCATGTAAACCGCACCAAACAGCGCATTTGTCGGGATGTAATGCGTTCTCAAGTGTCTCATGAGGATTGTGCTCTCGCCAAAAATGATAATTCTGCTTTTGGCCGGCGAGTCACTTGGTCAGGTACTGTGTGTCCATTTACACTTCGGCAGTTGTTGAAGTCTCTTGGCCTGTAACACATTCTTCAGTTGCTAAATGGTAAGCAGTGCTACCTAAGATATTACTAGAGCTTAGGAGATAGTGCTAGACCTGCTGATTGATTCGACTACTCAGTCGTTGCTCTTTAAAACATCGAGGGACCCGGTCAACAAATGAACGAGAATGAAAGGTTTTGAACCCAGGTCACTGCACGATAGTCGCATGTTCTGACCATTATGCAGTAACAAAATTGTAAACCAAACAAAGTCTGCGTGTTTACAAGACTATATTTAATAAATATTACATAGTAATATCGAGACATATTAAACAGTATGTAATCTAGATGTACGTTGAGCACTTAATATAGCATTTCATAATGAAACACCGATCATGACAACTTTAATATTTCTCAATATTGTACTTACAAACACCGCACCTTAAAGTATGCCACCTTAAAGAAGGTGTTTAGTGTTTTTTTTAGTTTTACCCCGAAATTTGGCATGAATTTTGGCATGATGATGTCATTTTACACCTAAACGTAGGCAACCAACCACTCACGCGGAACTCCTTTTCGCAATCGATAGCAGAGTACACGACATGGAACAAGAACAACAAAAACAAAAAATCGCCGAGTTACCAAAAAAGACATAAACAACCCAAAATACACAAATCCTCAGACAAAGCAAGAGTATCAATCAATTTAGTTGATTGCCAGTTCTTATGGCGTCAAAATGTCTATATGTCGGACAAAATGCCCGCAACAGCAAAGCAGGCCAAAGCACAGCCAAATCATATCAAACGGAAAGACTCAACAATACCGCAACCAAAACCACAAAAGTGAATGAGTAAAACCCGTATAAGCTTCTGGGCCCTCCCGCGCCCTAGCCACGCAGTAAAAAAAAAACAACTGGCTCAACAAAACCAGAGAGATATTGGCAAAATCGTAACTGTGAAATGCAATCACATCGTAAACCTCAATCATATCGATTAGGGATGTAACGAATGTGCTTTAGCGAATGCGAATGCGAAAGCGAATATTGGAATATTTTTTTTGCGAAAGCGAATGCGAATGCGAATACTTACTTTTGGTTTTTTGCGAATGCGAATGCGAAAGCGAAAGCGAATATTCCAAAATTGTTTAGCGAATGTCAAAAAATGGTTTACGTAAACGAATAATTTAGTTTCATTCCTACTGTCTGCCTTTTCAAATAAAAATATGTCTTCAAGTTAAGTAATTAAACATAAAATATTTATTTCAAAGTAAAACAAAAACAAAAATATATATAATTCTCAGAAATTCAGTCTTTAAGGTAACTAAACAATAATTTTATTTACTTTCGAAAACTTTGACGTATTCAGTATTCAAAGTTTAGTAGAGCCAAGTTGTATTTAACAAAAAGAAGCTATGCTGCTTTTTCGCTATGCAATGTAGTTCTTAGTGGATCATAGATAAGTCCGGCTCTACTAAACAACTGTTCGCTGGAGACACTTCCCGGAGGCGTAGATAAGAACTGGCGTGCCAAAGGTACTAAATTTTGGTATTTCGAGCTGTTTCGTTTCCACCACAATACAGGATCTTCTGAAATATGATTTTTTTTATTTATTGTTTTCAGCTAACAATTTTTTTTTTCATGAGAGACTGAAAACGTAACCACTTGCATGTCGGCCTCAGCTTCATTATTACTTGTATTAAAGAATTTTTTTTTGCGAATGCGAAAGCGAATGCGAATATTGAAATATATATTTATACGAATGCGAATGCGAAAGCGAATGTACAAAATGATGCGAATAATTCGCATTCGCATATGCGAATGCGAACGTTCGTTACATCCCTAATATCGATAATGATAACAAGCAACATGAAACATGGCAAGGACAAGAAAGATTGAGATACGTTTTCTGTTCTGTGTGCAGTGAATATTAAGGGCTTTTTGTGGTACAAACATTCATTGGCGAGCGATAGCTACTTCAGAGACCCGCATGAAATGAAACATGATTGGTTGCAAATTTGCAAATGAAGGAGATAAACTCATTGAGTTTTCGGTTTTAGGGCTGGGGCAATATAATCGGTAAGAAAAAGAGGTGGACACGTCTAGGTGAATTTATGATCGACGGTCATTTGTGAAGAGTGCAAATGTTCATTAATTGCATTGTCGTGTATAAAAAGAATTGGGACGTAGTAAAAGTGAACCCAAAATTATAGGTCAAATATGATTTATTGTCAAATTCTATAAAATATTTTAAGATGTACTCGATAAAGTGTTTTAATTTTGTTAAGTTACAGTCCAAGGATTGACCGTAGAGCAAAATAATATTATAGAAATTTCAAGATTTAATGTTTTATGAGGGAATAGGATTTTTACTAATTTGAGCCTTCATGATTGTTATTTGTTTGGAAATAACCAGAAGCTCTCTTTGGTTCCCAAGCAGCTCACAACGTTCGAGAGATCACTTATCCCCCGCACATTGCCACTGAACATCCGTGGTAGCTAATATGGGAAGGCCCAATGTTGAGTAACCTAATCGGCATCATACCACCGATGCGTCTGTCTTAGGAAGTAGGTAACAGAAGTTACTGAAGCTCAACACAGAGGCTCTCTTAGTGGCTTTGTCAGCCCCAAGAAACTAGGATCGGGCGCGGTGGCCTAATCAGCCACTCTCCTTAAACTTACCAATTATTATAAAAACACGAAGAAAAGAAAAAAACAAGAACCTCCCCCCAAATGGTGACGACCGCCACAAACATTATAAGAACCATGATTTAAGGATATGCATCTGGAAAGTCCAAACTCTATATAGAGATGGTGCCTCTATCCAACTGGCGGATGTCCTCGACAAATACAAGGCTGACATCACAGCCATACAGGAAATGGGATGGACAGGACAGGAATGCACACGACGAAAGAACTGTGACATCTTTTACAGCTGCCATGCAGGAAGACACGAATTTGCATGTGGTTTCATAGTCGGCAAAGGACTTCGTCACCCGGTCTCGCGGTTTAACGCTATAAGTGACCAAATAGCCAATATTCGCATTCTTGCCAAATATTTTTATATTACGCTGATTTGTGTACACGCCCTGACGGAAGACAAAGACGATGACATTAAAGATGCATTCTATGAGCGCCTGGAGGAGATATATGACCGCTGCCCTGCACATGACATTAAAATTGTTCTGGGAGATTTTAATGCTAAAATAGGAAGGGAAGATGCTCTTGGTTCAGCAGTCGGAAAATTCAATCTACACAGAAACACCTCCGATAACGGATGCAGATTGGTTAGTATCGCGTCGGCAAAAAACATGGTTGTCAGTGGAACCAGATTCCCACTTAAAGATATCCCTACAAGGCAACCTGGATATCTCCCGATTAAAATACATGAAATCAGATTGATCACGTGGTAATTGATAGAAGGCAAGTCTCAAGCGCGCAGTGCAAACATTGACTCGGATCATCACCTAGTTGCTGCCAAAGTACACACACGATTAAGTAGTGCTCTAAAACAAATCGTAATCAAACGCAAAGGAAGCTACACATCACAAAGCTGCATACCACTGAGATAGTCAATGCCTACTACAAGCAACTCTCTCAATTACTCCAAACAAACCCCCCTAGTTCCGATGTTCCAGACACACAGTTGCAGCTTATTTGCGAATTCTATGACCACTGCCGCAATGACCGTACTGGGTTATGAAAAACCATGCTCAGGCAAGCCCTGGTACGATCATGAATGTCGCGAAATGTCTAAAGAAATGGATGCTGCATATTAGGCAAAACTGCAGCCAATGGCGACGCGAGCTGTGCCGGAGAGTTATAATAAGAAAAAGAGGGAGATGAAACGCCTGTTCAGGCAGAAAAGCGTCTGTGGCAGAAAAGAGAGAGCCAGGATATCGAAAACTACAGGGAAAGAGGTGGGGCCCGAAAGTTCTACCAAAAGGTGTAAAGCAAAGGTTTTGGAACAGGGATCCCCACCTGTAAGGACAGAGACGGAAATCGGGTGACGGACACTCAGAGTGTGCTGCAAATATGGTGGGAACATTTTCAATCTCTACTGGTTCCCGAAGGCAGCATAAGTGACGAAATCACACCAATCATAGACGACGGAGTAGATTGTCTACCACCGTGCCAATACGAGATTAGCACGGCGATCGCAAGGCTTTAAAATAATAAAGCTGGGGGAGCCGATGGACTACCGGCAGAGCTTTTAAAAGCCGGCAGCGATGAGCTGGTAACATGCATGCACCAGTTCATAAACACGATTTGACTCAAGGAATGAATGCCCAAAGATTGGAATCCGAGTGTTCTATGTCTTATGCTTAAGAAAGGCGATCCAAGTGCGAGTACCAGCTATCGCGGGATTAACCTTTTACCCATCGCATACAAGGTCCTGTTTAGTGTGTTATGTGAAAGACTAAAGCCCATTCTGGCCAACGACGACCGACCAGATGTTCACACTACGACAAATCCAGGAGAAGACCCAAGAAATGCAGATCGACACCTACCATCTGTTCATCGACTACAAAGCTGTATTCGACTGTTCGATACGACAGAAATTTTTGGATGCTATGGCTGAATTTGGGACCGGCCGTGGCATAGTGGTTAGAACACGCGACTACCATGCGGGAGATCACAGGTTCAACTCCTGGCTCCAGACAACTTAAAAAAGAAGAAAAAAAAAAATTCTTTCATTGTCGGCTCCCCTCGAATGTTGTAGACAGTAACTTCGCAGTATTAGTGTCGAGTCAATCGGCCTGTTTAGTAAGAGCTTCTCAAACAGTGACGTTCGCATTCGTGGATAAACAAGTAGGTGCCGTTAGTTGTGAATCTAAAAATAGAAAGCGTGTTAATTAAAAGAACGCGAGAAGCTATCGCTAACCTCATTCATGGGGTGTAAAGGGAAATTAAGTTTTTATGGCTGAATTTGGTATCCTTGCGAAGCTAATACGACTTTGCGGGATGACACTGACTGACTCGAAATCTTCAGTGAAAATTGGCAAAAATCGGACAGAGCCATTTTCTACCAAGCGAGTCGTTAGATACGATGGCTGGGTCATGTTGCCAGGATGGATGTAAATGCTCCAGCGAGAAAGGTGTTTGAAGGCGAACCTGAAGGACGTCGCAGAGCAGGGAGACCCAAACTCCGTTGGAAGTACCAAGTGGTAGGCGACGTGCCACCATCTGGTAGGACTAACTGGAGAACACACGCACAAGACCGAAGCGTGTGGAAATCTTTAGTACTTCAGGTCTCAAACTTATGAACCGCGTTCGTAAGTTGTAATGGGCCACTTAAGTAAGTAAGAGGCTTTAGACAAGGCGAAAGTATATCCGGCGATCTCTTTAACGTCATAATGCAGATGATCATGCGGAAGGCTACACTAAATAGGAATGGTACCATCTTTAACAAAAGTCACATGCTGCTCGAGTATGGCGATGATATAGATATCATTGGCCTTGGATTGCGAGATGTTACTGCGGCTTTCTCGAGCATTGAAAAGCAGTTGGCGGAAGTGAGTCTGGTGTTAAATGAGGACAAAACCAAGTTATTTGTTTCAACGAACAAAGAGTCTACTCGTCTGGAACGCTGCGTGAACGTTATCAACTATAACTTTAAAGTGGTAGATGATTTTTGTCTACCTTGGCTCCGCCATAAACAAAAATAATAATGTCAGCCTGGAAATCAGAACATGAGTATTGATCGCAAACCGCTGCTACTATGCGCTAAGCAAGCGATTTAACGACAAAGCGATCTCTCGAAGAACAAAGATTCAGCTCTACCAGACTCTGATCCTACCTATTTTGCTCTACAGCGCAGAATCCTTGGTAATGACACAAGCGGATCAATCTATTCTGGGAGTCGTTGCGAGAAAAATACTACGCAAAATATTTGGACCCATCATCGTTAACCGCGAATATCGTCGTCGAATGAACCACAAGCTGTACAACGTTATCGACGTAGTCAAGCGTGTTGAAATGGACAGAATGCTTGGCTTGGACACATTGTACGAATGAATGAAATTGTTCCAGTTGGATATGTTTTCGTCAATAAACTCGACAGGCGGCGCAAAACTTCGTTGGCTGGACCACGTGAAAGAGCTGTTACATACACTTGGTGTGACTAACTATCCACGGAGCGCAAAAGACCTTGGAATTCTTTTCTACGAGCGGCTACTGATAGATGAATTTCTGTTGCTGCTGCCAATTAAGAAGAAGTAGGAGGTTAGGTTAGGATGTGGACACATTCAATATGGTAAAAACACACTACACACTGAGATCTGATGATCCATTGTGATTGTCCGTTAAAAACAAGAGAAAGGAAAGGGTAGGAATAGAGAATGAAGGCAAAAAATTGTGGGAACATCAATCGTCATTTTAGCCCGGTTATCCATGGTAGGCACCGCATGAAACATATTAAATTACCTACTCGGACTGTGGGAGAGAGACTCTATGTATTCATTGTAACTTTCCACCAAGTGTCTCAGCTTCTTACGGGCTAGAGCGGGGTAGCTTAAAAAAAATGGACCATCGTCTCGCACTCCTTTTCGTCCTCCCACACAATGCTATGTACGGTATGGATATCTCTCATTTGCCTGTCAGGTGCCTGATATTGCAATGGCCTGTTTGAATTACATTTCTTATCGCAAAATTGTTATTTCAATGTGTTAGTGATTCTTTAATATTAAATTGGATTTTCTTAACAATTATTTAATGTTTTCCTTAGAATTGTAATTCTGTGTAAGTTATTAAATTTTTCTAACACATTTACTAACGACTGTCTTTGTTCCTATCATGTTCTTCTTCATCAGATGATGAACCGTTCTCAACTCTTACCATTGGTGTTAATTATTACACTAATGTTTTTACAGTCGAATGTTGTTAAAAGTCGACTACGGAATACGTAATAAGGGGGATTAAATACTTTAATATTAAACTTTCAGTAAGCGAGAGGAATTGCTGTGATAACTTGATATGAAATCGCACCAATGTTAAAACAGGTGTCGTCCCACCCCAAGGAAATTGCATTATTTAGTCCAAAGGTGTTCAAGACGCAATAATGATCTCTTTATACGTCTGCCATTTGTACTTTGGAATTTTCTTCAAGGTGATGACTTGTTATTTTTGTTGCTTAGTTCTACATAGTCGTCTAAAGTTTAGCATAAAGTAGAATTCCTGTTTGCTGATGTTTATGCAGAGTTTTGTCGGTGTTGCTCGTAAATACTGCTGCTGAATGTTTGTTGACGTTGTTGCAAGTAGTTTTTGTGTTGCTTGTGAGCTGTAGCTGAGGATTCCCACGCTATAAACATGCCCCATGGGCTTCGTTTTTTTTTCCACTTAGTGGCTTGGCCATTTGTTGCAGTTGCTTGGTATGCACATTTCCACATTTCCTTCATTGCCTTTTTCTTTCATCTCTTTTGATTTTTGTTTTGTTGTATGTAGATTTGAAATGTTGTTTGCTGTGTACCTCCACCCCTGGCTTTTCTTCATCTAGTTTAAAATATCCATTGAATTTGTGGCGGCCTCTAATACTTTGCTGCAAAAAACGTCTGGCCTTAAAGAGTTTAAGTTTGTTAAATTGTAACATTTGCCAGTCATCTTGGTTTGTTGTGAGCACTTTAACTGGTTGCCATGTGAATAGGGTTGCCACGAAGTTTTTCATACAAGTCGACATGCCGTCTGGCGTCATAGGTTATTTTAGCTCCGTTTGGGAATATTTCAGAAATTATAGATATTTTGAAAATTTCTTTGTCTATGTATAACACAGGAAAGAAGAATCACTTTGGTCTTTTGAGTCCATCACACCGAGTTTCGATAGTAACTGCCTAACAGGTTAAGCCAGCGAAGTTTTGGTTGACCCTATTTTTCGGAGGACTACCAGAACAGGCCTGCTTGTGTTAATAACCAGGATTTTTCGCTATAGAACAAGTTATGAACATGCCCAATTACCGGCTGTGCAATCAATACTCATATTTGTTTACCGGTATATATAAAACCATTTTTTACTTTAAAGCTATCATTGTCAACTTCCACGCAGCCTCTCAAATGAATTGACTCTTTTCTAACTTTAATTTGTCCTCATTAATCACCAGACGTTCCCGATACACAGTGGCAGCATTTTGCGCTTTCCATGGCAGCTGCCGCAACAACCGTGCTAGGATATGAAAAATGGCGCTCAGACGAATTCTGGTACTATGAAGAATGTCATATAGCGTCTGAGGAACAGTAACGGCACAAGGAGGCAGTAAAACAGGCGAGACAGCTATTTAAGCGAAAAAAACGTCAAATGAAGGAACGGGAGAACGAGGATATAGAGCGATACAGGGATAGAGGTGAGGCCCGAAAGTTTTACCAGAAAGTAACTGCAAAAAGCTACGGTAATGGGCTCCCCTCCTGTAAGGACAAGGATGGAAATCTGGTTACAGATACGCAGAGTGTGCTGCATATATGAAGAGAACACTTCCAGCAACTGCTGGTGCTGCATATATGAAGAGAACACTTCCAGCAACTGCTGGTCCCAGAAGGCAGCGCACGTGAAGGTATCACGCTAATTGTCGACGACGGCTTACATTGCCAACCACCAAGTCAAGCCGAGGTAAGAAGAGCAATATCGCGGCTAAAAAACAATACAGCAGTCGGTGCCGACGGACTTCAGGCAGAGCTCTTCAAGTCCGGTGGCGAGGAGCTGACAACGAGCATGAACCAGCTGATACGCACGGTTTGGCTTAAAGAGTGCATGCCCGACGATTGGAATCTAAGCGTATTATGTCCTGTGCTAAAAAAAAAGTGATCCAAGTGTGTGCTCCAACTACCGCGGGATCAACCTTTTACCCATCGCATATAAGGTCCTGTCGAGTGTGCTATGTGAAAGACTAAAGCCAGTGTTATCCAACCTGACCGGACCTTATCAGTGTGGCTTTAGACCTGGTAAATCAACAACAGGCCAGATATTCACACTTCGGCAAATCCTGGAAAAGACCCAAGAGAAACAGATCGACACGTACGTACCATCTTTTCGTCGACTATAAAGCGGCCTTCGACAGCCCGATACGGCAGAAATTACTCGAAGCCATGGCTGAGTTTGGTATTCCTGCGAAGCTGATACGCCTTTGCGGAAGACGCTGACTGACAGTGAAGACAGGCAAGGACCTTACGGAGCCATTCGATACCAGACGAGGCCTAAAACAAGGCGACGGCCTATCGTGTGACCTCTTAAACATAGTGATGGAGATGATAATGAGGGAAGCTGCAGTAAACACGAGTGGCACCATATTCAACAAAAGCCACATACTACTCGCGTACGCTGATGACGTAGACATCATCGGTCGAAAACTGCGAGATGTGACTGCAGCCTTCTCAGGCATACAGAAGGAATCAGCGAAAATGGGTCTAACGGTGAACGAGGACAAAACGAAATTATTAGTTTCAACGAACAAAGATTCTACTCGTTTGGGAAACTGCGCGAACTTTCACAACTATATTTTCGAGGTGGTAGATAATTTTATCTACCTAGGCTCCGCCATCAACAAAACAAATAATGTCAGCCTCTAAATCCGGAGAAGAATTCTGCTTGCTAAGAAATGCTACTATGGACTAAGCAAGCGATTCAATGACAGAGCCCTCTCTCGACGAACAAAAATCCAGCTATGCCAGATATTGGTTCTAGCCGTCTTAATGAATGGTTCAGAATCCTGGGTTATGACAGAAGCGGATGAGTCGGTTCTGGCAGTACTCGAGAGAAAAATACTTCATAAAATATATGGGTCCATCACCGTTAACAGAGAGTAGCGGCGTCGTATGAATAATGAGTTGTATGAGCTGTACACTGACATTGATGTGGTCAGATGCACTAAGGTGCAGCGGTTGCATTGGCTAGGTCATGTTGTACGCATGGACGAAAATGCTACAGCGCGAAAAGTCTTCGACGATGAACTCGATGGACGGCGCAGAAGAGGGCGACCAAAACTCCGTTGGAAAGACCAGGTTACTGAGAACCTTACAGAACTTGGTGTGACTAACTGGAGAAGAAGCGCAGAAGATTGAGGCGCTTATAATATTTTTCTACGTGCGGTATATAATCCAGTGGGATTGCGAAGAAGTGCCAGCTATGTAAGTAAGTAATCACCAGACCCATTTCTACTGGTTACTTCTTAATACTTTAAAGGCCGCAGTAACCTCCCGCAGTCCTTAGTCAATCATAGCAGCGGTGTATGCGGGCAGCAAACGACATTTATTAACAAATATCGCTCTGTCTTACGCCTTGATCGATATAAACAAGCTCGCTTAGATATGTTGTCTATATAACTGACGACATCGTGTCGGTGAGTATTTTCCCACGTAGTCACATATACTTCGAAATTATACCGATCCCAGCCATGCCGGGATTAGTTTTTCATATCGGATTGTCGGAGGCATCGTATTACAGACAACAGATCTTAATTTCTTAGGTCTTCTTCAGAATTTGTGGTAGTGCGAACATCTAGTCCTTCGTGAATCTACCAGGTCTAAGGCCACACCTATAAGATGTAATCAGATTCGTTAAGATGGCTATAGGCCTTCACATAACACAATCGACAGGATCTTGTATGCGACGAGTAAAAATAAGTTCCGACGGTAGATGAAGATTGATAGCTGTTCTTAGCACAGAACAGAGTAAAGAGGCTTTTACATGTATCTTGGCGTGCATATAACAATACCAGCGCCCGTGATATATCCAAGTTTCCTTCAGCTATCTAAAAGTAGGAGTCGACAATTTTGAGAGCACGCTTTACCAATGGTAGCCGCTTTAGTTCAAACTAGAAGGTTGCAAATTGGGTATGCCAATGGAAAATGTTAGCCATATTTTACCACCTTCACTATTCTTTAGGTCTTTAGCACTCGGTTGCACTGCATCTCCACATTCGAACCCGAAAACCCTACCAGCGATTTCGTTTTCAACCACAGCCCATATTATGCTCCCACTAGCTCTGCCAGCAGTCCGTGGCATTATCATTCTTACCTTGTTTTGCTTAGGTATTGAGTAATCTAAGCCTTAATCGATGAATGGCCTGATTTCGTTATTTGTACTGGCTGCGGGAACGAACGGAGAACAGAAAGGTGCTCTCCATACTTGCAGAACGCTCTGCGTGTCCGTGACCAGTTTTCCATCTCTGTCCTTACGAGTGGGAATAAATATTTTTAACACAATTTTCTGGTCTCCGTATTCTTCTGTTCTCCGCTTCATAATTTGCTGCAGTGTTACCTTGTACGCATCATCCTTTTCCTCAGCCAACACGCGGATTTCTTTATCGTACCAGGACTTGTCTGAACGTAGTTTTTCATACTCGATTTCGGTCGTTGATGCAGTAGTCATAAAATGCGCAATATGCTGGAATAGGCATTGGCTATCTCGGTGCAATGTAGAGTTACGATGTATTGATTTCTTTGCGTTTGTTTGCGCATGTTTCGCACTGCTTAAACTCATATGTAGCTTGGCGGCATCTAGATGGTGATCCGATTCTGTATTTGAACCACACATCACACGCATCAAGTTGCCTTTTGAAACTTTGTATGTTGAAATTTAGTTCCACTCACTACCAGGTTTTTTTGCGGAAGAGAAGCATACTAGTCTCAGTCCGAACCCACTAAGACCAGAAGTGTATGTCTCACAGCAATTATATAACCACATCCAAATTTATGTCTTTCTGCGTGGCATCTCCATCCTGTCCGTCGCATTGCCTGTTTCTCAGTAATTCCAGCCTTGTATTTGTCACTGACATCTGCCATTTGGCTACAGGCATTATTTCCGAAGGGAGTTCTGGCACTTTAGGTATACTATATCAGTGACTCACGGTAAATAAATAGCTATTTGGGCGATCCTAAAAATTTTATATACTACTAATTCAAACCGATCTGGTATATAGAATTTAGTAAAAGGTATCGATCTCATATTGACAGGAAATATTTTTGTATGAGTTTCGAGCTGCGAGAAGTTTTTGACGAGTAATAAAATTAAAGGGCTCCTTGTTTGGGGTGAAACAAAACTTTGAGCAACAGAATAGAAGAAACTAAAGTTATTGCAAACGGTTTATAACAGCTATGCCCAACGTCAATGTATGCGATTTGCTGTTTTCTGTTTTCGCTCTCGAGCTCAAGCGGTGGGCATAGCTGGTTTATAACCTCTTATTGATACAGTCTAACCATTAAACCAGTGAGCGACTGTACCACGACGATAATAACATTGTTTTTTATTTTTTGCTTAGATCTGTATGTATAGTTAGATTTCTTGAACAACTAAACACTTATCAGCTGTCATGTTAGAACATTAACAATTCATAACATCATAACATAGCCGGAATGTATCATTCAACTCGAAACATTTGTATCAACTATGTATACCTTTAAATTATTGCACACCCGCACTCTAGACTTTCACAAATTCATATTTTATGATATTTGCGAGCATAAAGTTGTTTCGTCCATAACAGACAGAACATAAAATGTATGTTGTTGTCATTTAAAGTCCGCTGGTTTCCTACCTACCCACAGCCCTACTTTTAGCTGACCTATTACAAGTGAAATAAAAACACAAATCATCACTTGCGCGCGATTTTAATGTATTTCAATTCAGGAACCACAGAACACAACAACACAAGTTGTACTCGTACTTGTCTATGGACATAAAATAACGATTTCATTCGAAACTACAACAACTACAGGAGCATAAATTGCTAAACCATTATAACCGCAGCAGTTACAAATTTAAACAAATCACTTTTTACTCGAATCAGCCGCATGACATCGATGATGGGGCCGACGCTGAGGAGGATGGATGACAGCTATGATGATGGCGATGCGATGCGATGCTGGCGGTGGTGGTGATAATAGGAACTGACTAGGCGGTTTGGCGGCGATAATAATAATACTGATGTAAATGCTGCTGTCGATGATGAGAATGATAGAGATGCGCGAAATGCCGGTTAGTTAGGAAACCGGTTGTTGCAACTAATAGGAATGTTGTGTTAAATAAATTTCTGTCAAATGCTCTGGGATGATATTGTGTAAATGGAGAATAATTCTGCATACTAAAACCAGTAAGAAAGTTTCAGTCGGGAAAACCGACTTACATATACCCTCACCCTCAGTACAACATAAAATCTTCTAGTATATTGATATTATTACTCGAATTCTGAAGTTGGTGGAGTGGTACATTTGTATGGGAGGTACCAGAAGGGGAGTGGCTAGACTTCCAGATGACGTGGTAATCAACGGAGGGCACGAGTCAAGTGTCTTAGACGTATAAGTGATCAGTATGTGCGATGATCAACTCGGATTACCAACTCCCTGCAGTATATATGCGTACTAGGCTTAGCAGTGCGAACACCCTACTATACCAGGCACAGAGAAAGCTGGACGTTGCATAACTGCAGACCACTGAGATAGCCAGTGCCTATTCCAACCAACTCACTTAACTACGTCGAGAAGCTCCAACTCGCGAAAATACTAGCGCGCAGTGGCATAATATTGCCCACTTGATGGAAATGATTGCGCGGATCGTACTAAGGTATGTAAAGACCTCACACGATAATAGCTAGTACGATGACAAATGCCGCAATGAAACAAAATATTGCATACAGTGCCAAACAGCAGCCAATCGCAACGCGTGCTGCCCATGAAAAGTATTCTCCATGTATCGGCGAATCGTCTCTTCAGACGCAAAAACAACGATGGCTGAAAGATCGGAATAAAGGATAATAAAAGGAAAAATAAAGGAATAGGAAAACCAGTAAAAAAGTTTCAGCCGGGAAAACCGACTTACATATACCCTCACCCTCAGTAAAACAAAAAAGTATATTGATATAAGTACACGATTTCTAAAGTGGGCGGAATGATACATTTGTATGGGAGGTACCAGAAGGAGCGAGGCTAGACTACCAGTTTTTTCTCCAAAACTTTATCCTCATTTGGTTTTACTAAATACAGAATTTGAAAACGATTACGTTGGACATTTTGATATTATTACTCGATTTCTAAAGTGGACGGAATGATACATTTGTATGGGAGGTACCAGAAGGGGCGGAGTCATGTAGCTCATTTTCAATACCGTAAGTAGTTTTGGGGAAATATTAACTTGTGCAAAGTTTCAAACATTTGTTTTCGTCTTTCGAAAGTTATCGTGCGTACCAGCCGGACAGCCAGCCAGACAGACAGACGGACGGAAGGACAGACAGACGGCTCAAACGATTTAAAAAGCCATGAATCGAATTTGGTCCAAATAAACTTAGGGTCTAAAGTGACTCCTTCTATGTGTTACACTTTTGGGTCGTATCAAATGATATATACCCTCCTACCCGTAGTGTGAGGGTATAAGACCGAAAAATTTACCAGAAGATAAATGATAAGGTACGTGGAATAGGTTCTCCCTACTGTAAAGACTCCAAAAATGTACTGAGGATATGGAAATATCACTTATCACCGAAAACGCGGTTACAGAAGACTCTGCATTTATCAGGGACGATAACATCGAGCGTTCCCCTCCAAGGCAAGCCCCTCCGCCTATAGAACAAAAAATTCACTGGGGACTTTTGACTTTAGACCAAGCAAATCAATGAAGTATTAGATTTTTACTCTGCGACAGATTTTCGATTACAGAGCAGCCTTCGAGTTCGGTATCGCTGCCAAGATAATCCATCTCTGCCGTTGTACACTTACGAACACCATATCCTCTGTTTGGATTGGCAAAGACCTATCTGAGCCTTTTGATACTAAAAGAGGTCTTAGACAGGTGATCATTTGTCGTGCATACTTTTCAACATAGTGATGAACAGGGCCAACAAAAGTATGCAATGCATACTTGCATATTCAAATGCACATTACAGTCTTATCGGCATGTTTTGGGGGTTTATGCATATAAAAGCATATTTTGGGGTTTCCAGGTGGTTTTTTATTATTTTTTTTTTACTTTTCGTATATATTTTTCGAAGTATATACAACACCTGTTTATCTCTTTAAGATGGGAAGAAATCCCTATAATTTTTCAAAACTAGCGACGCCTATCATTTGTTAAAAAATTAACATTAATGAATTAATATTTTCTACAAAGCCTGTATTTTTTATACCATCACCCTTAGGGATGAGGGTATATATCATTTGAAACGACCCAAAAGTGTAACACATAGAAGGAGTCACTTCAGACCCTAGGTTTCTTAGAACCAAATTCGATTCATGACTTTTTAAGTCATTTGAGCCATGTCCGTCTGTCTGTCTGTCTGGTGGCTGTCCGGCTGGTTCGCACGATAACTTTCGAAAGACGCAACCAAATGTCTTGAAATTTTGCACGAGTTAATATTTCCCCAAAACTACTTACGGTATTGAACATGGGCTACATGGCTCCGCCCCTTTTGGTACCTCCCATACAAATACATCATTCCGCCCACTTTAGAAATCGAGTTATAATATCGATTCCCCCAACGGGATCGTACCCAAATTCTGTACTTAGTAAAGCTATTACAGGATAAAGTTTTGGAAAAAAAATTGGAAGTCTAGCCACGGCCCTTCTGGTACCTCCCATACAAATTCACGTTTCCGCCCACTTTAGATATGGAGTATTAATATCAATAAATCCATCGCGCTCGTACCCTAATTCTTAATTTAGTAAAGCTACAGCAGGATACACTTTTTGAGAAAAAAACTGAAGTCTACCAACGCCCCATCTGGTACCTCCCACACACATCTGGTACCGCCCACTTTAGAAATCGATTAATATTATTATTAGAACTACCGCGATCATGACCAAATTCTGTATTTAGTAAAGTTCAAGCAGGATAAAGTTTTGGAGAACAAATCTGGAAGTCTAGACACGCCTATTCTGGTACCTCCCATACAAATGTACCTTTCCGCCCACTTTAGAGATGGAATAATAATATCAATACACTTGACACGATCGTGCCCAAATTCTGTATTTAGTAAAGCTATAACAGGATAAAGTTTTGGAGAAAATATCTGGATGTCTAGACACGCCCCTTCTGGTACCTCCCATACAAATGTACCACGCCGCCCACTGTAGAGATGTTGTAATAATATCAATATTCTCGACACGATCGTGCCCCAATTCTGTATTTTAGTAAGGTATAACAGGATAAAGTTTTGGAGAAAAAATTAGAAGTCTAGCGGCGCCCCTTATGGGACCTCCCATACAAATGTACCTTTCCGCCCACTTCAGAGATGGAGTAATAATATCAATACATCCAACGCTATCGTGCCCAAACTCTGTATTTAGTAAAGCTATAACAGGATAAAGTTTTGGAGGATAAACCTAGAAGTCTAGACACGCCCCTTCTAGTACCTCCCATACAAATTTACCACTCCACCCACTTTATAAATCGAGTAATAATATCAATATAATAAAAAATTTTTTTATTTTACTGAGGGTGATGGGATATATAAGTCGGGTCGCCCGACTGAAACTTTCTTACTGGTTGAAATATGTGTTACCTATATGGTATATAAATTGACTTAACTAAACGAAATATAATTTTTGTGCTTATATTAAGGATTCCGTCGTCAAGAATTTCAATGAGTTATACCTATCATTGGGTTGCCACTAGTTCCATCCATTACTCATTGTTATAGCCGGCAGAACTATCAAAGTACGTAAGGAATGTTGTAAATTAGTGTAACAGTGAGGAGGCTTAAGCAATGCGTACTTCCAAAGAGAAATAGTCAATTAGCGTTTAGCTTTTCAAATACGACAAAAAAGATAGCATTGCACTTCTTACGTTGAAACAATGGGCGGTGGGACCTAAAGGTCAACACACATTATACAACTTGGTCTTTCTAACCCTCAGAAGCCATATAAATTTGAAAAAGGTTCACGTTTTTCACATATAAAACAATTTGCAAGTTTTATCCTCCTTTTACAAAACAGCTTTTTAAAATCACATATATTGATCAAGATTTCAATAGCCAAAATCAGGAATATGTGAGAAAAATTATGGTGAAGACTTATTTATTATACCCTAAAAGATTAAGTACTCCATTGAATTCACTCAATTTTGTTTACAGTAGAGTAATTAATCAATAGTTTGAATCTTTCAAATGTAAATGTTATGTAAAAAATAACTTAATTTAATTTTCAACTATTTGTGATGATTTTTTATTAAAATTTAAATCTATTCAGTGAATAAAATTAAGTACGAGTCAAAATTTATTGGACATTTTTTATCAGTTTTTAAGGCATTTTTGTAGTGTTTTTCGTGCTTATCTGATGCGCATATTTTTAGTTTTTCCGGGCATATTTGTGTTGGCCCTGGTGATGAAGAAGGTGTTGGGGAAAGTGGAAGTGAACATGTCTGGAACCACATTTTATAAGAGCGACATGCTGTACTTTGGTCACTTTCAACTCAAGATCCTGGGAATTTAGTACATTATGCAAAGAATAAATAATTTTATAGAAGACATTTTTCAAAATTCGTACTCTTATGGGTCGAAAAACGAAAAAAAGTGGCACAGATGGGATCATCGCCAAGACTTAAACTCTAGGTTAGTTTGGCAGTCGCTTTAAGTAAAGCTCATTTGGGTTGTGATACCATTTTAGATATTCCTACCAATTTGTCCTACTCTCTTTGGTCAACGTCGCTCTCAAGCGAATTCATTGTTCTATTAAAGGCGTGGGTTTTACGCAGATCTCCTACAAATAGACAGGTATTATCCATATGTATCTGATGACCAAACTTCTTATATCTCAGGTCACAAAAAGCTATGCAGTGACATAGAAGATGCACTGTGGTCTCTTCTTCATCTCTATCGTTTTTAGGAAGTTTTAATCTTTTAGAGTGTTTGCAAACCGGGTAGTGACCGGTTATTACAGCTATTACGTGCAAATCATGTCCTTTGTTTATTCACGGTAGGCCAAATCTCTTTCGTCGCTATGCAAGTGTATTCTTTAACCCATCGTTGATAGCAATAAGGTTCAGTTTTTTTCTTTTGTGACTCAGTACCCTAATTGAGAGTTGCAAACTCAGCTACTCTGAAAAGATTCCGCAGCTCTCTCTTTTTTGCAAGTTCGATAAGTCCTTGAAAATTATTAATTCATCTTTCCCGATGTGTAGGGTATTATCATAGTAGGCTCTGTCCGGAATAAACTTTAAAAACTTAATTCCCTTCACACCCCATGAATGAGGTATGGGATAGCTTCTCGCGTTGTTGTAAATTAACACGCTTTCTATTTAGATTCTTAACAAACGGCACCTACTTCTTTATCGACGAATACGAACGTCACTGTTTTAGAAACAGCGTCCGGAATGTTTCTTATAAAATCCCGAATCGAAAATAGGTCCAGATACAGTGTAATTCATATGACAACATACCGTTTAACTCGGGTACAGTTAAGACACCATTTTAGCAGAAGTTTCAGTGCAGATTCCAAAATCTCAGACAGAAAATCAAAATTCACAAATAAAATTTACTCCATAAAAATATTTTGCAGTAAAGACAGATTGTCCTAAGTTCTTTTAATGATAAAAAGAGTGAGAAATGATACCAACATACGACATAGTTGAACGCTAAGAAAAAAATGTTCAAAGCATAAAAGAGGCAAAAACAAGAGCGTACTTTATTTCTGCAATTTTCAATTGACTTTTGTGTAGTCAAAAGTCTTAGTTGGTAAGATAGCTACGATTTAAGGTTTTAAAGCTAACATTTCTGGAGTCATTTGCGCGATACCGGTGGCCATGCGGGAAATAGTAATCGAAAGTTGGATAATATACAGCACAATCGCGTCCAAATTTTTCTCAAAAGTTCTTAACGAAATATAAAAACTTACTTACGTAGCTTGAACTTCTTTGCAATCCCAATGGTTTGTATACCGCACGTAGAACAATATTATAAGCCCTTCGATCTTCTGCGTTTCTTCATCGGTTAGTCACACAAAGTTCTGCAATGTTCTTAGTAACCTGGCCTTTCTAACTGAGTTTTGGTCGCTCTCGTCAGCGCCGTCCATCGAGTTCATTGTCAAAGACTTTTTGAGCAGGAGCATTTTCGTCCATGCTTACAATATGACCTAGCCAACGATACCGCTGCACCTTAATGCGTCTGACCACTGACGTCAATGTCAGTGTATAGCTCATGATTTATACGACGTCGGTACTATCCGTTAACGATGATGGGCCCATATATTTTACGGATTGTTTTTCCCTCGAATACTACCAGAACCAATTCATCCGCTTGTGTCATAACGCAGGATTCTGAACCGTACATCAAGACAGGTAGAACCAGTATCTGGTATAGCTGCATTTTTGTTCGTCTCGAGAGGGCTCTGTCATTGAATCGCTTGCATAGTCAGTAATAGCAATTATTAGAAAGCAGGATTCTTCTTCGAGCTCGAGGCTGACATTATTTGTTTTGTTGATGGCGGAGCCTAGATAGATACAATTATCTACCACCTCGAAATTATAGTTTTCAACGTTCACGCAGTTTCCCAAAACGAGTAGATTCTATGTTCGTTGAAACTATTAACTTCGTTTTATCCACGTTCAATATTAAACCTATTTTCGCTGATTCCTTCTGTATACCTGAGAAGGCTGCAGTCACATCCCGCAGTTTTCCACCCATCATGTCTACGTCATCAGCGTACGCGAGTAACATGTGGCTTTTGTTGAATATCGTGCCATTCGTGTTTACTGGAGCGTTCCTCATTATTATTTCCATTACTATCTAGAATAGGTCACACGACAGGCCCTCGCCTTATTTTTTTTTGCTCCAGCTCGAAAAGTCTTCGACAATGAACTCGATGGACGGCGCAGAAGAGAGCGACCAAAACTCCGTTGGAAAGACCAGGTTACTGAGAACCTTACAGAACTCGGTGTGACTAACTGGAGAAGAAGCGCAGAAGATCGAGGGGTTATTAATATTTTTCAACGTGCGGTATATAATCTACTTGGATTGCACAGAAGTACCAGCTAAGTAAGTAAGTAAGTAAAAAGCTGATCCCGCGGTATTTAGTGTACACACTTAAATCACCTTTTATCAGCACAGGACATAGTACGCTTGGATTCCAATCGGCGGGCATGTACTCTTTAAGCCAAACCGTTGCTTAGAAGCTGGTGCATATTCGTTATCAGCTCCTCACCACCGGACTTGGAGAGCTCTGCCGGAAGTCCGTCGGCACCGACTGCATTATTATTTTTCAGCCGCGATATTGCTCTTCTTACCTCAGCTAGACTTGGTGGTGGTCAATCTAAGCCGTCCTCGAAAATTGGCGTGATACCTTTACGTGCGCTGCCTTCTGGATCCAGCAGTTGCTGGAAGTGTTCTCTCCATATATTCAGCACACTCTGCGTATCTGTAACCAGATTTCCATCCTTGTCCTTACAGTAGGGGAGCCCCTTACCGTAGCCTTTTGGTTTTACATTCTGCTAAAAATTTCCGGGCTCACTTCTGTTCGTATATCGCTCTATATCCTCGTTCTCCTGTTCCTTCATCTGACTTTTTTTCGCTTAAATAGCTGTCTCTCCTGTTTTACTATCTCCTTGAGCCGTTCCCGTTGCCCTATAAGCTGCAAACTGTTCCTCAGACACTATGCGACACTCTTCATCGTACCAGGATTCGTCTGAGCGCCGATTTTCATATTCTAGCACGGTTGTTGCGGCGGTTGCCATGGAATGCGCAATATGCTGCCACTGTGTATCGGGAATGTCAGAAGTAGAGGCGTTGTGTCGTAGAAGTTGGGGAAGCTGGTTGGAGTAGGCTGTGGCTATCTCTAAGGTTTGCAGCTTCGCGATATCCACCATTTTTTAAAACTTAAAGAACTTAAGTTCCCTTTACACCCCATGAATGAGGTATGTGATAGCTACTCGCGTTGTTGTGAATTAACACTCTTTCTATTTTTAGATTCACAACTAACGGCATCTACTTGTTTATCGACGAATGCGAACGTCACTGTTTGAGAAGCTTTTCACTAGACATGCCGATTGACTCGACACTATACTGCGAAGTTGCTGTCGACAACAAAGAGGGGAGCGGCAATGAGAGAAAAATATGATGACTGGAGCCAGGAGTCGAAGCTGGGATCTCCCGCATGGTAATCGCGTGTTCTAACCATCATGCCATTGCCGGTCCCTTAATGAACCACCCTTTACAAACCGAATGGTCGAATAACCGGATAACCGGTTGCGATCACTCTAAACAATCCCGATAGTATTCATGGTGGTCGTGGTTTACTGGTTAGTGGCCATATCCAACAGCGATGAGGGCACTGCGGCTGTTGTTAATGACGTGTTGCTGTTATAGTTACCGGGTTCTGAGGTTTTCTCTGCTTCTCGATGAGTCTGGCAAAGGTTTAATTCGTTGCATCGTTTACAAATTGATTTGAATTGTATTTGGCGTAACAACCACACATTTAAATGTTTGCGCTTGGGTGCATAGTAATTTACAGTTTAAATTTTATTTACATAAATCGAATGCACACAGAAATTAGAAATTATCATAAGCGACAGTGATGGGCACAGTGTTCTGAGTAAATAATATATATGGTAAGGAGACATATGATGTGGGTTCGACTGTGGCGTGATATTTAGAACATGCGAATATAATGCTGGTGAATTGGCCGGGAGCTCTGTCACAGCACTATGCAGGTGTTAGAACAGCAACTTTTGAGTATTCGAGTCGATCAATATTTGCCTTTCCATAAAGCTGAAGTTAGGAATCGTCGGTAAGCTGTAGGTTCAGTTGTGTAAGTCTATAACAATGGGGATAGCGAAACAATATTTCTTGTTTTTATGTGCCCAATATTCTAAAAGGAATCACCTCACACAGTTTGTTACACTCATTATATGCTTTCAACACCGTGCTTTGAGAGTTCTCGTGACTATTCAAGGAACAAAGGTCATATTAATTCATTGCTCTGTAAGTGTCAGTTCCATCAACAGTTGGGCGGTAGAATGGCACAGAAAAACCCCTTATTAGTAGAGCAGTCATAGACCAAACCCCTATTAACATCAGATGCCATAAAACATCTAACAGTGACAGTGATTGTAATTGTGACTATGATGATGATGACGATGATGCCACTGACGGTAGGTAGTCAGATCCAGCTTGTGTTTGAAATTGACCTCATTTCAAAGTGAAATTCATTTTCATGTGAATTCTTAGGTTATACAACAAAAATGAAAACTACTACGTTTTATCTGCAATCAAAAACAATAACAAGAAGATAATCAACAGCAGCATCATTAGTTGCAACAAAGTGAATGCAATTTTCTATTAAAGTCTTGTATTTCCTTTTGAATTACAAACTTAATCTTAGTGCGTTCAACGTCTTCTCGTGTTTTAAGCCCAACACAAGACGATGAATTGTGGCCCAAGGCACGCACATCACTTTGACAGTGTCCTTCTTTCCCGCCTTCTTGGCAGGGCTCTCTTCCAACCTTCTTGGCTGCTGCCTTAAATGGTCATTAAATTACTTTCTCAACATTGCAGATAACGTTGCACTTTTTTCAGTCTATCCAGACAGGTACTAGCTGGTCTTTTCATTGGCAAAGTCGGCAAATCTCTTTAGGTTCATTCACTGGAATTGAGTGCGTGTAAGCACTTCCACAGGAAAGTGCAAGTGCTGAAATACATAGAGATTGAATTGTGTGCTTAGAATTCCTAATCATGTTAACCTAAGGGCCATGTAGCCAATCTAAGGCACCACAATCTGCGGAGGAATTCAGACATAGGATTACAGGATGTTAGAAATGTTTTGTGGATTTTATCTTTACCTCCTCTGGCTTTGAACATATTTGGTGGGAAGCAATGAGTGGTCTTGCCACCAACCAACAATTTAAAAACTGGAAATGAATAAAGATATAAAAATTAAACATGTATATTGATGACTGCCGGAAATCTAAGGACCGAGATTTTTGAATATGGAATATTTCTGATTTGTAAGCAAAAGGAGATTGTAATCCACAATAGGATGTGTTGAACTGCAAGCGAACCTTACTGTCATATGAATCACCATCACGTACGATATCGACAGTGGACGATTCATTTACTCGAATATTGATAAACGAGTGCAATTCAATAAGTTCCAGAGTAAACACAATAGGTGTATTATACATATTACACTGTTTCCGAATATTCTGAGTCTGAAAAAATGTCGGTGCATATTCTGCTCACTGGAAAAAATAGATTATTTAAACCTTAACTTAAATATCAAAATGGCTATATATCATGAACTATCCGAGGTATGAAGATGATATTTGATATACGTATATGTTGTTTGAGCAGTATTAATTACAGCTTGGGTGGAAGTGAGCGGTGCCACGCCCTCTTTTCTAAAATCGCCCTATCGGCTTTTCTAATAGACCGATTCATACGAAAATTTTACCAAGTGGTTCTGTTGACCTGTTGATTGTCCCTGGCTATATTTGGTTGTGAGTGGATAAAGGGGCGTGGCACCGCCCATACAACTTGAAAATCGAAAGGGCTATATCTCATGAACTATCATAGGTATGAAGATGAGATTAGGTATATATGTTGTTGGAGCATTATTAATTACAGGCAGGGTGGAAGTAGGCGGTGCCACGCCCCCTTTTCAAAACTCGCTCTGACTGGTTTTTTCAATAGACAAATTGATACAAAACCAGTACAGAAATTTCAGTCAGTTAAACTGACTGATAAATACCATCACCCAATATAATAAATTGTTTAAGTCTTGAGTTATTGAAAATAATCGATTTGTAATTAAAACCAGTTAGAAAGTTTCAGTCTGGCAACCCGACTTACATTTACCCTTACCCTCAGTAAAACAAATAATTTTCTATTTTATTGATATTATTACTCGATTTCGAAATTGGGCGGAGTGGATCATTTATATGGGAGGTACGTGAAGGGGTGTGTTTAGGCTCCAGATTTATTCTCCATAACTTTATCCTGTTATAGCTTTACTAAATACAGAATTTGCGCACGATTGCGTTGGGTGTACTGATATTATTACTACATCCCAAAAGTGGGCGGAAAGGTACATTTGTATGGGAGGTACCATAAGGGGCGTGTCTAGACTTCCAATTTTTTTCTCCAAAACTTTGTCCTGTTATAATATAACAAAATACAGAATTTGGGCACGATCGTGTCGAGTGTATTGATATTATTACCCTATTTCTAAAGTGGGCGGAGTGGTACATTTGTATGGGAGGTACCAGAAGGGGCGTGTCTAGACTTCCAGATTTTTTCTCCAAAACTTTATCCTGCTTAAACTTTACCAAATACAGAATTTGGGCACGATCGCGTTAGGTCTTTTAATAATATTAATCGATTTCTAAAGTGTACCAGATGTGTATGGGAGGTACCAGATGGGGCGTGAATAGACTTCCAATTTTTTTCTCTAAAACTTTATCTTGTTATAGCTTTACTCAAAATAGAATTTGGGTACGATCACGTTTAATTTATTCATATTATTTCTCCATCTCTATAGTGGGCGGAAAGGTAGATTTGTATGGGGGTACCAGAAGGGGCGTGGCTAGGCTTTCAAAATTTTTTCCAAAACTTAATCCTGTTATAGCTTTACTAAATACAGAATTTGGGGACGGTCCCCTAATGTGTATTGATATTATTACTCGATTTCTAAAGTGGTCGGAATGATGTATTTGTATGGGAGGTACCAGAAGGGGCGGGGCCATGTAGCCCATTTGCAATACCGTAAGTAGTTTTGAGAAAATAATAACTCGTGCAAAATTTCAAAACATTTGGTTGCGTCTTTCGAAAGTTATCGTGCGAACCAGCCGGACAGCCACCCGACAGACAGACAGACAGACAGACAGACAGACAGACAGACAGACAGACAGACAGACAGACAGACGGACATGGCTCAAACGACTTAAAAAGTCATGAATCGAATTTGGTTCAAAGAAACCTAGGGTCTAAAGTGACTCCTTCTATGTGTTACACTTTTGGGTCGTATCAAATGATATATACCTTCATCCCTACGGGTGATGGTATAAATATTACAAAGTGGTTCTGTTGACCTGTTGATAGTCCCTGGCTATATTTGGTTGTGATTGGATAAAGGGGCGTGGCACCGCCCATACAACTTGAAAGTAAACTAGTAAGGCGGTTATAGACCCAAAAGTGTAACACATAGAAGGAGTGACTTTAGACCCTAGGTTTCTTTGAACCAAATTCGATTCATGACTTTCTAAGTCGTTTGAGCCATGTCCGTCTGTCTGTCTCGCTGGTTCGCACGATAACTTTCGAAAGACGCAACCAAATGTTTTGAAATTTTGCACGAGTTAATATTTCCCCAAAACTACTTACGGTATTGCAAATGGGCTACATGGCCCCACCCATTCTGGTACCTCCCATACAAATACATCATTCCGCCCACTTTAGATGTCGAGTAATATCAATACAACCAACGGGATCGTACCCAAATTCTGTACTTAGTAAAGCTATTACAGGATAAAGTTTTGCAAAAAAAATTGGAAGTCTAGCCACGCCCCTTCTGGTACATCCCATACAAATGTACCTTTCCGCCCACTTTAGAGATGGAGTAATAATATCAATAAATCCAAAGCGATCGTACCCAAATTCTTTATTTAGTAATGCTATAGCAGGATTCAGTTCTTGTAGAAAAAAACTGGAAATCTAGCCACGCCCCGTCTGGTACCTTCAATACACGTCTGGTACCGCCCAGTTCAGAAATCGATTATTATTATTAATATACCTAACGCGATCGTGCCCAAATTCTGTATTTAGTAAAGTTCAGGCAGGATAAAGTTTTAGAGAAAAAATCTAGAAGTCTAGACACGCCCGTTCTGGTACCACCCATACAAATGTGTCATTCCGCCCACTTTAGAGACGGAGTAATAATATCAATACACTCGACACGATCGTGCCCAAATTCTGTATTTTGTTAAGTTTTAACAGGATAAATTTTTGGAGAAAAATTCTGAAAGTCTAGACACGCCCCTTCTGGTACCTCCCATACAAATGTACCACTTCGCCCACTTTAGAAATCGAGTAATAATATCAATATAATAGATTTTTTTTTGTTTTCTAAGGGTGATGGTATATGTAAGTCGGGTTGCCCGACTTAAACTTTCTTACTGGTCCTCGTTAACCGCTGAACCCTTTTTAGCTGACTTCTTTCCAGCGATGAGAAAACTGCAGTAACATCCCGCAGATTTCGGCCAATGATGTCTATATCGTCGGCTATATCTTAGGCTAGTGGCATGTGGCTTTTATGGAATATGGTGCCAGACATGTTGACACCAGCCTTTCTCATCACCTTCTCCATAACTATATTAAATAGTATACAGGACAGGCTATCAACCTGCCTGAGACCTACTTCTGTGTTGAATGGTACAGAGTTATCCTTACCAAGGATTTAGTGTTTTCCAAGGTACATCTGAGAAGTCGAATTAGCTTTGCAGGAATACCAAACTCAGCGATGGCCTCATATAGCCTATTCCCTATCGGAGAGTCGAAGGCAGCTTTGTAGTCAACAAAGAGGTGGTAGGAGTCGATCTGCTTTTCATGAGTTTTGCCGTAGTGTGAATATTTGATGCGTCGTAGATTTACCAGGTCTAAAGCCGCACTGATGTAGTCCAATTAGTTTTTCTACAATCGGCTTCAGGCGTTCACACAATATGCTTGAAAGGACCTTGTACGCAATTGGAAATAGGCTTATTCCACGGTAGTTCTTACATTCATTCATGTGATGGTTTTTAATTTGCTTTGTGGTGTTTTATTATGGTACAAAAACACTCGACCATCATGCGGGAGACTAGAGTTTAGTTTCTGTCTCAGTCATCTATATTTATATCATTGGCCCACCACTATGTTGTTGTCAGTTACTTCACAGTATTGTCGATTCAATCGGCATGTCTTGTAAAAGCTTCTCGAACAGCTGACGTTCGGATTCGTCGTTAAACTGTAAGTCCGTGTGTCAAAAATAGAATCATATTAATTCACAATAATGCGAGAAGCTATTCCATATCTCATTCATGCAATCAAAAGTGAAAATAGAAAAATGTTTCATAATGTTTTTAAGGTCAGCAACTTATTAGACCACCTCGTCTGACCCTAATTTTTTGAGGCTGACAAAGCCTTTACGAGAGCATTTGTGTTGAGTTTTAGTTACTTCTGTTACTTACTTCCTAAGACGCATTGGCATTCGCATGTCATTAAGGTTTATAAACGTTCTCACATTTGCTACAATTGGACTGATGGCCAGTGACATTGTCGAGGTGAAATCTGATGTCGGGCAGTGATTGGGGACCTCCACAGAGAGTTTTTGTGTGGTGCTATGTAAATAGCGATCAGACAACTCAAATTAGTAAATTCCCTACCCGTTTATGGTATTTACGTACATTTTTCGATTTTGATTCACTTTTCGCACCCACTAACTTTTAGTTGGTTGGTTGCACCGGTCAACTTTACTCAACAAAGTTGTTTCAAACATTTTGATCTTCAACTTTTGGGAACAAACCTTACCTGTTAAACAAAGTTTGATTCAGAAAAATACTAAACATTTTGCGTGATTGGAATCTTATACCCAATTTAAAGTAAATGACATCATTCGATACCATTTATGACCCATGTATATAAAAGTGTAAGTGGTTACCATGTGTAGTAATACTTTATACTCAATTCTTTTTCCGCAGGTTTCCTTTCCTTTTTTAAATGAAATAATTAAAAAACGTTAAAGGATATACAAGTTTGAGCAATTTATTTCTGCAAAATAAGAAAAGAAAAACATTTCTTGATACCGTCATTACAACTCAGTTCGATTTCTCGTACCCGAATTATGATAAAACCCTTCACTTTGGCCTTGTTTAATTTTTAACTTTCACCGTGTAATAAATTCAAGGTTATGAACAACTTTGCTGCCCTAAAGTTCATATTTCATTCAGTTATTAAAGCTTTTCATTAGAACGATAGCCAATTTATAACGAATACCAACACTACCATTGCATACTTATTTATTTGCAGTAGATATTTCGGGTTAATTATCGCGGAAAGTCTTTTATCGAGAAAGTCTTCTGTAATTTGGTTTTAAAATTTACTATTTGGCATCTAACGTCCTCTTGGCACTCCAGATATAATTGCCAAGTACAACATAGAAGTCTAGTACTGTATCGGCAACATTTGTTAAGGTACTTACTAATACTTCAACATTCCAATGCGTCCTTTGCCCACAAATCTCAATCTATCATAAATCCTTTTTCACACAACAACTGTCGAAGAGCAACCACTCTTCATCTTAACGATTTCTTTTGCTGTCTTTACTTATTGCGTGATTCGATATAAATCCAGTTAGAATCCTGTAGTTCCATTTGCGCTCCTGCAGATGATGCAGATTCAAATGCCACATTAAACAATGAAAAATGTGCTTAAGAATATTCGGAAAGCAATGTGAAGCGGAACAATGGCGAAGCACGAGAGGGAGAGAAGACAAAAAATCTGGTTCTACAACATGTTTTGCATAACTTAAAAGGAACAAGTCTTAAATCATGTTTGCCTCCTCATCCTCAACTTGACTTCTTCTATTCTGTGCCGAAACTAGCAGCAGCAGCAGCAGCAGCAACAGAAACAGAAACAGAAGAAGAAGAGCCAGCGGCCGTGTACTGAACTGCTGAACGAACACACTTAACAATGACCCTCAGAATATGAATGTTGCTGTTGTTGTTGGTTGGCTGTCGGTTGTTGATGGTGCTGGTGCTGGTCCTGTTGGTGTTGTTGGTAGCTAGGTTGCCTGTTTGCTTGGTTGCCACAGATACTGTTCGTACTCGTACTTGATGTTGCAGGAAATTTAATGTGTGTTTTAGTAAAACGCACACACACACACTAACACCGCTTCCACTCATTGCGCTGGCAATAAAGCAAACATCTCAGACCCGGCTCGGACCGGTGAGAAGGAAACAAGAAACATTCCATAACATTTAAACAAAGCATCCGCACAATGGTTGAATGTGCCATTGTTGCCGCTGTTAATGTTGTTGTTGTTACTGCTGTTGCTTATGTTGCATGGCAGCCAACCGCTCGCCTTTACCCTCAACTCCCAACTGAACGCCGCAAAAGAAGGAGCAGAGACCTGAGGTTTGAAAAAGCAAAACCTGAACCAAAATTAAAATTTAGAACTTCATTCTGAAAACGGGATGCCAAACAATCAAACAAATGCGTATTCAAATATAAAAGTTGTTTCTGCAACGAATCGCGGAGCGCCCTGCAGCACATAAAGGAAAACGATGAAGTTTTTCGTTTATAGGCTTAGAATTAATTTAAAAAAAATATTATCAAGAAGCGGAAGTAGGGACTTGTGGCTGTTGTGGAAAAAAGCTTTATCAGACCTAAGCGATATTCCGTACTAAGACCATAATTAACCATTACACCCCATGTATGAGGTATGGGATAGCTTCCCGCGTTATTGTGAATTAACACGCTTTTATTTTCAGACTCACACCTACAGTAAATAGCCTATCCGAACGTCAGCTTTTTGATAAGCTTTTATCGCAAAGTTATTGTCGACAACATCGAGGAGAAAGCTGATATATGAAATGTAGATGACTGAGACATGAATAAAACCCTTGTCTTAGCATGGTAGTCGCGTGTTTTAACCATTATGCCACCTTCGGCCCCATACAATGTTGAGTATCTCAATACTTTTACTACATTTTAAAGACTTTGAGAATAAAAGAGCAAAAATGATTCGAGAAGATGATATCTGCCAAATGGGCGCCATCACAATTGATTGCCATACGGGCTCGTTTTATGGCATTTGTCATCACTTCGGCGTGTACTTCGGGCGATTCTCGCACTCGTGTCAAATGTTGTCCTTGAGGGTTTCCAAGATTCTCAGGCTTTAACACGGGACTTCAAAAAACCCCACAAAAAAAAGTCTGGAACGGTTAAATCGGGCGATCTTGCGGGCCAGTGCAAATCGCCAAAACAAGAAATGAGGCGACCCGGGAACCCCGCCTTCAGAATGTCGGTAGTGGCTCGCGCAGTGTGTGCCGCTGTTTTGTCCTGTTGGAACCACATGTCCTACAGTCCTAATTCGTTCAACAGCGTGAACAGCGCACCATGCAGTCACTTTGAGCGGGTGTAATGGCTCCTCGTGCATCACTCGTGGATTTTTGGTTCCCAAGAAGCGATAGTTTTGCTTGTTCATCGCTTATCGCTCATTATGATTTTGGATTCGAGATTGAGGATGGCTTGGGCGTAAGTTACACGAGTTTGGCGTTCGGCTGATGGATAGTTGCGAGGCACGGCATCTATTCGATGTTTCTGGCGACAGCGGCGATATTCTCGGCAGAACGGGCGCTCCGGGGCCGGCCACTCCTGACAACGTCACGTTGTCCCTCGTAGCGCTGCGCCAAATTGTTACGCAAGAAAATAGACACGATTATTCCGCGTTCTTGGGGAGTGTATCGCTCCATGGCATGTTCACTTGTATTCTACATCTGTCTAGTCCACAAATGTGAAAACAGATCTCACATTGACGGCTAATTGCAAAAATGAGAGCATCTTCCAATAGGGTGATCTCTTTTGGCGCACATTGTCTAGAAGCCTGGCAAAATCACAAGTTATTAGGGAAATTATGTTACTGAACGATAGCCGAATGGCTGGACTACTTCGAAGTGGCTGTCAACAGTTTGGACAACCCGGTAATCAACGAAATATAGATGATTCTGACAGGGCTGGAACCCGTCATTCCACAGTCGAAATATATATTACATTGGTTAGGGGATGGGCGATATTCTAATTTCAGTTTCCAGATCGTTACTCACCAGAATCTCTCCTTGGAGGTCCTCGAGCAGCTCACAACGTCCGATAGGTCACGTATTCCCTGGGCAATGCCATTGAACAGTGGTGGCGTAATGTCGGGCAACCCAAATTTCATGCTACCATCGATGCTTCTGGCGCCCACCGCAAAGACTATCATAGTGGTTTTGGCAGCACCAAAAAACTAGAATTGGAAGCGATGTTCCAATAAGCCAATGTCCCTTCAAAAAACTATTATGAAAACACGAAAACACTTTATAAGGACCATGATTTAAAGGGTATGCACCTGGAATGTCTCCAACTAATTGGCGGATGTCCTCGACATATAGAAGGCTCACATCACCTTTACAGGAAATGTGATGTACGGGACAAAGATGCAATGCTGCGATAAAAGCTGCAAATGCAGATATACACGAATTTGGATGTGGATTCATAGTCGGCAACATATTTTCTCTCGTTTAAACCCCGTAAGTGACCGAATAGACACTACCCGCATCAAGGCCAAATATTA